>CM019715.1:25064336-25086348 GCA_009760885.1 Achatina immaculata | reverse complement strand
CCTCTTTAAACACTACAGAGGTAAGTCTAACTTGCCTCTTTAAATACTACAGAGATAGTCTAATTTTTTTTTTTCTTGATTTCTTTTCTTTGCTCTATCTTTTCCCATGTGGTCTTGCTATCCATTCCTCTTTTCTCCTTTTCCGATATCCCAGCACCTCTTTTGCTGTTTCCTGTAGTGTTTTTATTGAACTCTGATATGGACATTTCTGCTTCGTCTTGTAGGACACTGAAGAGGTTCTTAAGTACTATTGAGAATTCATTTCTTGTTTTCTGGTCTATCAGTTTTCTTGTATCAAAATGTTTGAACTGCTTTCGTATGAACTATATTACTAGATTTCACTTTACGAACAGCCGAATATGTGGGTGTTTTTTTACATATGTTCATCTTGATGTCCTTCTCTGTGGTCTCACTCTTTGGTTTTCCAGCTTCATCCACTTCAACACAACTCCCTGCCACTGAATAAATAAATTCCCTTTTCTGAGTTTCGGAAGTAAAAGGACAAGGCCCTTGGGAGCTGTCATCATGTGGATCTGGTAAAACATCATACGGATTTGTGATATTTCGTACGTGATCACCAAGTCTTGAGTACGCGTTTTTACTTTTGTAGTCGGCATTAATGAGAGAAATAACGCCATCTGTTGCGTTATAACTATCCTCGACCGTAGCATCTGAAAAACTACTTTCTGCTTCAGATGAAGAATCTATTTTACATACATCATAAACATGACTGCAATCAGTGCCCTTTAGGAAGAGGCTATCGTCAGCTTTCTTGTACATAGTGCCCAGGTGTGATGGCCCTTGGAGCAGAGAAGTGTCATTGCTCGTTCTGCACGAGACGTCCCTACATTCTGAATAATCAGAATCTTGATCTGAAACAACTTTCAATTTTGTCTCTCTTTGATCGTTGTCTATGTAATCGTAATCATTCTTGGAAGCCTCGATCCAGTCCTCAGTAATTTTTGATCCAGACATATTATCTGCTGCAGGAATTTCTGATTCTGTATTCGAGTTCGACTTTGTTTTCTCGTTATCAGTATCATTTAAGTCATAACATGAATCATAATTCTTTACTTTTCCATTTCTAGTAGTCCCAGATAACTTTGTAGGACGCGTATAGTCATTAATTATGTTAGTCATTTCATTTAAATTATTAACGTATTCTTTTAATTCTTTTGATGTGTTCTCTTCATCTACACTGGCTGCCTTCGCGCTCTTCGCTGTCCAGATTTCTGGAAGGAGATGAGCATTACTCGTCTCAATAAGAGCAGCACCTCCGCCAAATGTCGTGCTAAGTTCTCCGATATTTATTTGTCCCATCTCCCCTTGAGTAGTTGAGATTACTTGAGAGTCTATGTATCTATTCCTCATGGGTTTAGCTTCACGCACGACATGTTTCATCAAGTTGTCGCCCCTTGTGCCAGACGCACATTCATTTTCTGGCTGGAGATCTGACTTAGTTTCCCTATAATCAGAAACATTGACGTAGTTGTGCAGTGTTTTTGACGTGTGGGACATTTGTTTTCTTCGCCTCCAAAAAACGAAAGCGACGATAATAAGAATAATAATACCAATAATAACAACAGTGATCACTGCAGCAATAACAGGGGACATATTGTCAGTACTGTGATCGTAATGCTGTGGAACTTCGCTAGACAGCCCCAAGACCTGGCTGCTGTTCTCGTACATCTGTGCATGTGTGGTTGCTGACAGTTTTGTACTTACTTCCGTTGTTGTTGTTGTTGTTGTTGTTGTTGTTGTTGCTGATGATGATGATGATGATGGTGATGATGATGATGATGATGGTGGTGGTGGTGGTGATGATGATGATGATGATGATGTTACTGCTGCTGGTGGTGTTGTCGTTGTTGTTATTGTTGTGCTTGAGGAAAAACAAACACTCCAACAATTTTGAGATCCAGAAAACTGGTTACTATAATTAAGACCCTCCGAAATAAAATCCCAGATGAAAGTAACACATGCTTCCATACCAGAAGATATATTGGCCAGATTTAATACTTGGTAATTTGGGTTTCTAAGACTGAAAACATGTAAAGGAGTTTGCTGTGTACAAACGATTGCTGCATTCGATGGTACGCTTTTGCATTTATAAAATTTACATTTCGAATTAGGATCTGGCCACGATCCTGTAGCTTGTGTGAATGTCACAAATGGCTGTGGTAGGTACTGTGAGTTGTACTTCACAGTGCATTTTGCATTCTTGCCATCAGTCAGACATGATGAGAATCTGGAACAAAATAATATGAGCTCAGCTAGGACGTCTCTTACGTTTCTGGAATCCTGGACTGCATATATAAAGTAAACAGCTCAAGGAAACAGTGTAGCATGAGAACAAAACTACTGACATATTGAACAATACATTGATTGATTTTAATCAGTTTCTTGACATATTGACAAGAGTAGTTGGTATAAACAAATGTAACCAAGCACAGATAAGAAAATATTCGACTTCTTCAGACAAAAACAATTAACTTAGATTTTTTTTAACTACGAAAAACAACTTTACATAATTTATGGTACAAAAAGTGTGGTCAAGCTGAAGTTATCTTGAAACAGATACTAGCAGAAAAATAGTGTGGCAGAATAGCCACAAGTAAAGGGAGATTACTATTTTAAGAGTTAGTAAAGCAAGAGTGGTCCCCTTGATAGACAATTCTTACTCCCTGACCTTTGGTCTTAAAGCTCAGGGGGAGCTTTCAAAATAGTAAAAACGTTAAAGTGACAGAGTATAGTGTGTGAGATGTTTCACTGTCGCATAAAATTTATAGTAGAAAATAGGAGAAGGTCAGAAACAGTTTTTCTCGCCTGACTTCAGTTAAGGGAAAAGGAAAACTGCACGGGGGTTATAGAAAATGCTGGGGTTATAAAACTGATTTTCGGGGAGAAATCTTGAGTAGCAGTAGCAGTCAGTCAGATGTAGTAAGTTTTATTTGCTGGCTTCCTCAGTCAGTTTTCATTAGTTTAGAGTCGATCATGAGAGCTAGAGAAAAGTCCATCTGACTGATGATTAGGTCAGATTTGTGGCTAAAATTATACCTTGTTTTCAAGATGTAGAGTGATATTTGTGCTTGTCCTTTTTATGACAGCCAGTTTAGTTGTCAGGCAATTCAACTGAAGTAGACTGTGCATTTTTTTCTTTATGTTAGTTCATAAAATTGTAAGTATAGAAGTTAGATAGTTTAATCTCTAGCTCTCTCTCTCTCTCTCTCTCTCTCTCTCTCTCTCTCTCTCTCTCTCTCTCTTTTGGCTGAGTTCCCTTCCTCCCAGTGGCAAACAAGTTCTTGCCGGGAAGCAGTGTTTTTGTATGTATTGTTTCTCCACTGTGGCAGTAGTCTCCTCATTCGTCATGCACTTCATCCTCATTTTCCTCATTATTAAATATTCACCCTTGCTACACCACTGGGTCTGTTGACTTCCTGTCAATGTCAACATTTGTGTCTTGTAAGTCTGAAAGTTTGCTGTCAAGTTGTTCTATGTTGTCCTGGTGCTTGGAGTGCCTCAGATGTTGACGTTCTAACAGGAACGTAGAGCTAAAAAGATCTACATCCAGATCTGGCATACATCAGCTGAACAAGTAAAGCACTAGGCAACACATCTAATAGAACTATCCGGTGATTGATAAAAGGGGATAGCGACTGCAGTAAAACTGGTTCTAGTAATAAAGGTAAATAGAGGTGTGTGGTACAGTTTTACACGGTGGGAGAGGGAGTGAGGAAAAAACAAATAGCAAAAAAGTATGAAAGTAAGATGAGAATGATTAAATAAAAAACATACAACATCCAATATTTCGGTGTGAGCCTTTCTCAAGAATTACATAGACAAACACAACACAACATATAACTAAAAGAAAATGAAAATGAAAAACTTAGCTTTATGGCATTCTCCTAGAAAGAAAACACTCGAATGAGTCCTAGAGACGAAGAAAATTCTCCACAAAGGAAAGGAGATACAACCAATCGATATCAGAGGCGGGGAAAGGAAGAGATCGGGTGGGGGGGGGGGAATGAGGGGAAGAGGCGCAAGGACGAGACCAGAAGGGGAGATAAATACCTGAAGGCTGGGAGAGAAGCAGGTGATGGTGGGGAGGGGGAGAGAAGCCGGGAGATAACGTGAAACTGAAGAAGGAAGAAATGCAGAAGAAAGTAAAGTATGGATCGCAGAAAATGAGTGGAAATCTAAAGATTAAAGGAAGCTGAAAACATTTTTAATTCCAGTTGGGTGGAGACAGCCAGCCTGGAAAATAAGTCGCTCTCAGAGATCGATTCCGGAATGCATTACTGACAACAAAAATCATGCAAGGAGCCGACTGCAATAGTGACCATGACCCACTCTGTGGAAAAATTAGAATAAAGCTAAATAAAGCATGCAGAAAAGTAAGAAACATCAAACTGAATACAGAACTCCTTAAAAATGACCAAGAACTGCGAGAACAATACAAAGTTATTATAACAAATAGATACAATGCAATAGCAAAGATAAATAGTATAATGAACAATTGGCAATCTTAAGAGATTCTATCCACCAAACTGTTAAGGAGATAATACCACCGAAAAAAAGAAGCCCCTAAAAATAAATGGATGATGACGGCATCTTAGGACTGATGGACAAGAGGAGGAGGAGTAAAAATAACAAAGAAAAATATAGCAAGATAAATAAAGAAATAAGACGCAAATGCAGAGAAGCAAAAGAAGTGTGGTTAAATGAACAGTGCAGACAAATAGAGGACTCTCATGGTAAAGACAGCAAAAACATGCACAAACGATTTTAATGAACTCACAGACAGGAAAACAAAATATACCACAGGATGCCTGAAATCAAAAGAAGGTAAAATGTTAATGGGAAAAGAAGACATTGTGGACAGGTGGACAGAGTATATCGGTGAGCTATATGGAGGAGAAAGACCAGAATTAACACCAGATACTGAAAACTGCGATGGACCACCAATACTTGAAAATGAAATCATAGATGCCATTAAACACACGAAGAAAGGAAAAGCGACTGGGCCTGATAATATAACAATAGAAGAAATAGAGGCACTAGAGGAGTTAGGAATAAAAATAATAACCAAGTTAATGCATCACATTTACAACAGTGATTATATGTCCAGTACTTGCTTAAATCCATATTTATAGCACTACCAAAGAAACCAGGTGCAAATGAATGTGACGACCACCGGACTATCAGCCTCTCATGTTACATAACGAAGCTACTTATGAGAATCATCATGAGAAGAACAAGGAAAAAGATAAAAATGGAAATAGCAGATGAACAGTTTGGTTTTGTTGAAGGAAAGGGAACACACAGTGCCATTTATGCTTTACGAACACTAACAGAAAGAGCTTTAGAAGTACAGAAAGATCTCTACTTATGCTTCATTGATTACACCAAAGCATTCGACAAGGTGAAACATAATGAAATTATTAAAATGCTTGAAGACATCAGTACAGACGGCAAAGACCTGAGGATTGTAAAATATCTATACTGGCAGCAAGAAGCAGCAATTCGAGCTGAAAATAGAACTGGAAAATATCAACCTATAAAACAATGTGTACTATCTCCAGACCTTTTTTCTCTGTACAGCGAGAATATTCTAAGAACGATCATCACAGAACCAGGCATAAAAATTGGAGGATACAATATTAACAACCTTCGGTATGCTGACGACACAGTACTGATAGCTGAGAACCAACAAGACCTGCAAAATCTCTTGGATAAAGTCGCCAAAGAAAGTGAACAGAAAGGGCTTACTTTGAACATCACAAAGACAGAGACTATGGTTATATCTAAGAAACAGAATCCACCAACATGCAGTATAAAATCAAACAGAACTATTCTAAAGCAGGTGCAGAAATTCAAATACCTTGAAGCAGTAATAACTTCAGATGGGAAATGCAGAACAGAAATTAGAAATAGAATAGGCCAAGCAAAGACTGCATTTCAGAGAATGAGAAACAGAATGAGAAAGCACATCTTTATCAATGGATGTTAGAAATCGAGTCCTAAAATGCTATATTGAACCTATCTTGTTATATGGAAGTGAATCATGGATATGTCTGCACAAAAATCATTGGAAGCAACAGAAATGCGATTTATTAAAAGAATGTTGTGTATCCTCTGGACAGCAAAAATAACTAATGAAAAATGCATGAGAAGAGCTGGAGAGACAAAAAAAAATCTTGTAAAAAAAATAAGAGAGAGACAATGTACTTTCATAGGACATGCAATGAGAAGAGGGAGCATTGAAAATATTATAACAACAGGAAAAATAGAGGGAAAAAGATAAAAAGGAAGACCAAGAGAAATGATACTGGACAGTCTGGCGGGATGGTGTGAGAGGAGATCACCAACTGAGCTGATGGCCTGCATGAAGGATCGTGTACACTGGAGGAGCATAATAGCCAACGCCAGTCGGCACAGCACATGATGATGATGATGATGACGATGATGATGACGACGACGACGACGATGATGATGATGATGATCGTGCATCAGAAGAACAGGAGCGGATCGCACTAACAGAAATGTCCTGTTTTCCCCTGTGGTCGCTTTGGCAAAAGTGCTTTGCTACAGTCCTCTGTATAAGAAAGCAGCTGTCGGTCTGTTTTAGTGGTACCAAGACTCAGCATGGTTCAAAACAGAATGAGGAGTACGCTTTTTTTACATGTAACGGTTGTTATAGTCTTAAAATATCGGTTCGAAGCAGTTAGATGCCAGTTTTTCTTGGACAGTCTTACCTCACTGATCACTGAGAAAATATCTTGTCTATGTTGCACTTCAATTATTGGACACAAAAAAGAACAAATGTATCCATACTACAAGAACTTAATAATGAAGAGGATTGGCTAGTAAAGAGGATTAAGCAAAGAAAACGTAAATATTTTGGACTTAAATATTTTTTATTTTTATTAAACGTTATCAGAATTTAGAGAAGACCGTCTTGGAAGGGTACATAATGGGAAAAAGAAAGAGAGGAAGACCAAGGTGAAGATGGCTGCAAGATATTGCTGATAATTTGCAAATGGATGCATCATTCATTCATTCATTCATTTGCATGTCCCTTGCGGAACTGTCTCCCTAACAGCACTCCTATAGGCCTCTCGGTTGTGAGCAAGATGTCCTGCCGCTGCTGCATCCATTTGCAGATCGTCAACGATGTCTTGCAGCCATCTTCGTTTTGGTCTTCCTCTCTTTCTTTTTCCCATTATGTATCCTTCCAATACGGTCTTCTCTAAATTATCATGACGTTTAATGTGTCCAAAATATTTCAGTTTTCTCTCTTTAATACTCTTTACTAGCCAGACTTCTTCAATATTAAGCTCTTGTAGTATAGATATATTTGTTCTTTTTTGTGTCCACGATATTTGGAGAACTCTTCTGTAGCATTTACATTCAAAGGCATTTATGTGTTTGTCAGCTGTTTTGTTAAGTGTCCAGGTCTCACAGGCATATGTTGCGATGGGAAAGATGCATGCCCTTAAAAATCTTATTTTTGTGGTTCTGTCTGCTCCTCTCCACAGATTCTTTAGTTGTTTTACTTTCTGAAGAGCGATAGATGTCCTCCTTTTAATTTCCCTCATTGGATGCATCAGCAGTAGGACATCTTTCTTACAACTGAGAGATCTACAGTGGAGCTGTTAGGGAGCCAATGTTCCGGAAGGGACATGTAAGTGTTTGACTGATGTTGAACTAAATCCCGCCATCTCTGTTAATGAGCTCGAAAAGAAGAATTGTGAGATCTTTCAGTCCACCTGTCTGGTGGCGGAAGATAAGTAGCGAAGAAATTCCCCAGCAGCTGTTTTAGGTGTCCCGTCCTCGTTCCCCCCATCCTCACCCCCCCCCCCAGAATTTTTGTTTTAAACGCGACCAAAAAAGTATCTCTGAATCTTCATTTAACGCCTGTTATAGACTGCCATTTAAAAGAAGTTACTATTAAATGTCCATTAATGTACTTTTACAGCAGGACTGTTGAGTCATGGTGCCACTAAAACAGGTAACTGCGTTCTTCTATAGAAGACTGTAGCCATCACCGGCTACTTGTATTAGATGTGATGCCTAGTGCTTTAATTGTTCAGTTGAGTTATGGCAGACCTTGTTGTAGATCTTTTTAACTGTTTCGAACAGTCTCCCCCCCCCCCCCCCCCCCCCCCCCCTCATACCCTCACCTGAGCGGTAACTGAATATTTCGTATTAAGTTCATGTTCCGAAAGAGCCTGGAAAAAAGGGCGCATGCAGGAAACTCTCTACTGTAGAGAGCGGAACAACAACACAGCTCCCCCAGATCATCATAGAAAGTGTTTCCTGACATTATAAAGGGGACGAGGTGGGCCCGTCTGGGTCATGACTCCCAGAGTCTTGTGCGTTTCTTTGTCCCATTCCGGAATTGAACCGCAATCTTCAGAATGGCACTTAGTGAATTTTAGTGATTTAGCTAAAGAGGACTGGTATTAGTTTGGTTAAACAAGATTATTTAAGTTCTCAATGCTTGTTTTGCATGCTCCACAGCAAGCATGAGGCCTTTTCTGCTGTTTCTGAAAGGTTTATTCAATGCCCTTGCTCTTGCTTGTGACCAGTTCCAAAAGAGAGTATGGGAAAAAAGAAGCTATCAGAAACACAACAAGTGGCGAAAATAAAGGAAATTACTTGTCAAACTGTTGAGTAGAAAATCTGACTTTAAGTTTGTAGGTCTCTTGCCCGGACTCGCTCACAAACATGATCACTTCACAGTGGACTGACATAGCTAGAGAAATAATACTGAATGTAACAGCCATCAGATACATCGCCAGTTTCTGTCTTTTTGCGCTGCATGAAAGAATGAAATTAATAATTAATTACAAATGTATGATTATAATCTCATGAAAAACTATCAAGTTTATCTAAGAGTTACGTTGTAACACACGATATGTAAAATATAGTAAAAAAAATCACATATGTAAAATTAACTGATTACCCAGCGTTGCTGGGGAATTTATTAATTATTAATACTGCGGAGTTGATTTGAGATCGCCATGTTTCTCCCACAGACAGCCTTATGTTGCTTGCTAAAGGGTGAGTTCACCCCAGAAACTATTTATTCTTGCGCCTGGAGGTGAAACTTAAAATGTTGTATATAACCAAGTTTTGAGTTAAATATTATAGGATATTATAGTGAATTATAAAAGAATTTACTCTATAATGTGCAGATGGCCCCTATGACTTGTTGATCGTGATCGAGAACACAAGTCTCACTGGAAATTGCAATCTCTTAAAGTTAAAAGGTAGATACGTCGGAATGAGGTGTATCCGTTGGTTAAAAACTGCTTCACCCTCTCCTTGTCCTGTTAAGATAGTCGCATCAACTACATTGCCCAGTATCCTCTTTACAGACAGCCTTGTGCCGTTGCAAAGTTTTTTGTGGGTCGAGGTTCCGTAGTAAAATAATTGGAGATCCTACTCTAATTCTCACCCCCATGTCAACTTTGACGTAAACGGCATCGGGAGTGTCGCTACTCATCTCAGCAACCCCGAAAACAATGGAACCAACACTAATATCGATCACTTTCGATTACTTTTACATGTCACCCCCATCCCACCCCCAGCCCTCTTTCACCCCCATGCCCGATAGGGGCTGAACATTGACATAGGTGACATCGAAAGTGTCACTGCTCATCTTAGCGACCCCGAAAACTACGGAATTGATACTAATATCGGTCGTTTTCGATTATATTTACATGTCACCCCCATTCCACCCCAACCCCTCTCTCACCCCCCTCATCCCGTGTTGACGGGGGCTAAACATGGGCATAAACACATCGAGAGTATCACTACTCATCTCAGCGACCCCGAAAACTATAGGAGTCGACACTAATATCGGTCGTTATCGATAATTTTTACATCTCACCCCCTTCCTACCCCATACCTAGGGGTGCTAGAGGTGTCGTACCACTACAGTAGGTTTTTTTTCCAGATTATAAGTAAATTGTGTACCAAGTTTGGTTGAAATTGTCCCAGGCGTTCCAGAGGTATGCTGGAACCTACATACACTCATGCATACATACACATACATCCATTAATAGATAGAATGCTTACATAATAAACATTTCAAATATAAAACAAGTATATCACACTTTTGCTGTTTAAGATATATCCTTTAACGTTCATTTCGTCTCATATTAAGGATTTCTTTACATTTGACGGTTACAGATAGTTGTCTGCAGAAATTCTCAATACGTTACGTTAAAACGGCACTAGTTGATGCTTGTTTTGATAACAATGAATTTTAAAAAGTATAAATATTATTAAGGCATAGTTTATTTGTTAAAAAAAGAAAAACTAATTAAGTTACAAAAAGAAACAGCCAAACACGTGAAAGAATCGAGAGAGAGAGAGAGAGAGAGAGAGAGAGAGAGAACAACCTTTTATGCTTAGCCTAGGAAAAAAAATAAAGCACTTAAGAGTTGCGAGACAGAAAGATTGTAGGAAAATTGTCATAACTCGGCTTATATTTTCTCAACATTATAATAACGATAATAAAATAAACATAGAGGTCAATCAAGAAAAGCCATCTTTCTCTACCTTGGTTACTTTATCCTGCTGTAATTGGAAGATTTTCTTGATGAGTCCACAGAAGATACTGAAATATTAATTCTCTAGTTTGTAACTGACTTGTGTAATATAACTTTGGATTTGTAAATTAGGAAATTTTCTTCCATATAAAAATATAATCTAAGCGATTTTTTACAACAAAAGAACGTGTCATAATGGTCACTGTCACAGTAACGATCTCTTTCTTTCTACAAGGAAGTAATATTCCTACTTTAGTAATCAAACCTTTCCAGTTTAACCCGGACTTACAATCTGTCTGACTTCAAGCAAACCCTACCATGTACAGGATGTATCAAAGTACGCTTGTAGGATCACATGTTTGTTGCTAATCACAACACGCGATGACATGAAAAGACAGAATACAAACATTTATAGACTTTATCTCTTGTCGCTTCATCCTAGTCAACTTTTCACTACATTAGAGAACTGTAGCATGGTTGTAACTTCGTAAGCTGTGAAATCGTGAGAACTTGTAAGTAAATTATTTTAGATCAGATCATTTCTAATAAGCCGTAAATCTGTAGTAGAGCTATCGGTATCTGAGAACTTGACATAACGATTTTTATGAGTTCTTACAGCAACCTGAACGAACGTTTGCTAGCACACGATCTATTAAATATAGCTTTCATGAGGAACCTGTTATAGAAATAATTCCAAAACGTGCGCGTGAAAGATAGAATTTGTAGTGAGGAAATAAGATCAGAGGCATTCATTTTATCAAAGGAACATATCAGAGGTAAGGATCTAATATTTTATACTAACAGCGAAGCCTGACTGACTGTGATGGATAAGGAACAAGAGGGGATACATTTAGAACAGTTACTGAGTAAGATTATAGTAGGAGATACTTAGTTTATATAGTCATTCTTACCACACGTAAGAATTCAAATGGTTAAATCAGTGGTTCCCAACCATTAGGGTCTGGGTGGGGATGTTTGTCTGAAGTAGGGACATTATATACATTATAATTTTTGTCGAAATTCAAAATGTTTACCTTTTTGTTGGATCATTGGTCACATGTTCTGGTTTAGGGCCATTCTGTATAGAAAAAAGGTTTGGGAACTAGTGGGTTAGATGAAAACAGCTGATACAGATTTTTAAAAAAATAGATGGAGTCCCATCATACTGGAATGAGAGGAAAAGCTGACATTACACTTTTCCTCCAGACAAACACCAGCTGTAAGTTCCTGTAGGCTCTAAGGCATACAAAGGCCATACCCACCATTATCTTAGCCTTACCATCTGTCACACTGGGTATTTAGCATTACCAACTCAGTGTTCTTCAAACAGTTAGCATAGGCAACTGGCATCACAACTTGGCAGATGAGCTAATCATTTAGCCAAGGACTGTCAGAATAATGAAAAAGACAGAAAGCTAAAATGAACAATGAAAAGAAAAAAGAAAGAGAAAAAAAAACACAACTAATACTTCACCAAACTGCCATTTTTGGACTTGCCATAGGAGTCTACAAATGCTGCTATTAGACCAGCACAGCTCTATTTCATGATTATCTCCCTTATATTACTCTTTTTCCTCCTTGAATTTAGTGGATAGTATGTCACCCCTTCCTGTCGCCAGCCCCATGGGTGCTAGTGGTGTCTTCCCCCCCCCCCCTATTTTTTTCCAGATTGCAGGTACCAAGTTTGGTTGAAATTGATCCAGGCGTTCCAGACTTATGCTGGAACCTACATACACTCATGCATACATACACATACATCCATTAATAGATAGAATGCTTACATAATAAACATTTCAAATATAAAACAAGTATATCACACTTTTGCTGTTTAAGATATATCCTTTAACGTTCATTTCGTCTCATATTAAGGATTTCTTTACATTTGACGGTTACAGATAGTTGTCTGCAGAAATTCTCAATACGTTACGTTAAAACGGCACTAGTTGATGCTTGTTTTGATAACAATGAATTTTAAAAAGTATAAATATTATTAAGGCATAGTTTATTGTTAAAAAAAGAAAAACTAATTAAGTTACAAAAAGAAACAGCCAAACACGTGAAAGAATCGAGAGAGAGAGAGAGAGAGAGAGAGAGAGAGAACAACCTTTTATGCTTAGCCTAGGAAAAAAAATAAAGCACTTAAGAGTTGCGAGACAGAAAGATTGTAGGAAAATTGTCATAACTCGGCTTATATTTCTCAACATTATAATAACGATAATAAAATAAACATAGAGGTCAATCAAGAAAAGCCTCTTTCTCTACCTTGGTTACTTTATCCTGCTGTAATTGGAAGATTTTCTTGATGAGTCCACAGAAGATACTGAATATTAATTCTCTAGTTTGTAACTGACTTGTGTAATATAACTTTGGATTTGTAAATTAGGAAATTTTCTTCCATATAAAAATATAATCTAAGCGATTTTTTACAACAAAAGAACGTGTCATAATGGTCACTGTCACAGTAACGATCTCTTTCTTTCTACAAGGAAGTAATATTCCTACTTTAGTAATCAAACCTTTCCAGTTTAACCCGGACTTACAATCTGTCTGACTTCAAGCAAACCCTACCATGTACAGGATGTATCAAAGTACGCTTGTAGGATCACATGTTTGTTGCTAATCACAACACGCGATGACATGAAAAGACAGAATACAAACATTTATAGACTTTATCTCTTGTCGCTTCATCCTAGTCAACTTTTCACTACATTAGAGAACTGTAGCATGGTTGTAACTTCGTAAGCTGTGAAATCGTGAGAACTTGTAAGTAAATTATTTTAGATCAGATCATTTCTAATAAGCCGTAAATCTGTAGTAGAGCTATCGGTATCTGAGAACTTGACATAACGATTTTTATGAGTTCTTACAGCAACCTGAACGAACGTTTGCTAGCACACGATCTATTAAATATAGCTTTCATGAGGAACCTGTTATAGAAAATAATTCCAAAACGTGCGCGTGAAAGATAGAATTTGTAGTGAGGAAATAAGATCAGAGGCATTCATTTTATCAAAGGAACATATCAGAGGTAAGGATCTAATATTTTATACTAACAGCGAAGCCTGACTGACTGTGATGGATAAGGAACAAGAGGGGATACATTTAGAACAGTTACTGAGTAAGATTATAGTAGGAGATACTTAGTTTATATAGTCATTCTTACCACACGTAAGAATTCAAATGGTTAAATCAGTGGTTCCCAACCATTAGGGTCTGGGTGGGGATGTTTGTCTGAAGTAGGGACATTATATACATTATAATTTTTGTCGAAATTCAAAATGTTTACCTTTTTGTTGGATCATTGGTCACATGTTCTGGTTTAGGGCCATTCTGTATAGAAAAAAGGTTTGGGAACTAGTGGGTTAGATGAAAACAGCTGATACAGATTTTTAAAAAAATAGATGGAGTCCCATCATACTGGAATGAGAGGAAAAGCTGACATTACACTTTTCCTCCAGACAAACACCAGCTGTAAGTTCCTGTAGGCTCTAAGGCATACAAAGGCCATACCCACCATTATCTTAGCCTTACCATCTGTCACACTGGGTATTTAGCATTACCAACTCAGTGTTCTTCAAACAGTTAGCATAGGCAACTGGCATCACAACTTGGCAGATGAGCTAATCATTTAGCCAAGGACTGTCAGAATAATGAAAAAGACAGAAAGCTAAAATGAACAATGAAAAGAAAAGAAGAAAGAGAAAAAAAAACACAACTAATACTTCACCAAACTGCCATTTTTGCAATAGCAACAGGACAGACAAGGCAGGAAATATGCAGCGAGGGAAAATATCTTTGTGAAAACATGTAGCTTTTTTTTTTTTTAGGTTAGTAGCACACAAATGAATAAAAGTGTTCCTGCGTTGTTAAATACACAGATCACATTAGAATTTTAAAAAATTTGGTACTATTGTACCTGTCTTTCACTTTGCATGAAGTACTTTCTAAAATACCAGTTTTCGGATACAACTTTTTTTTTATTTTTTAAATAAAGTTAAACACACTTTATAAACTTTAGTGAAAAGTAAATGTTAGTGTGAAATATTTTTGTTAACCTTAATTGTAGTGATATTTAAACTTTACAAAAATGTTCACATACTGAATCAAAGTAAAAACTGGTTGATTCTCCTCCATGCAAATTGAGCATCACTAGTCTACTGGCCCGATTGTCCTCCAACCGATTTTGCTAGCTACATTTTTACTAGGTTTTTGATAATATAAACTGGTTACAGTAACTGGTGGCCTTTAAAATTTTTGGTTTTTCTCTTTTTTTAATTGGTAATTTACTGGTAAGTGGCAGTTAATGCAATTCCTGCTTCAGTAGTCTCATATTTTATTTGATGTTAGGCATTCCAGAGAACATATGCTCAAATGAAAACTAAAGTATGTAGAAGAAAAGGGAGGAAGAAAGATCAACAGGTGGTAACAAGAAAGATCAGCAGGTGGTAACAAGAAAGATCAGCAGGTGGAAACAAGAAAGATCAACAGGTGGTAACAAGAAAGATCAGCAGGTGGTAACAAGAAAGATCAACAGGTGGTAACAAGAAAGATCAGCAGGTGGTAACAAGAAAGATCAGCAGGTGGTAACAAGAAAGATCAACAGGTGGTAACAAGAAAGATCAGCAGGTGGTAACAAGAAAGATCAGCAAGTGGTAACAAGAAAGATCAGCAGGTGGTAACAAGAAAGATCAGCAAGTGGTAACAAGAAAGATCAACAGGTGGTAACAAGAAAGATATCTTTGTATAGTCCTGAAATATTAAAAATGAGTGACTTTTTCAATTCATTTGTTTTTTTTGTTTGTTTTAATCTGTGTGAAAAAAAAGTTAAAGCATACAGTAAAATGAAATGTATCAGAAACATATTGCCTTTGAGTTAAACTGGCTGTTTTATCAGGGGGTATGTGGAATTTATTTGTAACAAAATGTGGACTGTATATGCTGTGGGATTTATAAAGAATAATGTTTGCATCTGTTCATGGTATACAAACTTTTTTTTTTAATATGTGCAGAATTTCCAGGAAAGTTAAACCATAATGGAGGACAACACTTCCACACTGGTATGTTTCATTCATTAAACATTGTGAAGTTGCATTTGGCATAAGTTTTCACTTTACATTTGTGTTCTTTTGTAAGCAGTGAACATTTGCAGAGGTGGATTTTTTTTTTAAATTTTCCGATTTAATGCAGTGTGAAGTAAATTGTCATACTGAAATTCTTACCCCCCCCCCCCTCCCCCCACACATCACCTTATTCAGGCTGCCCTCTATTTGTTGCTTCTTCTTCCAAGTCACCTGTTGTTAATAGCCTGCCTACATGTTCATGAACCTTCTTACTAAAGTTGTATCATGATCATCAGGTGCATTAGCAGCTTAATTTCCATTTGGTTTGGTCCAAATCAGTAGTTCTTAACCATGGGTAATTGGATCCCTAGGGGGTCCATGGAAGGATTTTTGGAGATCCTCAGACCAACAAATGGATTGGCTGAATTTAGAAATCTTGGCATTGTCTGGGTTCTGTTTATTGTGTTCTTTTTAATCAGGGTTCTGCAGCTGTTCTTAAACTGGAAAGGGAGAGGGGGTCCATAGATTTAAAAAAAGTTTAAGAACCAGTGGTAAAGACTCTTTCTGTGTATTTCCCATAGCAAATTTTGTGCACTTGAGTTCTGTGTGAAATAAACATCTCAATGTGCTGGTAATTCTGAGCTTTCATTCTTCTTGCATTGGTCTCTTGTTCATTTTGATGTGCAGTAAAGACCACCTCACCTGGATTTGGTACATGCTGTTGTTGCAGTTGTTTCCCCATGTAATCTTGAACTTGACCAACATCCTGCAAGGGACCCTGAATTCCCAGAATGAATCCCAAAAGCAGGCTACGCTGTCATTGAACAACACTTTAAATCTGTCCATCACTGGCCAGGTTGAAAGTGCATATTGTTTTTCTTTGGAACAGCGCATGGAGGTGGGACAGAGTCTTTGCCGGTTCTGACTCGTTTACTTTCTCACAGTCATCTTCACCAGTTAGAACCAGAACCAAGAAACATCAAGTAAACTTTCAAGTAGAACTTCAGGATGGAAAGATATCCAAAACTGGGAGGAGTTTTGTGCCAGCCTTTGTCTGCCTTGATCTCAACAAGGTTTGATGTTAACAGCGATGCCCTTGAGGGTTGTTGACACATGTGATGCATGTGCTGAATAGCACGAAGCATTCATCTAAATAAATGGTTCTAAGGACTGCAAACGCGCCACAAACAGCCTCTGGCAGTCAAGTCCAGCTCCTGGCCTTCCCGTGGCAGAACTGTTTAAACTGACAGGAGAAGGGGCGAGGGCGAATATCTGGCGCCTGAAAACCAGTTACTTAGGGTAGATGAGTGTCACGTTTGGTAGCTCATCTGCCGCTGTTAGCGAGATCTTCAGCTGCCGTGCGTGGAGCGGTGCTCTTCCCGGCCAATGAAGAAATTTGCAAATGAGGTTGCCGCGCAGCATCACTGCGGAAAAGGTGGTTGAAAGGATAAATCGAAGCAAACAGTCAAATCACGGCACCTCTGGTCTGGAGGTCGGCCACGTTCTGAGTGCGGTCATATCGGGTGAAATGCATGAACTGGCTTGTCCCAGAGGTTAAGTCACTGCTGGCTTGACTCTTCAAATGCCGCGCGTGGAGTGAAGCTCCTCCCGGTTAAGGAAGTAAATGCGGAAATAAAGGTTGCTGTGCGGCGCCGATGGGAAAAGGTGGTGGAAAGTGAAGTTTAACCTGGTATGTCCAGTAGTATCGCTACGAGAGCTATACCACGGCGCCTCTGCTCTAGAGGCTGCCTACGTCCAAAATACACCTACACTGGTGAAATATGCCTAAACCGGCACACACCAGGGTTGGAACTCGATGGCTAGACATGTCATGCCACCTCCGCTCTAGAGGTCGGTAACGCCTGATAAACACCCATACTGGTGAATTTTGCCTAAACCGGCTCATACCAGGGGTGAATCTTGAAGGCTATGAGTGTCACAGTACCTCTGCCCCAGAGGTCGGTCCCGTCCCAAACACGCCCATACTGGGAAATGCCTAAACCAGCTCAACCCAGGGGTAGAAGTCACTAGTGGCGAGGATTCGTCCTCCTGGACAAAAGCTCCATCCTGGTCACAACTAGGAAGGGTAGCGACCACGACCGCAAAATGCTGAAGTCGGAGACACTGGACCAGGGAAGTCTAGATAGGCAACCACCTCTCACCCGGCGGGGATGTCTGCGTATCCTAATCACGCTGAGGTTTTCCAGTGAGAAAGTCCAACCCTGGACTGGATGGGCAACCACCTCTCACCCGGCGGTGATACACGGGTATCTCAAAACACGTCGAGGTTTTCCGGTGAGAAAGTCCAACTCTGGCCTGGGTGGGCTTACGCCTCTCACCCAGCGGGGATGCACTGATATTCCAAACACGTCGAGGTCTTCCGGTGAGAAAGTCCAACCCTAGACCAAACTGGTGCAATGAAAACCACGGTGTCACGCAATCCCGCTTCCGCGACCCACCAAGAATACAGGCTAAAGCACTGTGATACTCTGAACCCCTTGTGGTCCTTTCGTGGAACTCGTGTGGTCTATTTTGGACCACACAGGGGACCACGGGACCTAACGAGGACCACAGGCATGAATTCAGTAGGTTCACAGTGTGGTTTTTGGTGGTAGAAGTGAACGAAGAAAAGAAGAAGAAGAAGACTACATTAGACAGTCTTACGTAAACAATATAATCTTATGTTGTTGTTTTTTTTTTTGACAAATTCAACATTTGTCTTCTTTAGTGATTCTCATACTTTTTCTCTATATGTATCGGGTGTCAATATCAAACATGATCACGATTTTTGTGTTAACTGAAGCGAACGTATACAACAATAATAAAATCTGACTGACTCACAATCTTCAGTCTTGTAGTGGCTTGTATTCACTCAGAAGCATTTTGTATCTCAGTGCGATATTCAAATAGAATAGTCTCTCTGTCCTTGTTTGATCTATACTTTAAGAACTTTATCAGTGTTTACACTGCATATCTCATGCTGAATCTCTGTCCTTGTTTGATCTATACCGTAAAAAACTGTATCAGTATTTATACTGTATATCTCATGCTGAATCTTTTACAATAGTAGTGACAGTGTTAATTAAATTTGTGTTACTTAGCTTTGTCTTACGTCATGTTGTGTAGGACTGTGTCCCCTTTTTATCCCTGACAACTTTCTTCTTCTTCTTCTTCTAACTCCTTTGAGATCCTTTTCGGTATTAGCTCAGTCATATCTACACTGATGTGCAACTATAACTTCACATTCAGCATATGACAATCCTGACTGAAGTCCCAAGTTTAACAATGAAAACTGTAGTCGTAACTGTAAAAAAGGCCCTAGTTATGTTGCTGGCCTTGAGAAGCAGCCTCATTACACTCGGTGCATGCCCATAAATGTCATACTGTTGACATGAAAGATGTTCTACAGTGTTTTTAGAGAAATTATTCCAATGCTGTGTATTGCATGTGATCTAGCATTTAGCTGGGATTTGCATCCATTGTCCTTGGCTGCCATGTAACGCAGTGAGTCATAGCAAGGAAAACTCGTCGCCATTTAAAATGCACATTACAAACATGAAATCACGCTACAAACAGTTACATAAAACATAGATAAATTAATACCAATGCACCATATTCATTATAGAAATTATCTGATATACCAACTACTAAAATTATTGCAACTGATATGTGAAAGTTTCATTCTACACGTATTTATCAATCATAACTAACAGTACCATTATCACCATAACTGATACCATAAAAATATTTTTTTTATATAAAACAGTTTGAAGCTATGGTTTCAAGTACATATTTTAACAAACAGGAAACCTAACTACTTTCTATACAGTAAAGTAATATAACACAGACCTAAAGATTAGAATGGCTTTAGAAAGAGAAGACGATGTGGAACAGCATATCCAACTGGCGACATGCGAGGTATGAAAAGTTCTCTCTCTTTTTTTCTCTCTCTTTCTTTCTCTCACATACAGACACACACAAACACACAAATATGTATCTATCTATCTATCTATATCTATCTATCTATCTATCTATCTATCTATCTATCTATCTATCTATCTATCTATCTATCTATCTATCCATCTATCTATCTATCTATCTATCTGCCTGTCTGCCTGTCTATCTGTCTATCTGCCTGTCTGTCTGTCTCTGTCTATCTGCCTGTCTGTCTGTCTCTCTGTCTGTCTGTCTGCCTGTCTGTCTATCTGCCTGCCTGTCTGTCTGTTTGTCTGTCTGTCTGCCTGCCTGCCTGTCTGTCTGTCTGCCTGTCTGTCTGCCTGTCTGTCTGTCTGTCTGTCTGTCTGTCTGTCTGTCTGTCTGTCTAGTGTCTTCCCGACAGGCGTTGGTGGTCATGCTTGTCCACAATTCTGCCTGACACCTGGAACAGAGAATTATGGAAATAATTACTGAATCAACTGAAAGTGAGAATGGAATAATGAAAACAAAACATAGAAACAAAGTAGCTAAAACATTTCAGCCACATCCATAAGGCATTAAGCAATAGTGAAAGCTACACTCGAAGTTGACGGAAAAAATAGCAAGAGAACGGCAGTGGTACAGATGGATGGACAGCACTGAGATAGAAGGATGGACTGGATTCAGGTTAGCCAGGTGCAGTGTGAAAAAAAAAACACCAAGCAAGTTAACTTTCCTTGGAAAATGGCACAAGATGATGATGATTCATCATAAAACTTAATTTTATGTATGTTAAAAGAAAGGCAAACATTATATTTCAAAATATAACCAATGTATTTTTCAGTTTTTTTTTTAGTAGATTTTATGGAAGACATTTAGTTGTGGAAATACACTACAAGTGTTCAGTTCATTGTCATTGTTGTTATTATAATTATAATATGTGAATGAGTGAATGAATGAATGAGTGAGTGAGTGAGTGAGTGAGTGAGTGAGTGAGTGAGTGAGTGAATATTGAGTGAGTGTATATTTATTAAAGTGAGGGGGGGCATATATCCCATCAATAAAAAGTCATCGTCTAGGCTAATCACTGAAAAAAAGTAAGTTGGTTACCTTGATTGGCTTGTCGCTGTGTGAAATAGTTTTTCATCTAGAAGGTACCTCTCCTGGAGACAGCTGGAGAGGCGCTCTAATGAGAACCAAAGACAGCAAACTTCTAACATCTCATCAGTAAATCATCTGTCTGAACTTTATCAAGATAAGTAGTTTCCAAACTTAGGTCACCATCCAAATTAGGGTCACAAGGGATGTGAGGTAGGTCGTGAGACGATAATGTTAAAAATGAAATGAGAAAAGGGGAATTAGTTAGGTGACCCTAAATTAGTAATTGTAGGTAACATCCAACCTTAACCCAGAAGTGGTATGCGACACACAACCTTAAACCAGCAGTGGTATGTAACAGAACCTTAAACAACCAGAGGTATGGTGGTTTAGGGGTGTGCATCACATACCATTGCTGATTTAAAGTTGTATGTCACATACTATTTCTGGTTTATGGTCGTACATACTATTTCTGGTTTAGAGTTGTGCCAGACAAAGGTTGAGAACCACTGACACTGATCAAGGAGAAATGTCTTCTCGTCTACTTAATTGCATCTCGACATTCTTTGATCAGAAAGTACTTTCACTTAATAGATTTCTACAACACGTCACTCATTCACCTCATCGCCCCTACCTTTTCTCTCCCTCTCCTTTCCGAGACGCGTACCGATAGTATCGCAATGTCCTGCTAGACTGGAATCATGTGACCACGTTTTATTTGATCACGTGCCACAAAACGTCTGTGTGTGAGCATGCGTCAACAGCGAAGCACGACAAAATAATAAACGTTATAGCTAGTATGACAAAGTTTGTTATACACGGGGCCTCCCAGGCTAATTTTATAAGGTGGGTCAAAACTATTTTTCTCGCACCAACCACACCCCCACCTACCCTACTGATAGCCACTCTGTGTCTATCCATGAGTCCCTTTTCAAGCAGAAGTGCTGAGGTCCGGCAGAGATGCACCAGCTGGGCCACTCTTTGGGCCAGATTACATGAACTGCTACAGTGCTTAGATTATGTCAGTATAGAATTGTTACATCAATGAAAATAAAACTTCATAATATGAGCCCACAAAAAACGCCAATGTCTGTATTTTTACTGACCTGTCCATCTTTCTTTCCTCAACACACACTGGGGGTGGGGTCTACAGCCAGGGCATCGCTCCGTGGTTCGGATGGCTTCTCTCTCTCTCTTTCTCTCTCTCTCTCTCTCTCTCTCTCTCTCTCTCTCTCTCTCTCTCTCTCTTTTCTTGGGGGGGGGGGGTGGGGTGGGGGTGGAGGTGGATGAAAACTGAATAACTCGTAGGGTAAAGCTGGAGGGAGTGAGGATAGGAGGGCATTATGTTTAAGTAGCAATAATAATTAATATTGACAA
>CM019715.1:24536928-25064236 GCA_009760885.1 Achatina immaculata | reverse complement strand
CTAAACAGTGAGTTTAACCCATGTGGTTCCAGCGTCCCATAATTTTGAATGCAGCGGTTCTCAAGTGCCAGGCCGCTTGTGTCATCTGCGTGACATTGTTTGATGGCTGTTACCAGAAAGTCAGATTTGCCTCTGACCATTATTTTTAGTTGTATATGTATAGGTCTGTAGACACTTGGATTGTGTCTGCGTTGTATTTCTTTATGAATGATTGAGACTATTGGGTAATTTGTTTCCTTGTGTAAGACAGGTGGAAGAATTTCTGATTATTTTGATATTTGTTCTTTTGGAATGACTCGCATTCTGTAGGTTGTAGGCTTATGTGGGCGGTGTCTGTCTGTTCCTGCCCATTCACATCTACTATTTTGTGTATCTGTCTGCTTCTTTGCACACGTTTTGTTCTGTTCACAGTTTGTACAGTAGAAGCTAGTTTTATTCTGATAAAGTCAACCTGGTAGCTATGTTGATGGTATTTATCTTCTTCTAGCATGTGTATGTGAGGAGTATTTGGATCTGTTTCATAGCCTTTTCTAAAATTTACTGTTGCTGTCTTGTGTTGCCAAGAGGTGTGTTCTGTATTTTTTTCTTGCATCGACATTGTCCTTGATAAGAGTATCAGCAAAATCACGATCAGTCCCATGTACCCACTCAATTCCTGTTACCTGTGCAGCATTTTTTCATGATGAAGTCTATGGCAATTCCAAAAAGCAAAAAAAAAAAACCATCCTTGTTTCACATTTATTTCAATCTGGAACAATTCGTTCATTCTTTCTTCTGTGTTTGACTGCACAAACATATCTTTAATGATGTTGACTATTTTAGATTGTATTCCATATAATCTTAAAATTCTGCACAATGAATATGTGGATGCTATTAAATGCCTTTTAAAATTCTATGAAGTTCAGGATTAATGGATTTTGCTTTGCAGTATGTTCTTCAAATGTTATTCTTAAAGATCTGGTCGAGACAAGTTCTCCCTTTTCGAAATCCTGTCTGTTCTGAATCGCTTTCTGAAAAGTGATCTATCTGACAAAAATGTCATGTGAAGATATTTGTGCTGTTTTATGTATCTTTTTGCGTGGAAACATTGTTCCTCCAATGACCATACTATTTAAACATAGTTCAATTAATCTTTCTCTATTCTGATTTACCATTTCAATTCGTTCTTTCTCCATTACTTTTTCGACTCTTAGTGGTCTCCCATAACAATTAGGATGTCGTGTTTAGGGACTTTGTTAATGAGTTGTATTTGGTGATAGAAATTGTCTTTTACTTCATCATCTGCATCTTTTGTGGGTGCATGGCATTGTACGATTGTCATTCTTCCATTGTCTTAGGTCGTGCTCTTACAGTACGACGGTTCACTGGTTCCCATTTTGCAAGTCTCTGCTACATTTGACATAATACCTACCCCCCCCCCCTCTGCCTGAATAATATTTTATTCTTGCAGTTTTCCGCAAGTCTTTTATCGCATTTCACTGATGCCCAGTATGCCTAGATGGTATCTCCGTTTCTCATATTACCTGAGCAGTTTTTGATGGTGTTGCTTCCTTTGTCACATATTTGGGGCTGAGAAATGTATTCTTTCGATCTTTGTCAGAATTATTCGGAGTTGGTTTCCCTGATGCTCGGTTGGTAAAGTTTCCATAACAAGTCCTTTTTTCTCCATCTAGAGTTGCCTCAAGATGAGTCACAGGATAAGGTTGTTGGCTCAACTCCCGGTTCAGAATATGTGTCAGATCAAGCGGAATTCCAGTGATTCTTGCATGCTGGGGAGAGTGTTAAAAAACGTCCGCCATCTTCCACATCACACACACACATTTGTATTGTTCTTTTCCTCAGTTGTTTCAGTTACATTAATGCTCTTTAAAACAGAAATACTTTTATTCCTATAAACTTCCAGCGAATTGTCGAATGTTTGCCAGATTGTCTGAATTGTTACTTGTCCAGCATAATCTCGGTAGCTTTTATTTTACATATGGACAGCTAGGGAAGAATGACTGAGAGAAAAGTATAATAGATTACAAAAAAATTGTTCTAAGACCCGTATACATACATATCAGTCATGTTGTTCACATACTTCAAAGCCATATGAACACTGTCTTAAAAACTAATACACTGCCAGTTCAAAGCAAAGCTGACATGGTTGCCGTCTGATATACAGTTTTTGGCCAAGATCCTTTGTCACTTCTTCCTAGTATTAAGCTGTGCCACAACAGAACTGTCAGTGCTGAAAAGCAGATAGTGGTGGTATCATGCTATCTAAATGTGTACACATGAATTCATTCATTTGCATGTCCCTTGCGGAACTTTGCCTCCCAAACAGCAATCCTCTCGGTTGTAGCAAGATGGCCTGATGCTGATGCATCCATCAACGATATCTTGCAGCCATCTTCGCCTTGGTCTTCCTCTCTTTCTTTTTCCCATTATGTACCCTTCCAAGACGGTCTTCTCTAGATTATCATGTCGTTTAATGTGTCCAAAATATTTAAGTTTTCTTTCTTTAATCCTCTTTACTAGCCAGCCTTCTTCAATATTAAGTTCTTCCAGTATGGATATATTTGTTCTTTTTTGTGTCCATGATATTTGAAGAACTCTTCTGTAGCATTTACATTCAAAGGCATTTAAGGTGTTTTGTTAAGTGTCCAGGTCTCACGGACATATGTTGCGGTGGGAAAGATGCATGCCCTTAAAAATCTTATTTTTTTGTGGTTATGTCTCTCCTCTCCACAGATTCTTTAGTTGTTTTACTTTCTGAAGAGCGATAGATGTCATTCTTTTAATTTCTCTCATTGTATCTCCATTACTAGTTAGTAGTGATCCAAGATATTCAAAGCTCTCCATTTCCAGTTTTTCCTCATTGATACATATTTCAGCTGCCTTGAATTCCTTCACTATGCTGTTTAATATCCTTACCTTCTATGGACAGCTCTTCCATCAGGATATCTGTACGATGTCTGTACATCATCCAATTTGCTTGTTTTTTTAATAGTTCCATCTGGGGAGAGGGCTACTAATACTATTGTCAGGAAGACTGGTCGTTGGTTGCTACCTAAGTAAAAAAGTAAAGATAGTCCCATAGCATTTCAAATGCCGTAGGGGGTGAAGCGTTAGAGACCTCATTATGCTGGGTCATCAGCGTGTGAGGTAGGGTGACCAGTTCCTTTCCTCGCTGCCTTTACTTCCCAGATTTTCTCTGGTACCCATTTTACGAGGCTGGGTCGACCTCAGGGCCGTATTGGTCGGAAAAAAAATCCCGCTCAGCTTGGGGATTCGAACCCTCGACCATTTGGTTGCTAGACGAGTGCTCTAACCACTACGCTAGCCGGCCCTAGGTCGCTACCTCCAAGTTGTTTTTCAACTTCACGTGTAATGTTCCACATCAGGTCTGGAGAGTGGAATGTCAGATCTGGTGTTGGTTGTATGCCAAGCCGATGAGTAAAATGTTGGGGGATCCATTGGCTGGTTGATCAGAAGTCCATTATCATCCTGCCAGCTCTCTTCCTCTCCTCTCTTGTCTATGTGGTCATAGCCCCAGCTCTGGGAATGGCTGTTAAAATCACCACAGACCATCAGTCTCTCTTTGTGTGAGATTGTTTCTAGAGCAAGTTGGCGGTCATTAGGACAGTAATAGTTAAGGAGGTGGAAATCTGTATTATCGGTTTTTAGACGGATCATCTGGTATTCAGCTCCTTCCATGTACACTCCCACCTGACATGCGCTGATGTTATTCTTAACAAGTGTGAGTACTCTTCCTTTTCTTCTCTCCTGTCGGTCTGATCTAAAACACTGGTAGCCTCTAGTTTTAAAGGTGGCATCTTTGGTTAGGTGTCTCCTGTATGTAGCATATACTTACCTGCTCTGCAAAAGTATGTTCTTTAGTGACACCCTCAGCATTCCACTGCATTATTTTAAGTACTTGCTTTTTCTTCCGTTGTATTTTTTGGCCAGTAGCTCTACTCTCATGTCTCCTGACTCCACAAGACGAACTGAGAGGACCTCCAGTAGCACTGGGTGGAGCCTTTCGAGGCAGGGGGCCCGGCACTGCACCTGCCTGGTTAGTCTTCACAGGGCGAGCATCATGTTTGAAAACTGCAGATAGAGACATTTCACTAGCGATAATGCGTGTTACCCTGATTTTTGCGATGCGCCTTTTGGCTGGGTAACTCCGACTTCAGCACCTTTCCTTGCTAGGGCAGACTGTGGTCTTGCTCGGACTGACATAAAGACAGTGTAGCCGGCCTGGGCAAAATTTTGTTTTCTAGCCTCTGGTGGCTTCTCCATGTCAGACGGTTTTGAGACAGTTCCACAAAGACACTCCGACTTTAGGATGAGGAATCTGATGAGTGCTTCAACGATATCCATTCCTCACCACCTATAGTCTACTTGGCTCTGTTTTATTTACATCATTCTGACAGCCATTGTTTTAAAGACCCATAGGCTTGTCACGTCCTGGATTCATTGGTCACCAGACTCTCCTCATCCCCGCCATGTCCCCATCCGTCCACCAACCTGACATTACATTAAAAAAAAAATAACAATTACAATTAGTGTTGATTGCTACACGTTTCTGGGCTACAGAAGTAGGTCAGAGTTTTCAAGCAAACATATCTATGTTCCCTGTCTCACAAACACTATGTTAAGATAAGTGTGCTCTTGTGTGCGTTTTTTCCCCCTTTTTCATATCAATATATCAGTGGTATAGGTTGCATTTCATATTCTCACAAGGGACATGATATTTGAAGTGGAGCTGGATTTCTGCACTGCCAGTTGACTAAATGTTTACACAGAATTAGAAAAAATATTTTGGCCAAACACCATAAGAAATAACATCTTGTTGGCAGAAATGCAGATGAAGCCACTGACAGCAATTAAAAAATGCTGGCGATGATTGGGACATGTGCTCTGAATGACTGACAACTCACTACCAAAAATAGCACTAAGATGGACACCACAGGGGAACAGAAGTAAGGGTAGACCAAAGGAGACATGGAGAAGAACAGAGAGTATTGAGCAATAGAGGGCTCACCTGGGCAAGAGCAGAAAAAAAAGGCAGAGGACAGGCATTTGTGGAAAACTCTTGCGGAAGCCCCATGTGCCCTGGGCACTTAAGGTTCAGAGAGAGAGAGTTGAAAGTGCTTGTGACCTGTAATGGCTCTTCACAGTCTGAGTGTGGTGCGAAAAGAAACACACAAATGTGTCAAATGAGCAGCAGTGTCATCATTGCTTTCAAGATGGAAGTTGAGTCTGTGTGCTGAACTACTGAACTTAGTGCTATGGCATCACTGTGAGCAGTGAACTTTGCAGACAACTTTTTGTTATGACGCCTTATCTATGGAGTAAGTGCCAAGAGTGACGCTATTTTTACATCTGAACTGTTGTATCTCCTAAAATGATATCCTCCCAGTGTCTTATCATCAAGGACATTCAAAGGACCATCGGTAAACATTCAGTGTGGTATTCACTAGCACGGGTAGTGGAGCGATTATGAAAGGTATCTCATTTGTGATGATACCGAGAACCTAATGCTGATTGCTGTTGAGTGTGCAATGTCCTTTTTTGCCATTATTTTTAACAAAAAAAAATAAGACAGTTTGTTTGCAATGTAAGACATTTGCTTTTTTTTCTGCTTATTTACATGCTTGAATGCTTTCCAATCCTTAGTGATAAGTTTTGCTAAGATAAACCAACTCTGATTCTGCAGTTCTGTCATTTTTCTTACCTAAATATCTCAGTACTATGTACAAGAAAAACACCACATTTCATTTTGTTCAATTTTGTTTTATAAATTATAAAATATCATTAATGCATAACAGCTAAAGTGCAAGGAAGCAATGCCAAGGCTACAGGTAATGAATATTATAAATGAACCTGTGGATAAAGTGGATTTGTAGTACATTTTCAATTTAGAAAAAAGAAAAAAAAAAGTTTGGCAAAAACTCTTCTTTTCTGACTGCTCTAGCATCTCACAGTATGAATTATTTGAAATTGATTAGCATTTCTTAAAAGACTATAGGGGACAATTGTAATTAAGGCAGTATGTATATCTGGAAAGGATGATGTATGAGAATGAAATGTTTTTATTTCAAGCATCAGCTAGTATATCTTTTCTTTTTCTTTGTTATTTTCATTATCACAATTTAATTACTTGCAACAAATGTCAGTGGAAAGATACTGAAACAGACTGTCCAAAAGTAATAAATAAATTTGTAGTTTATCTTATGATTTTTATATATTAGTTCATAAAATGTTATCAGTATTATTTAAAATTAAAGATTGGATACGTTAAAGCATAATGGGCTTTAAAATGTTAAGTGTTAATTTGAGGATTGAGTGGGGTGGCAAAATTCCTAGTGCTACTTTGTTACAGAGGTCCCGGAACTGGCAAAGTCTGCAGAGAAGCTTGCTTTTTTTTTTTTTGGTCCACTCCAAGTCTTTCAAGATAGTTACATCAACCCAATTTCATTTTGTTGTACTTCAACATCTTCACTGTCTGGTTTGCCAAGAACTTTTTTGCTCACAATTTCATGGAGATGGGACAATAGTGGTTAGGTTAATCAGTATGAATCTGTTAGCTGAGATGAGCACAAAATGTAAGATATTATTTTAGATTTTTTGTCCCAGTCCTGTTATAAAACATCACTACCAGAGTGTATCGTAGAGAGTAGGTAAGAGAAGGAGAATTCAGTGTAAACACTCACTGCTTATGTCATGAATACCTAAAATTGTTCTAATATAATCCAGCATTTCCTAGGTTTTCTTATTCCATTTTTTAACACTTTCAGATGTCAACCTGGATATCTTTGAAGAATGCTGCCATTTGTCTTCAGCTGTCGAGATCACCATGCCTTTGTGGATTTGGTACAGATGATGGCCAAAAGTGCTGTCTCATTCTTGAAATGAAGGGCAGTCCTGTAGCAGGTACTGGGTTGTCATTCTGTTAGAATCACAGGTGCATACATTATTTGTGCCTGCCTTGAGCCTGTTAAACATATGGTGTCTCAATATGTTGTGGCCTGTTCTGAGTCTAAAGATCCTTGTTCTCTGCTAAGCTGGTAGTAGGCATCATTCTTCTGTAGTGTCCTCTATGTTCTTTTCCCCATTTGTTCTTGTATTTGGTGTTTATCAGCGTCTTGGCTTCATGATTAGGCTTTTATCAGGAGAGACTTCCAGTTCAGCAATGGTGGTATGTTGCATTCGACTGTTTCATGCTCTGACAAGCGATACTTCAACTTTCATATTTGATGTGGAGTTGGATTTCTACATGCCAGCTGGAAGTGCTTGTGTCCTGTTGTGGCTCTTTGCTGTCTGATGGAGTGTGTGGTATGCACAAATGTGAGCAATAGTGTTGCCACTGCTTTTATGATGTTCTGCATGCCAAGCCACTGAGTTAGTGCTATGGCACCACTGTGAGTTGTGAACTTTGCGTATACAGCATTTTCCCCAAGTTCTGTTTTTCCTATTCATCAGTGCTTTTACAACCAATAGAGCATTTGTGAGGAGGACAACTTGGCTGCTGCAGCCTCAAATTTGCTCATTTGGGTTTCTGCCTTGGCTTTGAAGTTGCTTGGAACTTTTGTGTTGCTACTGTTTTATATATGCAAAAATCCCAGCATCAGGAAGATTCCTGCACTCCCCATTTGTTATTGCTGTGTAAGCATAGGTCGGGTGCTGCTTGGATAATGTTCCTTGATGAAGTTTTTGTTCAGGATCTTCCTTTCTTTTGCAATCTGGATGTTCTTGCTTGCAGTCCCTGTGATTGTTGCTTTTAGCTCTGGGAACTTGGATTTTCTCCATGCAGGGCAAACAATACTGGGACCGATAGCCATGGCAGTATGAGTTCTCATTCAGCTATAGTTGTGAATCTATGCCATTTATTATGAGGTGCATTTGATGGTCTTTTAGCCTTTTAAATTTTTGTACCTGCTTTTGGAGTCTGCAGTCCATTTTGTGCCCAACTTCCTTAGAAGGAGGAGGTAAAAAAGCTAAGACTATATTTTTCATTCATTTTTCATCTGTTACGTTTTTGTATGTGATCCTTGAAAAAGGCTTTTGACAAAATATTGGATTACTGTATGTTCTTTATTTGTATGTACTCATCTTGTTTTCTGCCATTCTTGTTTCTACCCATTTTCCTCACTCTATTGTTTTTGTAAAACTGAACCATATGTCCATCTATTTTCATTATGGTCAAGCATACAGTTATCATAACATCATAAAATCATCATAAATACAAAATGGGATGGATTTTGTACTCTTTAAGGCAGAGAAGAATATTAATGCACAGGAATAATTTGTTTTTTCAAGCAAACTGAGTCTGAATTCAAGGCTAACTTTATTTTAATCTGATATAAAGCACTTTGTTACACATATTAACATTACATATTGCTTTCTGGAATTGACACAGAGTTCATCATGAAAAAATGTTGCACAGGCAAGTTGGGCATTGACTGGTTAAATAGGACCCAACTAGAAGATCTTGATTTTGCTGATGGCATTACTCATCAGAGACAATGTGAATTCGGTGCAAGAAAAAATAGATGCCCTGTCTTCACTGGCTAGCAAAATAGGACTTGAAATTAATAAGGAAAAAAACAAAAACAAGGAAAAAAAAAAAAGAAAGTTCCCATTAATAAAGAAAGAAAATATAAATATGTATGTATAAAGCTGTTGAAGAAGTAAACCAATCTGCATACCTCAGCAGCTACACAGACCAGGATGGTGACACCAGAAAGGAAATTAGAATTGGAAAAGCAGCACTGACCTTCAAGAATCTTGAGAACATATGGCACTCTAAAGTTATAAGCACAAAAACCAAGATAAGATTATTCAATTCAAATGTAATATCCATCCTCATTTATGCATGCAAAAGCTGGAAAACACGTAAAGAAATAAACAACAAATTAGATGGACTCTTTTGAAAACAAATGCCTAAGGAAAATACTCTGTACAAAATGGAATGAATTCAAGAACAACACAGAGATAAAGCAGATGAGTGATCAGAAGGCAGATGAGTGATCAGAAAAGGGAGTTGGACACAGTCATATGATGAAAAAAAAAACAATCAGAGAATCCTAAAACAAGATGTCAAGTGGAACACAACAGGCCAAAGAGGTCAACCATTGAAAATCTAAAGAGGACACTGTTAAGAGAGGCCAGTTTAGTGGACATAACATCTTTTGATGAGGTCGAAAAACTCACAGAAAACAGGAAAACTTGGCTAACTACTAAGTGAGCCCTATGTGATGTTTAACAGCATGAGAAGGATGTAAGATTACACATTTTAGAATAATATAGTTTTTTAAAAAAAAAGTAAGAAAACGAGACATTATTTACAAACATATCAGAAAATAGAGAATAATCACATAGTCAATAATCAGGAATCCCATAACATTTTTTTTTCTTTGTTCTCCTCACCCTACAACAACCTATGCTGTTATGTAACTCTTTGATCTAGTGACTGGGATCTCTCTGAACCTTAAGTGCCCAGGGCACATGGGGCTTCTGCAAGGGTTTTCCACAAATGCCTGTCTTTTGCCTTTTTTTCTGCTCTTGCCCAGGTGAGCCCTCTATTGCTCAACATCCTTTCTGTTGTTCTTCTCCATGTCTCTTTTGGTCTACCCTTACTTCTGTTCCCCTGTGGTGTCCATCTTAGTGCTATTTTTGGTAGTGAGTTGTCAGTCATTCGGAGCACATGTCCCAACCATCGCCAGTGTCTTTCTCAATAACTGTTGTCAGTGGCTTCATCTGCACTTCTGCCAATAAGATGTTATTTCTTATGGTGTTTGGCCAAAATATTTTTCTAATTCTTTGTAAACATTTAGTCTGGAAAGAATTCAACTTGTCTTCTATGGTTTTGGTGATTTTCCAGCATTCATTTCCATAGAGTAGTACACTTAGAACATTACTCTTAAATATCCTGATTTTCATATTTATGCTTAGTTTTTTTGATTTCCATATAGTCTGCAGTACTGCAAAAGCCTGGTTTGCTCTAGTAAGTCTGCTGTTGATGTCCTCTGTGCTGTCTCCATTTTCTACTACTCTACTGCCAAGGTATACAAATTCGTTAACCTCCTCCACTAACTTGCTATCTACTCTAAGTACACTTCTGTTGTTCACATTTTGCTTCATTAACTTTGTCTTTCCTACATTGATCTTTAGTCCTATGTTGTTTGCATTCTGAGTTAGCTTGTTTATTTTATCAGTGACTGGGATGCCATCCCTTAAAATGAGACACATGACATGGTACATTTTATATACCACTTTTATATTGTGAGGTGAGGGGGGTATGATATTCACATCAAAATCAGTTTTATCTGCACTGCACTACCCAGAGCTGATTGCAGGTAACCACAAAAAAAAACATACTTGAAAATCATCACAAGATAATTTTTAATGAATAAGACCATTAATATATGACAGCAAAGGAAATGTTTAATGTAATGAAACCTTTATCTTCCCATTTTACAATTGGGACCAATAATAAAAATCAAGAAGAAGATACCATTTATGTTTTAAATAATAAACCACATAATTTCTTTTAATTATACCATTAACACAGCTGTATTTTTTTTCTGTACTTCAATGATTATCTTCCGTCACAATGATTAACTATAAATGAGAACATATCAGATGATTACTAAAAATGCTGGAAAAATCTTTCTTTGTTACTCTAACAAGAATCAAATATTTAGAGACATTAAACAGATGTTTACAATTCTGACCAAACATTTTGTAAGATGTGATACTTATTAGAAAAAAAATGTAATATGTATAATTACTATTCTAAAACAATTAACTCTTCCCATGCCATAGTCGCTATACTGACAATTTCCAGTTACTGAGTTGCGTGCCATAATCATTATAGTGACAAACTCATTTGTTTCAATAAAACCAACCAGTGTAACATTTAGATTGTACATATTTTGTCTGTGTTTCAAGTGACACTTTTCAAAATGGTGGAAGAGTCCTTAGTTACGAGCGATGCCGAGCGAGAAAAAGGAAGAGAAACATTGAAAATTTTCAATTTTTGATGATGTAGATAGGGGTATGGACATGGCCTGTGACCACCCCAAAGCTCTTGAATGTATCCTAAGTAGATTTAGACATATTAAACGACTGGAGAAGTAGTTAGTAGGTTATTTCAGACATTAATTTAGCGAGAATGCAACATAGAATCACAATACGAGATCGAAAAGTAGATCTAGACATCTCAGATGGTAAGTAGTGTAGATCTATACCTAGCCGATGGTGAGCTGGGCACAGTCATTGTCTAAAAACACCACATTACTTCTTTTTTCCTAAAAAACTCTGCATTTATGAAATTTTCATACATTTAGTTCTACTTTGAAACATAATAAGTACACGGAAGTACATGTAAATACTGTTTTACATTTCATTTTACAACTATACCCCCTATACAGATCAAGACCCACGCTTTTTGTGTGGCATGACAGGAACGTCTGTGCTTTTTTCTGGGGCACGGGAAGAGTTAAAGAAAACCAAGAATCTCACAAGAAAAAAATAAGACTTTATGTGACAGTCTAGAAGCCAGTCACATAGTTTAAGCACAACACATGAAAAAATGTCCTCTAATAAGTTAACTGAAGATAATACTCATGATAATTAAGATTTTTACAAGAAGGGTAAAAAAAAAAAAACATTCCTTGCCTCAAAGAACCAAGACATAGTAAAATGATAATATATACCCTTCTACACCACTGTGTCTCTCATTAATGCAAGAACTACTACCACTCTTTAATCCTTCTTCATTGCAGTGAAGACCTACTGCAAACTGAATTTTATACCTTCACAGAGATGCTCTCAGATCTTCCTTATATTCTTACAACTGTATGAAACCAAAATTATGAAATTAACCTGAATAAATTATTCTTTAAATTTTTTAACATGAGCTATCTGTTTAAGAAAACTCTGTCATTGGATAGGAAGGAGTTAATCAATGTGTAATAACTGCTGAATTAACTTTTATATATATCCATGAACATTCTACTTTTAAACCATAAAATCCAGCCATAGCATCTTAAAATTTATCCAGAATTGCATGTAAAATGTGCATTAACATGATGTACCAAAAATCTATGGAACTCTTTAGCGAAACTGGACAGGGCTAATGCGAAGACCGATACAGTCTTTGCCTATCTCAGTCACCTGTGAAATAGAAAAGTACCTTTATATAAGATTTACATCACAGTAAACACAATGGTAAATGTCAAGATGCATACACCACTAAACTGGCAATATCAACAAGCTTTGTGAATGAACATGCATATGAACAATATAAGACACATGACAAAACCTTACAGAACTTCAACAGAAAGAAAGAAAATATGTGAATATATAAACAAGAAAATACAGGGGTGAAGACGCTGTCTGATTACTTAACCAGACAGCAACTTTGCCCCCATAGCTGATATGCTAGCAACAGGGTTAGCAAACCATAACTGACCAAAACCTTGTCTCACCTCTCCGTTTGTACCCTCATTAAAAGGCGTAGCCTGGCTAATGGGACAGAGATAGCCATAGTTCTCATGGTGGTGGAGTTTGCTAAACCTCATTGTTTTTAAGCCACACTCTGGGACTGAAAAAAAAAGCTGCCATAACCCACTCCAATGCTGTGCCTCAACACCTTCAGTGCATCGGCTGCAAAGAACACAGCTCACAGTTACAGGGACACTGGAGAAGAATATGTTCAATAAAGGAAACCTATTCAGGTTTGAAAAAATTGTGATACACTTTAATTTCCCATCATAAAGCAGTTCATGCGGACATGACATCAATGTTATAAAGAAAATCATATACAAAAGTACAGGGTTACATAAAGCCTTTACTCTATTTCAAACATTTATTATACCAAAACTATGTTAGGTACATAGATGCATTTGTTTTTTGTTGCATATTTTGTCTCACTCCAGATTTTATGATGAATGGTTCAGTGTGTCCAGCATTTACTCTAACTGTACCAGAACGCTGACTGTTTTCATACAGGTGTCATACATGTGTACTACCTCTGTAATGGTGTAAGATTAAGATTTCTGTTGATCTATTCTATGGACTGCTTTTTTTTCCTTGATCTACATAATCTGTGTACAATATATGACTGTGTTCTACTGATTTTTTTGTTAGTTGTCTTAGGGAAAAGATGGCATCTATACTGCTTCTATTTTTGCTAAATCTTATCTAAGTTTCATTTAACTGTGGTTCAATCATTGGCCAAAGTCTGTCCTCTAGGATCTCAGAATATTTTTTCAATATGGCTTAGTAATGAGCTGCCTCTATATTGGAAGCAGTCAGTTTTACTGCTTTTCCCCCTTCCATACTGGAGTAATTATAGTGTTTTCCAGTCCTGTGGTTTTTCTCGTTTTTCCATGCTAAGTTATAGAGCATGTGAAGATAGACTATTCCAACCTGTTTTGCACATTTGATTAACTTGTTGGGTATTTCATCGCATCCTGGAACTTTGTTCACTGGGGGCTTCTCTGATTTCAGCTAGTATTATGTCAATTTCAGGCTCTATGAAGCCAGATTGTTGTTATCATGGTGCTGACATGCCTTTGATGGTATACTAAGTTGCTTGTCAAGTACTGTCTTCATTTCTCTAGTACACTCTGATTTGCATATTGGATTATCATTAACACCATTCACAATCTCTGTCAGATTGAAGTGCTCTGATCTCTTTTTCACTGCACTAATCTCTTCATAAAAGATTTTCACAGCTTCTTTGTGATAATTGTTTAATGCTTCACTGTATTCCTGCCATGATGTCTTGCAATTTGACATTGAATGTAGTCTTGCTCCTGCTTACTTCTCATCCATTCTTTATTTTTCTTTTCCTTTCACCTCATCATTCTACCATCTTATTTTAATTTCTCCACTCTTTTTTCCTTGTTTCCACATGTTTCCTTTGCTGCTTGCAAAATCCATTCCTCTTCCACTGAATTTGTTTCTATGGCTAAGTTTATGCAGAATTCTCTTATTTTCTTCTTGCATTCTTCTTTCACATTCTCTTCCTTGAGCTTGGTTACTTCTACTGTTTCTTATGATTTCTGATATAGCTTTTCCCGAGTATTCCGACAGCTGCTACTCTGTCAAGTTTTGTCATTACTTGGAAGAAGGAAAAAAAAATGGCTCTTCAGTAATAGAGAAATCATTTCTTAATGTCTATGCTGCTGCTTGTTAATATGAACCAACATAAAAAAAAAAGCATATAAGAGCCACAGTTTACAAGATAGACCAGAGTCAAATGTGGCTGTCATATGAGTTGGTGATCCTATCCTATCTGTATTATTTCCCTACATGCTTCAGCATATTCCTTTGCATGGTAGATCTTGAGAAGCCCGTTTCTAAGAAAAGCTACAGAAATTAAGCATTGATGCCTTGTCAATTATTACCATATGACAACAGACATGGAAATAAAAAAAAAAAAACAATTATAAAATGCAAACCTTTGTCACTCTGCACACTTGACCCTTATACTCAGGCAGATAACAAGCACCACTGAGTGGACACTTGACCACTGGCTTGCCTCGATATATAGGAACATAGGAGGCTGCACAGATGTCGAATGGGTTATGCTGATCATATTTCAGGTCATGTTCATCTGCTGGATTTTTCTCACATGCAGCAAGAATCTTGCGGGTCTAAAATAAATACCCCACAATCATTTGGATTAAATAGAATACTGTACAAAAATTGCAAGATACATGAAAGGTATAATGTTACAAAAAATATTATGAAAAGTATATAATGTGAATACAAAATTATGAACACCTCCCTCCTCCTCCTCCAGAAAACTGGCAAAAATAAAAATCTGAACAAAGGCTCTATGTAAAAGATGTCCCAAAAGTCTAGATCAATAGGTAATTTTCCTTAAATAAAGTATTTCTGTCTTTTATTATATACACTGCCTCTCTCTTTGTATGTGTGTATGTGTGAGAGAGAGAGAGAGAGAGAGGGTGAGTGAGTGAAGGGAAGGGAAGGGGAGAATCTGACCTCTGCTACCTTACATGCACACTGTAAGAAGCAACTGAGAAGGCTGGCGTATCAGGCCACCAACCCTGTTCCTGCAAAATAAAAAAAAAGAATGACAGCTACAGAAACTGATGCCACATGACCTGGAGACTGACAGTGTCACTGAATTTGCCCTGGCATCAATCACCCTTGCAGATGGAGCAAATTGGGACACCATGACAGCAATCACTTTCCATGCATCATCCTGGTCGAGAAGAGCAGAAATCGAAGCCAGAAAGACAAGATAAGCATCTTCCAGTATGACAACACAAGGCAAGACACCGTCAGCATAATGATGGACATCAAACTGTGTACCTCACACAGACAACAGGAGAGACCATGGTGGATTGAAGAATTAGAGAAAGTATGACTGAAGAAGAGACAGGGTGTGTCAAATCATGGCAGAAAGCCAGAAAGACTGGCAGAAACAGGTGGAGCTCTTGAAGGCAAGATCATGCTTTTCAAATCATGTGCAAAGCAGGTTAAGAATGAAATGAGATGCATTATGCAAAAAAAGTGCACCCTGAAAGGTCCCTTAAGGCATTTTGATGCCTTCAATGGAGCATGAACGGCACCACATGATGCAGAGGCATTTCAGAGCACAGACCAGACATTGACCAAATCTACTGAGAGCAAAGGGATCTCCTACACAGAGCAGACAAAGCTGCAAGACAGGGTTAAGATGATAAATCTCAGAGCTGTGCAAAGAGTTGGTGCTGGATGAGGAACATACCAACACAAATTTAACAATTTATATTCAAAGGCATTTATGAGTTTCTCAGCTTCCTACAAGAAACATATTGACAACAGAACCCCAGACACTAAACAACACATGCAGCAATATATTAATAAAAAAAAAAAACCAAACTGTTTGTTTAAAATTGAAACTTGGAATGTGAGAACAATGAACCAGACAGGGAAACTGGAAAAAGTTACAAGAGAAATCAAATGATGTATGTTGGACTTACTGGCAGTCTATGAAGCATGAAAGACGACAAGGGAAAATAACAAAGTACAAAGACAGAGAGAGACCACGGTATGGTCAGGAAGAGAAAATAACCACCATGAAGGAGTAGCATCAATCATGAACCAAGAAGCCCCTGAAACACTAACAGAATGGAAACCAGTAAATGGAAGAAAGCTTTATGCCAGAATTAAATCACAAGTCACAAAAACCATCAATAATAGTATGCCATCATACTATTCATACTATTTTCAAGAGAAATGCAGAGGATTAAGCTAAAAAGAACTTTGTTCTTAGTATGCAACAACAGCGGACAAAGTACCTAAACATGATATACTACTAGTCTTTCAATGTGACAGTTGGAGGCAATAGCTAAACACTGTGAGTACAGGAGGTGTGGGGGAGATAAGTGGAGAGAAAGTTTGTAGCGTCTGTAAAGAAAATAAGTTGATCATAAGAGTACAATGAAATTCATAAAATGACATGGAGGTCACCTGATGAACAGCAGAGAACTTAACTCATCATATACTCATAAACAGCAGGATAACATCGTCACAAGAGGAGCCGATGTAGGAAAAGACCACAACTTCATGGTGGAGAGAGTTAAAGTGAAACTAAATAAAAGAAAACTAGAAGAAAGAAGGAATCTACATTTACACAAAATAGCTAGAGAGCTAATTTTCCATGGAACTAAAAAAAAATTGTCTTAGTGCCCTATAAAATAGTAGGAAGAAAAAGCAAAAGATATCTTAGAATACCATAAAAAGGAAAAACAGAATAGATTAGTAAAAACCACACTGGACAACACTGAGCAAAAAAAAAAAAAAATAGAAAGGAAAGCTACTAAACATAAAATCACTTAAGAATAGGCAAGACAAAAAAAAAAAGAAACAGAAGTAAATAGCAAAACTTTTAAGATGCACTGGCAGAAGCAGCAGGCACAGCAATGGCATGAGGACTGGAGGCAATCTTTATGTAAGGCAAGATGGGCTGTTGAAGGCGTAAGATGGAAAACAAATAAATGGATAAAAAGTGAAAATTGAAAGATGGAAAGAATATTTCAGCCATGTGGAAGAATGGAAGAGAATAGACAAACGAAAATGATGTATGTACAAGAGATGAAAGAAGCAAGTTCACGAGCCAGACCAAGACAGAGATAGAAAGATGACATAAAAGAGGATACAAAGGAAACTGATGTCATCAACTGGAGAGATTGATGTCATCAACTTTATCTGCAGAATTGAGCCTTAATGGTTTGGAAAGCTGAAGAAGTAAATACACTCCAACCTCAAGCTATAGGGAATATACCAAGAGTAAAAAGTAAAACTTGGATAACACAGGACCTATAACAAAGGTTCAAAATCAGACTCTGGTGTCACTGCATTTAGGAAAACTGAAATATGGACAGACCCATATATGCTGTGCCGCATGCCACAGAATCCATCCAAAAGTGTGTTTGCTAGTTCCGATCAAGTGTTAGTTCTTTATGATGCGTTTTCTGCCACACAGTTCAGATTTCCTACCAGCACCCTTAATTTGTCCTAGTTCTAGCAATTGCTTCACAATTAACACTGTTTTTCTGTTCCTGCTATTTATTTTCCCAGTCTTTCCAATACTGCTTTAGCAATGTCACCCTTGTCCATTCTCAGTCTGCCATTTATTTAAACCCATCCAGCAAGCCTATCTACCACTTCACTCCATGTACTCCCACAAGCCCTGGAAATAAAGTCATATTAGGCTCCTCACAGTTGACTGGCTTAACAGATGAACCCACTCGTTTCTCAGTTTTATGAAGCATACCCTGTGAATCCGGCACAATAATGCCATGAACTACATCATGGGCTATTTCACTGCCGCAGACACGGTCTCAATTTCCACTCGCATGCTTGATGTGGTGACTTCAAGGTCCCATAACCCTGTGCCACTACTCTTTCACCGTGGCAGACAACAAAACTCCCAACGACTTCTGCTGTTCTGAGACAAGCCGTCTGTATATATTACGTCAAAAGACCCACAGTGATGCTAGAGGAGATCTTGAACCCAAAGTCAACTGCCTCCTGTTGCCCAATCTCTACATTCACAGTCCTTCTGTACAATAACTTTTGTTAGCTGAGGTTGGTCCTGTACCTGTAACCAATCATTACCTTTAGGCACCTCATCTACACTGCACAATGACATTATTGTATCTTCAGCCTCAGCCATCCAGGATCTGCCTCGTTTGATGTGCCTGGCATTTATCAACCCTAGCTCCTTATGGAGAGGATGGTCCTTCATGCCAGCAACCCTGATATATGCCTTTACTTGTATCTGAGCATATTTATGCTTTGATCTCACAATCAGCATAAACCTTAGAATAAAACAATTGATCTATAATAACAGGAACATTCAATACATCAATAAAGAAACTAAAAGTGCCAGTTGAAGACAGAATAAATGCAGAAATAGTGAACTGAAGGGCAAAGAAACACCAAAGTAGCATGCAAAATACTAAAAATCATTTGGGACAAGGAAAAAAACCCCAGAGGAACAGCAGAATATGTTAATAATCAAACTATTCATCATCATCATCAGGTGCCATGCCGACTGGCGTTGGTTATTATGCTTCTCCAGAGTACACGATCCTTCATGCAGGCCATCAGCTCAGATGGTGATCTCCTCTCACACCATCCCGTCAGACTGTCCAGTATCATTTCTCTTGGTCTTCCTCTTGATCTTCTTCCTTCTATTTTTCCTGTTGTTATAATATTTTCAATGCCCCCTCTTCTCATTGCATGTCCTATGAAAGTACATTGTCTCTCTCTTATCTTTTTGACAAGGTTTTTTGTCTCTCCAGCTCTTCTCATACATTCTTCATTAGTTATTTTTGCTGTCCAGGGGATTCGCAACATTCTTCAAATAAACCACATTTCTGCTGCTTCCAATGACTTTTATGCAGACTTGCCTATTGTCCATGATTCACTTCCATATAACAAGACAGGTTCAATACAGCATTTTAGGACTTGTTTTCTAACATTCATTGATAAGGATGTGTTGGTTAATATGTTTCTCATTCTCTGAAATGCAGTCTTTGCTTGGTCTATTCTGTTCCTAATTTCTGTTCTGCATTTCCCATCTGAAGTTATTACTGCTCCAAGGTATTTGAATTTCTGCACTTGCTTTAGAATAGTTCCTTTTAATTTTATACTGCATGCTGGTGGATTCTGTTTCTTAGATATAACCACAGTCTCTGTCTTTTTGATGTTCAAAGTAAGGCCATTCTGTTCACTTTCTTTGGCGACTTTATCTAAGAGATTTTGCAGGTCTTGTTTGTTCTCAGCTATCAGTACTGTGTCGTCAGCATACTGAAGGTTGTTAATATTGTATCCTCCAATTTTTATGCCTGGTTCTGTGATGATCGTTCTTAGAATATTCTTGGTGTACAGAGAAAAAAGGTCTGGAGATAGTACACATCCTTGTCGCACCCTTTGTTTTATTGGTTGATATTTTCCAGTTCTATTTTCAACTCGAACTGCTGCTTCTTGCTGCCAGTATAGATGTTTTACAATCCTCAGGTCTTTGCCGTCTATATTGATGTCTTCAAGCATTTTAATAATTTCATTATGTTTCACCTTGTCGAATGCCTTGGTGTAATCAATGAAGCATAAGTAGAGATCTTTCTGTACTTCTAAAGCTCTTTCTCTTAGTGTTGGTAAAGCATAAATGGCATTGTGTGTTCCCTTTCCTTCAACAAATCCTAACTGTTCATCTGCTATTTCCATTTTTATCTTTTTCCTTGTTCTTCTCATGATGATTCTCAGAAGTAGCTTCGTTATGTGACATGAGAGGCTGATAGTCCGGTGGTCATCACATTCCTTTGCAGTTGGTTTCTTTGGTAGTGCTATAAACGTGATATTAATCAGGTCATTGGGAATATAACCACTGCTGTAAATGTTGTTCAGTAACTTGGTTATTATTTTTATTCCTGTCTCCTCTAGTGCCTCTATTTCTTCTGTTGTTATATTATCAGGCCCAGTTGCTTGTCCTTTCTTCAAGTGTTTGATGGCATTTATGATTTCATCTTCAAGTACTGGTGGTCCATCACAGTTTTCAGTATCTGGTGTTAATTATTCTGGTCTTTCTCCTCCATATAGGTCACCGATATACTCTGTCCACCTGTCCACAATGTCTTCTTTTCCCATTAACATTTTCCCTTCTTTCGATTTCAGGCATCCTGTGGTATATTTTGTTTTCCTGCCTGTGAGTTCATTAATTCATTTGTAGATGTTTTTGCTGTCTTTAATAGGAGAGTCCTCTATCTGTCTGCACTGCTCATTTAACCACACTTCTTTTGCTTCTCTGCATTTGCGTCTTATTTCTTTATTTATCTTGTTATATTTTTTCTCGTTATTTTTACTCCTCCTCCTCTTGTCCATCAGTCCTAAGATGTCGTCTGTCATCCATTTATTTTTAGAGGCTTCTTTTTTTTTTGTGGAATTGTCTCCTTAACAGTTTGGTGGATAGAGTCTCTTAACATTGCCCATTGTTCATCTATACTATTTATCTTTGCTACTGCATTGTATCTATTTGTTATAATAACTTTGTATTGTTCTCGCAGTTCTTTGTACATCTTCTTCAGAACTTTCAGATGTTGGAGCGTACACTTGTATAATATTTATGTTCATTGGTCGTCCTTTCAGTTGGGCTAGCAGGACTCGGTCCGAGATGTTCAAATATCCTACAATTGTCCTTGCTGTTTGTTCGTCAAATATTATTCCTACTCCTCGTTCATGGTTCTCACTTCCTGAATATATTGTATATTTATCAGAGTTTATCTTCCCTGCACCTGTCCATCTAACTTCAATCAAACTATTAGCATAGTAAAACTACCCAATAAAGACAGCCTGAAAATATGTGAGAAATGGAGAGGCATTACACTACTCTCACTCACCAGCAGTTTTCAGTCAAATCATCCTAAATAGAATCAGGACAGCACTAGAAATTAGAACCAGAAAAGAACAAGCAGGCTTCAGGAAAAAACAAATCTTGCACAGATCAGATTTTCACCTGCAGCAGATATTAGAACATTCCAATGAGTGGAATAGTCCATTGTATACCCTTCTTAGAAAAGGCATTTGAAAGTATATAAATATTCTGCGGAGAATTCTCAGGCGCCATAGATTACCATAAAAATTGTTAATGTTAAACAAAATGATATATGAAGGAATCCACTGCAGAGTCTGTGAAAATCTTTGATGCCCAAACTGGGGTGAAAGGGAAGCATTCTGTTGCCAGCAGTGTTCACCCTTGCCACTGATCGGATGATGAATGAAACAACAGAAGATCAATACAGAGGCATCCAGTGGTCATTTACATCAATGCTAAAAGACCTGGACTTTGCGGAGAACATAAAATTATGAGGGTCATGCCGAAAGTCATGAGAAAACATTTGTAAAAAATCAAGTGAAAATATAAATGTATCACCTTAATCTGCATACTCTGCATTTCATGTAGAGGTCATGTAACAACACAGAGCAGAAACAAAACGGCAGGTGCTGAAGTTTTCTTTCATCAATGTGCTGTTATTAAGCTCCTTGTTAAAGAGGAAACCCCACTGCTGAAATTCGCCAAAGACATCAACTTGCTTGTGGAGATGTGTGTATGGGTGCTAGCAGTGTTAGGAGGTGGGTGAAACATTTCAAAAATAGAAACATGAGCATCCAAGATATGCCTTGCAGTGATCGCCCTCGAACTGCCTCCACTGAACACAACATAGAAAGGGCTGACGACATCATTAAAGAAGACAGACGTGTCACAGTATCTGAAATCGTTGTAAATCTTGGAATAGGACACAATGTGGTACAGGAAATGATTGAAACCCTAGGCTTTAGAAAAGTTTGAGCCCAATGGGTCTCACTGTTGACTGATGATCACAAAGCTGTGAGAAAAACCATCACTCAAGTGAGGAAATTCAGAAAATAATTTGAAAAATTCTTCCACACCCTGCCTATAGCCCAGACCTGGCACCCAGTGATTACCATCTTTTCGGTTTTGTGAAAGAACAAATGCAAGGCAATCACTATGACACAGGAAAGAACATCCAGAAAGCAGTGTGTCTGTGCCTTTGATCAGTTGGAATGGAATTCTACTGGGAGGGTATATTCAAACTTGCAGAGCGATGGAAAAAATGTGTGCAGAGAAATGGAGATCATGTTGAAAAGTGAAGAAAAGGATGCAGATTAAGCTGATACATTTATATTTTCTCTATCTATAAATTCTGATTTAAAAGAAAATGTTGCTCACGACCTCTGGTATGACCCTCATACTCTCAAACAAACACAAGGACATGCAAGAGAAGACAGACAGCTGACAGTAAAAGCAAGCAGTATAAGACTATAAGTGAACACAAAGAAAACTAATGAAACAAAATGCTGACATCATTAGGCCAAACTTAACTTGAACAGCCATTCTCTGCCGCTGACCTACAGAAGGGCCTCCTTGCACCCAGGACACTCCCATATATGCACAGCCTTTAACTTCAATGTTGTTTGTAGTGTATGTTGGGTGATGGTGCCAAGGGTAGTACAGCAACAATGTATGGAGACATTAATAAAGAAGCTGAAGTAAAAACAGTAAAAGTCTGGCAAAGCTTGGGTCGCACTCAACCACATATGAAGTTCCAAAAATATGTCAGAGAACCAAATGCAGAATATTCCAAACAATTTCTTTAAGTGCCTTACCATATGGCAGTGAATGCTGGAAAATGACACAGACAATGGCACACACACCTGACACCCTCCAAAGCAAGTGTCTATGTAAGATAAATGTGTTTTGATCAAACACTGTAAGAATGATATCTTGTTAAGAGAAACATACATGACACCACTGTTAACAGTGACTGAAAGGAGAATGTGGCAATGGATTGACCACATTACTACAATCAGTTCTGATGTGGATTCCACAGTGTGAAAGCAGCATGGGATGACCAATAGAGACATGGAGATGTACAGCAGAGAGAATGATGGTAAACAAAGGACTGACATGAGAGACAAGCCAAGAAGATGGTTAAGAATCAAAAGAAGGGGAAATTTCTTGCTATCAGCAAGTCTTGGGCACTGACACACAAAATTTGTGCACACTGAAAGTAATGGTGCCACTATCTCAGCCCTCCATGTGGACAATTTAAAACTGTTTGGCGTTATCATCATTCCTGACACTGAACTTCTCTGCTACCAATAAACAATCATTTTCTTACACTTATTCACATCTAAGCATTTACCGGTAAAAAAATAAGAGGTTCCATTAAAACAGTGCAAAAATGTGTTCATGGTAACTGAGCAGCATAGTAGCATCACCAGATTATGTGTATGGTTGTTAAACAACACCAGACAAAAAAACAATGCATACTTTCAGTTTCCACTTATGATGATGTCTTTTGATCAAAAGGTTACAGTACAGTTTGTTTTTTTTTTTAGGTGAGAAGAAGCATCAGAAATAAATGGGAAGTGAGTCTTCTGGTGATGAGGTAGCATTCTGCTGGATGTCTTTTTAAAACATTCTCTTCCCTATTAAGCTTCATTAGTTTTATTATTTCTCCTGTCTTTCTTCTGAGTTCTAATATAGTTTTTACTGTGTTAATTGCAACTATTAATTTATGGAGGAAAGCAGATGAACTTAGGTGGCTACCATGTTCATTTCCAAAAAGTGGCTTTCAACAGTCTATATTTGAGACTTTATTTAAAGAATACATCTATGATGAAAGGGTCATCCTGGTTGCAAATTTTCTAACAGTGTGCTACCATGTTCATTTTTATAATGCTGTGGGTCATGGAAGGCTCCCATGTCATCTGCTATCTTTGTTCTACTTGATCTGAGTCCTGCATTAAAGTCCCTCAAAGTTGTACTATTTCCTTTTTTATATTGCTTCATGTATCATGTCAGGGGTGCATATTGTCACCTTACTTATTTAACTTGTATACTGAAAATATGAGGAATGTTAGAGAAGATGTACACAAAGAATATTACAATGCCATAACAATTGGAGGTTATGAAATACCAGAGATTAGATATGCTGATGACACAGTACTACTGTCCACAACAAAAAAAGGAATGGAAAAACTAATTATGTCAGTCCGTAAGAACAGCGAAGAGTAAAACCTCTATCTTAATGCAAAGAAAACTAAATTGATGACAACTGACAAAACAAATAAGGCAGCTGAAATATGTATCAATGAGGAAAAACTGGAAGAAGTGGAGAGCTTTGAATATCTTGGATCACTACTAACTAGTAATGGAGATAAAAAAAAGTAAAGATAGTCCCATAGCATTTCACATGCCGTAGGGGGTGAAGCGTTAGAGACCTCATTATGCTGGGTCATCAGCGTATGAGGTAGGGTGACCAGTTCCTTTCCTCGCTGCCTTTACTTCCCAGATTTTCTCTGGTACCCATTTTACGAGGCTGGGTCGACCTCAGGGCCGTATTGGTCGGAAAAAAAATCCCGCTCAGCTGGGGATTCGAACCCTCGACCATTTGGTTGCTAGACGAGTGCTCTAACCACTACGCTAGCCGGCCCCACGTAATGGAGATACAATGAGGGAAATTAAAAGGACATCTATCGCTCTTCAGAAAGTAAAACAACTAAAGAATCTGTGGAGAGGAGCAGACAGAACCACAAAAATAAGATTTTTAAGGGCATGCATCTTTCCCAACGCAACATATGCCTGTAAGACCTGGACACTTAACAAAACAGCTGAGAAACTCTTAAATGCCCTTGAATGTAAATGTTACAGAAGAGTTGTTCAAATATCATGGACATAAAAAAGAACAAATATATCCATACTACAAGAACTTAATATTGAAGAAGGCTGGCTAGTAAAGAGGATTAAAGAGAGAAAACTTAAATATTTTGGACACATTAAATGACATGACAATCTAGAGAAGACCGTCTTGGAAGGGTACATAATGGAAAAAAGAAAGAGAGGAAGACCATGGTGAAGATGGCTGCAAGACATTGTTTATGATCTGCAAATGGATGCATCAGCAGCAGGTCATCTTTCTCACAACCGAGAGGCCTACAGGAGTGCTGTTTGGGATGCAAAATTCCGCAAAGGACATGCAAATGAATGAATGAATGAATGAATCATGGAGGTTGTCAAAAAAACACAACAAAACAAACTCATACTCATTCTCACTGTGTGGAGTATTGCACAGGGTCTAAAACACCTGGCACATTATAGTTTTATAAAAAAAATAATACTTGGGTTCATTGGTTAACAATACATTTGATACATTTCTTGTATAACAATATATATGACACATTTCTTATATAACAATATATTTTATATATCTCATATATAACAATATATTTGATACATTTCTTATATAACAATATATTTGATACATTTAACAAAATAGCTTATAGCTTGAAAAAAAAAATATCATTAAAAACCAACAGTTTCAGATTCAGTGCAAAAAAATATATAATTTGTTCATGCACACTGCTGTCAGTGACACTGTCATTACCTGCTGGGCTATGTCAGGCTTAGGTCCCAGTTCAAGCAATCTTCGAGCAAATGATGCAGCTGTTTTGTAATTCTTCAGTTTGAAGAAAAGGTTCAGTGCTGTTCTTAGGGTGAGAATGAGATGAACAGGTTGAAGGTTGCAGTGAGTGAAGTATGCAGCCATCTACAGAATAAACAAAAATGATGCCTAAGTCATGGCAATGGTTAACCAGCTTCTGAAAGGGAGGAGAGAGGATTCTAACTCTGTTCTAATTCTCAAATGATTCAGTCAACCTAGTTATAAAAATTAATATACAGGACATGTCAGATGTTGCCTCTCAAAAATGGGAATATCTGCATGAAAGACAATGCACACTAGGAAGTTTGTCTGCAGGCATGAATAAAAAAACAAGTTCAAAACCAGTTAGGTCTATAAGACTAAAACCTTTCTCATGCTTGATGATATTCAATGTAGTTTGTGTGCCTATGTGCAGATGAATGAAAAAAAAAATTTAGAACAATTTCTGTATCTATAAATTTAACATGATACAGTTTATTTTCACAAATTTATGGTGGTAAAGTCATAATCAAGTAAAAATAAATGCATTTAAAAAGGTAAATGAAAGCATTTTCAGTTATTTCACAAGAAAACTTCTTTGAAAAAAAAGAATTTTAAAGAAACAAAAAAATGGAAGCACTAAAATGGAGCTTTCAATAATGGAAAATTATAAAAGAAACCATATCATCTGCTTAACTCAAACTGTTGAAATTCTTTCCCTATGTTCAGTCCTAGTAGTTCTGAGTGTCTGAATTTTTCTCTTTGTACAGGTTAAATAGACACAGAGACAAAACATATCCTTGCCTGATTTCCCTCTTTATGGTTGTTAATGTCACTGTGGTATATATTACTAATGCTGCCTGCACCTAGTAGTGATCTGTTTTGATTTGAATCTCTGTCCAATCAAAGATTGATTTCCTCCAGACATTCTATTAGTTTGTTCTATTTCATTCTGTCAAATGTCTTAGTATAATCCATAAAACAAGATTTATCCATGTACTCCTCAATTAACTTTAAATATGCTGTCATAAGACAGTTAAAAAAAAAACAAAAAACTTCAGTATTTGGACTTTTTTTTTCAGTGAATGAGCTAATTTCCAATTTTACAACCTTTGTTGTTACTGGTTTTATTTTGATGTGAAAGACAGTTTTGTTTGTTCAAAGTTTAAATATGATGCTTTGGTTTTGCATACTCAAATTGTACAATTTATCAGGTGCATGTGGTTTGTTCATGTGTTTGTATAAGTCAGTCCAGCGCTCCATCTTACTGTTTCAGGAATTTCTTTTTAGTGATGTTCACAGAAGCTACGGAATTGACTAACCTCAGAGGAAATGGCTCTAGTCTTGTCATAAGATAACAGCTGATTAGTATTACCTCACAAATTCTCTTCTGCTCCTCCAAGGTTGCTTTAGAAGATTCCTTTCTTGCATTTTCCAAACTCAAGCCCACAATGTATTCTCTGCAGATCTCTATCAGCTGCTGAGCCTAACCAGAACAAAATCATATGCAATATTTTGAGACATATTTAATCAAAAGCACAGGAAGTTCTTAATTTACACAGGAAATTTACAATAACATGGCAAAAATGTTTACTGAAAGAGTGAAAATCCAATTTTGTTTTGCTATGGTTGCTGACCATCATCTATTGGAAGGACATAATTTTATCTTTTGTGCTTATTTTTATTACCAAACTTGTAGTGACCTCATAGTTCTAGTGTGAGTGATGATGAAAACTCATGAAAAATCTATTTCCCTTGAAGTGAAACTTGGGGGGAATTATAAAACAGCAAGCAAAGACCAGAGCTTGAAGAAGAGTGAGGCCATATATGAAAAGAATATTTAATAAATATTTATTTTACAGCCCACTCATTCATTCATTTGCATGTCCCTTGTGGAACCTTGCCTCCCTAACAGCACTCCTGTAGGCCTCTTGGTTGTGGCAAGATGGCCTGCTGCTGATGCATCCATTTGCAGATCATCAATGATGTCTAGCAGCCATCTTCGACTTGGTATTCCTCTCTTTTTCCTATTATGTACCGTTCCAAGATGGTCTTCTCTAGATTATCATGATATTTAATGTGTCCAAAATATTTAACTTTTTTTTGTTTAATCCTGTTTACTAGTCAGTCTTCTTCAGTATTACGTTCTTGTAGTATGGATATATTTGTTCTTTTCTGTGTCCATGATATTTGAAGAACTCTTCTGTAGCATTTACATTCCAAGGCATTTATGTGTTTCTCAGCTGTTTTGTTGAGTGTCCAGGTCTCACAGGCATATGCTGCGATGGGAAATATAAAGGTAATCCTGTCATGCCTTAGAAGCACATAGGGATACGGTGTTAGTGCTCATATTTTCCTTGACCTGTTGGCACACTACAGGGTGATATGGTCAGTATCATGCCTGGCCGTCTTTCCTTCCCCAACTCCAGAAGTCGGGTACCCATTTCTACAGCTGGGTGACTGGGGTGACTCCAGCCAGATTCGACCCCCCCCCCGAACCTTCTCCATGAGACCAGTGCACTAACCACTTTGCCACTCAGACACCTGATGGGAAATATGCATGACCTTAAAAATCTTATTTTTATAGTTTTTTTTTACAGCTACTCTTGAATAAGTTGTAAAGGTAAAGATCACATTGTAATACCATGGAGGCAACTAGGGGATAAGCCCATATTTTTCATGACCCATTGACACACTAGAAGGTAATGACATCAGCATCACAACTGGCCACCTTTCCTCCCCCAGCTCTAGAAGAATCCAAGTACTCATATTATAGTTAACTTACACTAGAATGTCTGTTGCCGATATGAGTGAGAACTAGAATCTGCTTTGAAATGTTCAAGTAAAACCCTCACATTAACCTAACACTTCTAGTACTAATTATTCCTGTTAACAGATTTGACCTTTAAAAAAAAATCATTTTCATTGATCTCAGTCTAGGCCCACTGAATTATGTACAGGTTGGAGTGTTGTACCTATAACTGAGCTATTTCTTTTTTTTTTTTTTTTAATAGTGACTTTTTACATTACAAGTGAGTTTAAACTGTAAAATATTTTGGAGAGTAACCCTCATATAAACTAAGAATGTGCTGTATTACAGATTCCACCCCAGCATGCTAACCACATACTGAATGTATGGGTACTAAAAGAGTTTCTTCTTTAATACTTCAGAGGAATTAGCACCATGAAACAATCATAATTTCTCACTTCAACTGAGAAGTACCCCAGCCCACTCAGATGAGCTGTGTAGAACTTTTGGGCTGTTTGTACTTGCATCTCTTCTAAGTCATCAGTGAATTACTGCCATCTTGATTTTTTTTTACCCCTTCTATACTGTTGACTAAGATTCAATGCACTTTCTTTTCTTTATTGTTGCTTCCTCAAAGATAAAATATGCCTTCCTCATATTTTCATATGTTCTTATCCCAGCAATTAACAGACAACATATTAAAATATGTAAATCTTTTATTTGTAACGCTAATAAGCTTAATAAGACAGCAAAAATATAATTCATTCTCCATCTTTCAGAATAAAGTTAACCTTTTTGCTGCTATGTCACCTTGTGTGCTGTGATCTGCTGAGATACATACTTCTGCTTTATGCTCTTTCTCCAGGTGCTGAATACTTTTTTTGTGTTGTGTGAAAATCTTGGATTTATTGGAACTCTTTGTGAGTAATTTTCACTATTCATCTCACATCTTACTATTCAGTCTTGATGAATAAAACTTCAGATTTTTACATAAAATAATAAAAAAAAAAGACAAAAAGCATATTTTTAAATTATGTTTTTTGTATGTGAAATGTTTGGAAACATTACTTAACACACAATGTGACATCACAGTCTCTGGGACCTACATAACTTTTTCCTGTCATCTTTTATTTTTTGCATACACAACACACTTTTTTGAATGGGCCCTTTTCCTTTGATGCTGATGACTCTATTGATGGGAAATGTCAGTGAAAAGCTGATTGCTGCATGCATCAGTGCCATTGTCTGAGAAGTGTAACATTCTTGAAAGTAAAAAAAAAAGTCCTAAGGCATTCTATGTTGAGTCAAAAGTTCATGTTTTTGGAGTGGATTTTCTGCTGTTCAAAACAATTGCTTGAACTCGCCTTGTCACTCAACCACCCCTGCTGGAGCCACTGGGTATCTGCATTGGGGTACCACAGAAAAATCCATTTTTCACCCCTAGTGACAATACAGCAGAAAAATCTTTTGTCATGTGAGTTTGGCATCAATTGGTGACAGACATTAACCAGTTTCTGCACTTGCTGGAGAGTGAGGCCAAGGTGGTCTCGCTGAGGCTGCCTGCTGCTGAAGTGGAGCTTGTGAAAATGCCAAAAGATGGTGGTTTGAGACAAATGCTGAGTGGTGGTACTGGAATTGTGTTCAACAGTTTGGTGGAGGGCTCCATCAGTGGTGGTTGGGTTTGTCTCTGATGTTGATGTCAACAGAGTTGAACCTTTGGAACCACCTTCGTGAAGTGCTGTCATCAACTGTCCTTTTCCCTTCCACACTGACAATTTCACAGGCAGCTATTCTCACAGTAATGCCTCTAGAGCAATCTTGCTGTCTGCTATATTTCCTTCTGTGGATCATTTATCTTATGATTCACTGCCTCAGCATGGGTATGCACATGTCCACTATGCTGCAGCACATGACATCAGGCCATGATATAAGAAATATTTTATAATATACTAAATACAACCATGAAATACCAGTAGTGCATAATATAAGATGAAGAATGGAATGCAACAAACATGTGTACAGTTCTGATAACCCCTCTTCTCCCAAGTGGCAAACTTGGTCAAAAATTGGTAGTGACTTGTTGAAAAGTCCTGCTTGCTGAAACTAGGCACATATAAATAAAAACAGCTCCTGTGATTCCCCCTTTGCTAAACGACTACAGTAGTTTACATGTGTAACAATGACTACTAAAAGATGTGTTAATACATCATTACCACCATACACGTGGAAATCTTAAAATGTGTTAAAAGACACCCTTTAGCAATGACATGGCAGAATATTTAAACATGTTGATGGAAGCGAAAGGGTTAAAATAAAAAGTTACCTGTAAGCACCTAATCAACATTAAGAACTACACACCTCAGCAATTTCTTGTTTAGAGTCAACAACCAGAAGTGGAACACTGAGTAAAATAGATCTAAATTTGTCAACAGCATCTCCAAACTTGCCAGCTGTGGTCAACTGGTAGGCCACTTGAAGCTGCTGGACAAGTACTGATAGTTTAAGGCCAACTGCTGGGACTCCATTCCTGGCTCCAGCATCTTTCCTGTACACAAAAATAACCAAAGCAAAGATTTACTATTTCTTTTTCATTAAATTTTCAAATCCTGAGACCTCATATACAGAACAGACTGATTTTTATGTATTTCTTTTCACCTTTACTCATTGGTAGTCATATGTATGCCTCACCTGACGATGAAAATCAAAATAGGCAATTTTTTGAAAGTATAAAGTACCCATTTTTACAACTGTGTTAATTTGTATTACTCATATGATTTCTGTTAACCACAGAAAAACCAGCTGTTATTCATCTCATGATATCTTCCATGATTAAAACAAGACATATCTGACTAGAAGAGTTGCAGTCATATTGAAATGACTTTTCATATGTAAGTTTTGAGTTATAGACTCACACCTGCTCCACCTATGCCCACTTAGTTATAAAAACAAGGACCTGACACAACTGAGCCAGACGTATGGTATTTGAGTCCATGGCCATGAGTAATTAGTTCTTATGTCCAGCCTCACTGATTAGAGTTCACAATCTGCACAGACTGTCAAGTTTAGGAGTTCAATGAGACTCACAAAGCAGTGCTCTGTCAATGTTGTTTTTGAGGTTTTTTTTTTTTGAAGACTTGTGGCCCATCATAAGCTAATGGGCTTAGCTGTGAATGCCAAGGCTCACCCACTTTGATTTGGTACCCAATTTCTTCACATTGCTGTTCAGTACCCATTTTGCAAACTGAGAGTTTCTGTTAGTGTTTCCATAAAGAATAGGGTGTGGTCCTATACCTTTTTTGTTCAGAGTCACCAGGGTGGTCATGGACTCCCATCAATGTATGAAGTCAAGGAGTTGCATCACCACTTCCAGAACCAAGCTGTGGAGAAGGTATTTTATAAGTCAGGCTGAGGGGAAAAGAGGCTGCTGTCCACCAGTTGATACACAGGATTATAGCATGAGGGAATGTACTTTAGCACCTTGAGAAGTATTTATCTGGCCTCTCCTTGTTGCATTTCCTTGACAAATCCTTTGACTGTTGTGGTGGCAATGCCTAGATCTATCATCACCTACAAGACCTCACACCTTCCCATCTTTATGCAGGGTCCAGTTTAAAAGCAAAAGGTTGTGGTGCTGTGGAACTAGGTCAGATCCTTTCAGAAGCTATGAGCTAAACTTCTCAGACTGGAAATTCACTGTGACAGTCAGGTTGTTAGTCTGTGAATGTGTTATACAATCTGGTTGCTAAAGATGATTTCTGATTACAATTTTTACTGCAGTTCAGCATGTTCTGTATCTGTTAATTCAATAGGTTATTTTACCACACAGTTGTGAAATTCTTTATTAAGTACTATTTTAGTCATTGCAATTTATTATCATATGTGCATATTTATATATCTGCTATTTTTTAACCGATGTCTAGTAGATATGCTCGATTCTGTGTGTTGTGTCTAAGCTATAGTAGCTAGTGGTAATGAATATCTACTAAAGTGTAGGTAAGAGTGAATGCAAGTAATTTCTGTATTAATGGGCCCAAGGCTCAGATAACTTACATTATAGGTAAGCTTTGTTTTGACACGCTTGGTTACATGGGTGGGTCCCTTAGTAGAAATACCAATGGTCCTTTGACAATGACCACTGACCATTTGATACTTAAGAGCATACAATAAAGATGAGTGGGAAAAGATAAGATTATAACACAATAATAATGAAGAACACACAACAATCCAGTATTTTGGCATATGCTATTTTCAAGCAACACATACAAAAATAAACATACAGAGATTAAAAAAAAACAGATGAAAAATGAAACATTAAGCTCTTTTGGTACCTACCTACCTACAACTACAAACTTTTCCAATATCTATTTGATGTTGACTACATCCATGAATTGTAAAACTTTTAAGTTATTTTAGATTGCTCTTACAGACACCGAATTCAGTTAAATGCTTATTCTGAATAGTAACAAAATTTCTGTATGATTGATAGTCATTTATATGTGTATGTAGTAAGTCATTTTTATGTGTATTTTATGTGTATGTTGTTACTTTATTGTTAATTATGTTATATGAGCAACATATTTGTAGAATGTCTGGAATAGAGTGAAAATTGTATGATAAAGGGCAGAATGTCAGATAAGCCTGTGTGCCAAATTCTGAACCCTTCTGATATAAAGATCAATCAATCAATCAATCCTCCCTGTGCTTGTCTTTTTTTACACTACTCACAAACGGACACAAGCACATGCAACAAAAGATAGGCTGACAACAAAAGCAAGCAAACTGGACTATGAGTGAACATAAAGAATACAAAACTACTGAAGCAACATGATGAAATCATGAGGCCATATCACAGTGAATTGTCTGCTAGTTGAAGTCAAAGAGTTCACATATCTTGGTAGATAACAGAGATGGCGACTGCAGTAAAACTGGTTTAAATAATAAAGGTAGACAGAGGTGTATGGTGTAGTTTTACAAATTGGCAGAGGGAGTGAGTAAAGTGAGAAAAAAATGAATAGAAAGTATGAGAATGTATAAATAAAAAACATACAACATTCGATATTTCGACGTGAGCCTTTTTCGAGGATTACATGCACAAACGAGACAAAAAAACAAATAACTAAACGAAGAACTTATCTTAATTTGGCCTCTTCCAGAAGTAGGAAACAGAAATGTGCGTCCACTAGCAGATGCAGAGACCATGCAGGCCACACACAGGATAAACCGATGAGCCAATCATAAAGAAGAGGTGGAGAGAGAGGAGGAAAAGTGGTGGTTGAGGTGGGGGGAATGGGCAATAGAAACATGATAGCCACTAGAGGAGAAGGTGGAGGGGGGGAGGAGGGGAAGCAGAGAGATAATGAATGAAGAACATAAACACCTGCAGGGAGAAAATGTGAAACTGGTGAATAGGAAAACACCCTATAAACACCAATATGTTGCCGGAGAAGAAAAGAGGGTGGTGGTAGGGAAGGGTAGCTAGGTATAAGGACACCTACATTAAGGGTGAAGATGCGGAAGGTGTGACCAGGCAGGAGTGTAAGGGTCTCAAAAGCAATGACAGCATTATTCGTGTCCTTAAGATAAGTGGGCAGACTAGTGACCAGAGGTTGAAAGATGTCAAGAAAGTCAGAGATTTGTTCTGTAGGGCAGGAACAAGCAGATGCTATGGGCCTTCCTGGGTTGCCTGGTTTGTGAATCTTAGGGAGTAGATAAAAGGATGGCTTCCCTAAGCAGCTGTCATGAATGTGAAGATGAGTAGCCAAGGGAGAAAGACCAGTCTTGTGGATCAGTTTGTTGATCATGTCACGAACATGGTGGTTGTTGGCAAGAGTCAGATCTTGAGGGTGAAAGGCATAAAATTCACTGTTGCTCAGTTGGCCCATGGCCTCTTGGATGTACAATTCTTTCTTCCAACAAACAATTGCCCCGCCCATGTCTGCACTCTTGATTATGATATCTCACCTGAGGTGGAGCTGTATCTTCACCCTCTTCACCCGCATGACCAGGGACTTCAGGCCGTCAAGTTCTTTCTGAACAAAAGACGCAATCCCTCTATATCTATGTCTACTATTCTGCGCCTTATATGACTTGTCCTCCAACTCAATTCTTTTGAATTCAATGGCCTTTACTTCAACCAGATTAGTGGTGTGGCCATGGGTATCAAAACGGGCCCCAGCTACACATGTCTGTTCATGGGCCACTTCAAACACAAGGTTCTGAGAGCCTTTAGATGCCCCTTTCCTGGCTTCTTTAGACATTACACAGATGATGGCATTGGGGTCACATCAATGCCAGAGGAAGATCCTGACGACTTTATCAGTTTTGTTAAGGAGTCCTGTCATTTCTTTCACCTCATCTCTCATGACATTACCATTACTATCAGCCCTACTGGGCTTACTGCTTCTGTCCACTATAAATTTACAGACTCTCACAGCTATCTCTTGTACTCTTCCTCCCATCCCAGATCGTGTAAGGTCTTTTATTCCTTTTTCCCAGCTTCTTAGGTTGCGATGTTTGTGTAATGAGGATTTGGATTTCCAGGATCAAGGCCATAAAATGCTAGATTTCTTCCATCAACGCAGCTATCCAGAAGTTCTCTCTTGGAACAGCATCAGCCATATATCGCGGCAACAAGCCCTCACTCCTAAACTGCACTGTAGCTTGGACAGAGTTAAACTGGTACTCACGCACCACCCTCATAGCTTGGCAGTTAAAAACATAGTTTTGCTATCTCCATGGTTCTAAGGACTGTTATTGCCAGATGTGGGGTGGAGAATCTGCTCTCCACTCCAACGGCGTGCGACTCAAACAGCCTCTGGCAGTCAAGTCCAGCTCCTGGCCTTCCCGTGGCAGAACTGTTTACTTCTTCTTCTTCTTCGTTCACTTCTACCACCAAAAACCGCACTGTGAACCTACTGAATTCACACATGTGGTCCTCGTTAGGTCCGGTGGTCCCCTGTGTGGTCCAAAATAGACCACATGAGTTCCACGAAGGACCACAAGGGGTTCAGAGTATCACAGTGCTTTAGCCTGTATTCTTGGTGGGTCTCGGAAGCGGGATTGCGTGACACCGTGGTTTTCATTGCACCAGTTTGGTCTAGGGTTGGACTTTCTCACCGGAAGACCTCGACGTGTTTGGAATATCAGTGCATCCCCGCTGGGTGAGAGGCGTTAGCCCACCCAGGACAGAGTTGGACTTTCTCACCGGAAAACCTCGACGTGTTATGAGATACCCGTGTATCACCACCGGGTGAGAGGTGGTTGCCCATCCAGTCCAGGGTTGGACTTTCTCACCGGAAAACCTCAGCGTGATTAGGATACGCAGACATCCCCGCCGGGTGAGAGGTGGTTGCCTATCTAGACTTCCCTGGTCCAGTGTCTCCGACTTCAGCATTTTGCGGTCGTGGCCGCTACCCTTCCTAGTTGTGACCAGGATGGAGCTTTTGTCCAGGAGGACGAATCCTCGCCACTAGTGACTTCTACCCCTGGGTTGAGCCGGTTTAGGCATTTCCCAGTATGCAGAACTGTTTAAACTGACAGGAGAAGGGGCGAAGGCGAATATCTGGCACCTTAAAACCAGATACTTAGGGTAGATGAATGGCACGTTTGGTAGCTCATCTGCCGCTGTTGGCGAGATTCTTCAGCTGCCGTGCGTGAAGCGGTGCTCCTCTCGGCCAATGAAGAAAGGTGCATATGGGGTTGCCGCGCAGCATCACTGCGGAAAAGGTGGTAGAAAGGATAAGGCGAAGCAAACAGTCAAATCACGGCACCTCTGGTCTGGAGGTCGGCCACGTCCTGAGTGCAGTCATATCGGGTGAAATGCATGAACCAGCTTGTCCCAGAGGTTAAGACACTGCTGGCGAGACTCTTTGGATGCCGCGCGTGGAGTGAAGCTCCTCCCGGTCAAGGAAGAAAATGCGGAAAAGAAATAAAGGTTGCTGTGCAGCGCCGATGTGAAAAGGTGGTGGAAAGGATAAAGTGAAGTTTAATCAGTATGTCCAGTAGTATCGCTGCAAGAGCTATACATACTATGGCACCTCTGCTCTAGAGGCCGGCCACGTCCGAAATACACCTACACTGGTGAAATATGCCTAAACCGGCACACACCAGGGGTGGAACTTGATGGCTAGACATATCATGCCACCTCCGCTCTAGAGGTCGGTCACGCCTGATATACACCCATACTTGTGAATTTTGCCTAAACCGGCTCACACCAGGGGTGAATCTTGACCACCTCTCACCCGGCGGTGATACATGGGTATCTCAAAACACATCGAGGTTTTCCTGTGAGAAGGTCCAACTCTGGCCTGGGTGGGCTACTGCCTCTCACCCAGCGGGGATGCACTGATATCCTAAACATGTCGAGGTCTTCCGGTGAGAAAGTCCAACTCTAGACTAAACTGGTGCAACGAAAACCACGGTGTCACGCAATCCACTTCAGAGACCCACCAAGAATACAGGCTAAAGCCCTGCGATACTCTGAACCCCTTGTGGTCCTCTTGTGGATCTCGTGTGGTTCTTTTGGGGACCACACAGGAGAACACGGGACCTAATGAGGACCACAGGCGTAAATTCAGTAGGATCACAGTGCGGTTTTGGTGGTAGAAGCGAACGAAGAAGAAGAAGCTATCTCCATCTCCTCCAGACCGAGCCTGATACATGAAAACTTTTTGGGGAACCCCCATTGGTGGCCTACAGATGGGACAAGAACCTCAGGGACCTTTTAGTTCATAGTCACCTTAAGACAGATGACACTTTTTATGGTACTAGATGTTGCGGATGCAGTAGATGCAACACTTGTCCGTTTGTTGTCGAGGCTAGCCAGATCTCCTTCCCTAAGTCCATGTTATCAGTTCAGGAGGGTTTCACCTGCACTTCATGGAATGTTCTTTATGCTATTATGTGCAAACGTTGTGATATGAAGTAGATAAGGGAGACCGGTTTATGCTTAAGAGATCGTTTTCGACAACATCTTTATTTCTAAGAGGGCCTGGACACCTGTGGCTAAACATTTTTGCCTTAGCAACCACAGGGGAAAACAGGACATTTCTGTTAGTGTGATCTGCTCTTGTTCTGCTGATGTATGATCTCAGAGGGTCTTAGAACAGTGCCTTATTCCCCTGGGAACAACTGTGTTAAGAACACACTTATCTTAACATAGTCTTTGTGAGACAGGGAACAAAGATCTGTTTATTTAAAAACTCTGACCTACTTCTGTAGCCCAGAAACCTGTAGCAATCAACATTAATTGTAATTGTTATTTTTGTAAAATGTAATGGCAGGTTGGTGGATGGATGGGGACATGGAGATTGCCATAGGGATGAGGAAAAATCTGGTGTGAAACCAATGAATCCAGGACGTGACAAGCCTATGGGTCTTTACAACAATGGCTATCAGAATGATGTAAACAAAACAGAACCAGCAGACTATAGGTGGTGGGGAATGGATATCGTTGAAGCACTCATTGGATTCCTCATCTCAAAGTCAGTGTTCTCTGTGGAACTGTCTCAAAGCCATCTGGCCAGGCTGACGTCGAGAAGGGGCAGATAGCAACAGCGGCAGATAGCAACAGTTGTTCCCAGCCACCAGAGGCCAAAGTTTTGGCCAGGCCAGCCTACACCATTGTCTTCATGGCAGTCTGAGCAAGACCATAGTCTGCCCTAGCAAGGAAAGGTGCTGAAATCAGATGTACCCAGCCAAAAGGCACATCGCAAAAATCAGGGTACCATACATCATCACCAATGTGCATATGAAGAAGAAGATAACAGAGGATGCATCTGTCATCAAAGGAAAGGTTTCACAGGGAAGCCAAGTGTTACTGAAAAGACGGTCGGCACAGAGTGTGAAAGATTTACTCTGAACCCTAGGAAACCCCTGTGGAGAGCCATTTGAGAATTACAGATAGCATAGTCCACAGTGAGGAAAGTTCTGTGCAACTGAGTGTGGTTGTACTCATACAGATTACAATCGGTCCACAGCTGTTGGCGAGGTTCTTCAGCTGCATGCGTGGGGTGAAATGAAACTCCTCCCGGCCAATGAAGAAAAATGCGATTAGGGTTGCCACGCAGCGCTGTCGTGGAAAAGGTGAAGGAAAGGATTAAGTGAAGTAACCAGTAGTATCGAGGTCTGAACTACCTAAATCATGGCATTTCTGCGCTAGAGACCAGCCATGTCCTATATACACCCATACTGGGGCAGATTGCCGAAACTGGCTTAACCCAGGGGTTAAACTAAGACACTGCTGGTGAGATTCTTTGGCTGTCATGCGTGGAGTGAAACTCCTCCCAGCCAATGAAGAAAATGTGATTAGGGTTGCCGGGCGGTGCTGCTGTGAAAAGGTGATGGAAAGGATAAAGTGAAGTTTAATCAGTATGTCCAGCAGTCTCGCTGCAAGAGCTACTCATACCACGGCACCTCTGCTCTAGAGGCTGGCCACATCCGATATACACCCATACTGGTGAAATATGCAGAAACCGGCTTAACCCAGAGGTGAAACTTGATGACTACTCATGTCATGGTACCTCTGATCTAGAGGTCGATCACGTCCTAAACACGTCCATACTGGGATAATACGCCTAAACCAGCTCAACCCAAGGGTGAAACTTACTAGTGGCGAGGATTCGTCTTCCTGGACAAAAGCTCCGTCCTGGTCACAACTAGGAAAGGTAGTGGCCACGACCACAAAATGCTGAAGTCGGAGGCACTGGACCAGTGCAGTCTAGATAGGCAACCACCTCTCACCCAGCAGGAATATACTGATATCCAAAACACGTCGAGGTTTTCCAGTGAGAAACTCCAACTCTAAATTAAACCAGTGCAACAAAAACCATGGTGTCACACAATCCTGCTTCTGCGGCCCACCAAGAATATAGGCCCAAGCCCAGCAATACTCTGAATCTCTTGTGGTCCTCAGGAGGACCACGGGACCTATTGGGACCACAGGAGTAAATTTAGTAGGATCGCAGGGCAGTCTTAGTGGTAGAAGTGAACGAAGAAGCACCTTATTTTCCAGGCTGGCTATCTCCACCCAGCTGGAATTAACAATGTCTTCAGCTTTCTGTAACTTTTAGTTTTCCACCCCCCCCGACCTTTTTAAATTCTACTTTCTTTCTCCTAGCTACCCCTCCCTACCGCCACCCTCTTTTCTTCTCTGGCAACATACTGGTGTTTATAGGGTATTTTCCTATTCACCAGTTTCACATTTTCTCCCTGCAGGTGTTTATGTTCTTCATTCATTATCTCTCCACTTTCCCTCCCCCCCCCAACACCTTATCCTCTAGCAGCTATCATGTTTCTATTGCCCTTCCCCTCCTTTCAACCACCTGTTTTCCTCCTCTCTCTCCATCTCTTCTTTACAATTGGCTTTATCAGTTTATCCTTTGTGTGGCCTGCATGGTCTCTATGCATCTTGTAGTGGATACACATTTCTGTTTCCTACTTCTGGAGGAGGCTATATTAAGACAAGTTCTTTGTTTAGTTATTTGTTTTTTGTCTCGTCTGTGCATGTAATCCTCGAAAAAGGCTCACGTCGAAATATCGGATACTGTATGTTTTTCATTTATACATTTTCATACTTTCTATTCATTTTTTCTCACTTTACTCACTCCCTCTGCCAATTTGTAAAACTACACCACACACCTCTATCTACCACATATCTTGGTAGTACAGTTACAGCAGATCGAGACAATAGTTTAAAAAAAAATCAGAATAAGAACAATAAACGCCAAACAAGTTCAGGCTGCACTCCTAGAAGTTGTTCAGTGTATACACAGGTGAATGAGCAGACCTCCATGCATGATCTGATGCAATTTTTTTGGGTTCGGAGGTCTGGTAGCCAAACCTCATCACCACTTCTCATGTCATAAGCATAGAAGCTATCCACCACACAATCTATGGGGCTATTTCAGCAAAGTGAACGGATGTGAATGTTTGCCTGGGGCAATTCTAGTCATGTGATTAACAATACAAACTTATTGGCCTAAATGAAAGGCCACTTCTTCCCCACAGACCACACTGCACAAATATAAGCAACAGTGGTTAGGAAGTCTGAAGTTTCTAACCTGGTGGGACTTGTGAATGGTGATTACTCACTACAAGAATGATTTTTATTACTATCATCAGCCTCTAAGTTATGTTGAATTTCTCATTCTCGTAGCATGTTTAACACAGCTATTTTGTTGCAATATTAATCTGATAATCAAGTGTAGCGCTAATGTGGATTAAGATTTTTTCATGTGGTCCAAGTTTCTGGGCTTTCATAAAGTATTCTTACACTCTGTATCCTTCTTGTGCCATTAATAAAGGGCTTGCAGTTTGTCTCCTATGAGTCTATTTTTGGCAAGCCTCTCAATCTCATCAAGGGATTTGATGTCGATAATCTTAGCCTCTTCTGTCATTGTTTTCTTTGGGGCCCCTTTTTTTTTCTCCCCAGATTTGATGGCTTATTTTGTGATTCTCAGATTGCTTCATTTCATCACATGGCCCACATATGGTGAGCTTTTTTTTTTTTGATCATTGCTGACTGTTTGTTGTGTTACTCATTTCTCTTAATCTTGAATTTGTCCCATTCTATACACAGTATTTTTCTAACATTTGTTTTTGAATGCATCCAATTTACTCTCTTTGGTTGTTTTCCCACTTTCACATTTGTATGTAAGGATAGATATTACACTTAAGTTGAAAATTCTAAGCTTTGTTCTTGTGCTTAGGAGTTTTGATTTCCATATTTTCTCAAGATTCTTAAAAGGCCAACACTGGCTTGATATTCTGGCTCTAACTTCTTTTTTGTTGTTGTTGTCTCCTTCCTGAATTATGTAATTTCTCAGATATACAAAAAGGTCTACTTCTTCTATTGCTGTTCCTTCCAAATATGCTTTTTTTTTCTTGGGTGACTAGATTTTTCATTATTTTTGTCCTTTCCTTGTTGATCTCAACTCTAATTTGGGTGCAGGGCTTCTGCTTTTTCTTGCATCATTTCCAATAAGTGCTATATCATTGCAAAATCAAAGTCCTCTGAGTCCCAGATACCCATTCAATGCCTGTTTTACCAGTACAACATTGTATCATTATGAAGTCGATGGCTACCAGAAACAGCAAGAGAAATGTGATGTATCCTTGTTTCATGCCTGTTTCAACCTGAAACCATTCACTTTCTTCTGTGCTTTCATTCATTCATTTGCATGTCACTTGTGGAACTTTGCCTCCCTAACAGCACTCCTGTAGGCCTCTTGGTTGTGACCAAGACGGCCTGCTGCTGATGTATACATTTGCAGATCATCAACAATGTCTTGCAGCCATCTTCATCTTGGTCTTCCTCTCTTTTTTTTCCCATTAAGTACCCTTCCAAGATGGTTTTCTCTAGATTATCATGATGTTTAATGTGTCCAAAATATTTAAGTTTTCTCTGTTTAATCCTGTTTACTAGCCAGCCTTCTTCAATGTTAAGTTCTTGCAGTATGGATATATTTGTTCTTTTTTGTGTCCTTGATATTTGAAGAACTCTTCTGTAGCATTTACATTCAAAGGCATTTATGTGTTTCTCAGCTGTTTTGTTAAGTGTCCAGGTCTCACAGACATACGTTGCGATGGGAAAGATGCATGCCCTTAAAATCTTATTTTTGTTGTTCTGTCTGTTCCTCTCCACAGATTCTTTAGTCGTTTTACTTTCTGAAGAGTGACAGATGTCCTTTTAATTTCCCTCATTGTATCTCCATTATTTTAAGTCTATATGGAATACCATCTAAAAGTGTCAACATCATTAAGGACTTCTACAATGGATATGTTTGTGCAGTCAAGACAGAAGAAGGGATGAATGAATTGTTCCAGATTGAAACAGGTGTGAAACAAGGATGTATACTGTCTCCTTTGCTTTTTGGAATTACAATACACTTCATAATGAAAAAATGCACAGGTAACACAGGTATTGACTGGGTACATGGGACCCAACTAGAAGATCTTGATTTTGCTGATGACATAACTCTTATCAGTCTTGATTTTGCTGATGACATGACTCTTATCAGTAACAATGTGAATTCCATGCAAGAAAAAACAGATAGCCTGTCTTCACTGGCTAGCAAAATAGGACTTAAAGAGGACAAAACAAAAATAATGAAAATTCCCATTAATCAAAATGGAAAAATACATGTAGAAAGGACAGATATTGAAGAAGTTGATCAATTTGCATGCCTTGGCAGCTACATAGACCAGGATGGTGACACCAGAAAGGAAGTTAGAATTAGAATTGCAAAAGCAGCATCGATCTTCAAGAATCTTGAGAACATATGAAATTCAAAAGTTATAAGCACAAAAACCAAGTTAAGACTATTCAATTCAAATGTAATATCCACCTCATTTATGCATGTGAAAGCTGGAAAACAACTAAAGAAATAGAAAAGAAATTAGACTCTTTTGAAAACAAATGCCTAAGGAAAATACTCGGCATCAAGTGGAACAAATTCAATAACAATGCAGAGATAAGACAGATGAATGAACAACAACCAGTCTCATGGGTGATCAGAAAAAGGAGATGGACATATGCTGGTCACGTGATGAGAAGAAATGATCAGAGAATCCCAAAACAAGCTATAAAGTGGAACACAACAGGCCAAAGAAAAAGATGCAGACTGCGTGAAACCCTGAAGAGGACATTGTTAAGAGAGGCCAAATTAACAGGCATAAAATACCTTGATGGGGTTGAAAGACTTGCCGAAGACAGGAAAAATTGGCGAACTACCTTGTGAGCTCTATGTGACGTTTAACGGTACATGAAGGATATAAGATCTCCATTATTAGTTAGCAGTGATCCATGATATTCAAAACTATTCACTTCTTCCAATTTTTCCTCATTCATACATATATCAGCTGCCTTGTTTGTTTTGTCAGTTGTCATCAATTTAATTTTCTTCGCATTATGATCGAGGTTTTGCTGTTCAATATTTTTACGGACTGACATAATTAGTTTTTCCATTCCTTTTTGTGTTGTGGACAGTAATACTGTGTCATCAGCATATCTAATCTCTGGTATTTCATAACCTCCAATTGTTATGGCATTATAATATTCTTTGTCTACATCTTTTGTAACATTCCTCATTATATTTTCAGTATACAAGTTAAATAAGTAAGGCGACAATATGCACCCCCTGACGGATGCCCTGTTTTATGCCAAACCAAGTTGTTGTTTCTCCATTTATTCTAATTGCTGCTTGTTGGTCTAGATACAGTAGTGATGTTAACTGTATGGAATGTGTTGGAAATCCCATTTTTTTCATTATTTCCCAAACTTTCTGGTGTTGTACATAATCAAATGCCTTTGAGTAGTCTATAAAGACTAAATACAGATTCACATTAAACTCTGCATTTCTCTATTAATATTATATTGAATATATGATCTCTTGATCCTCTTCCTTGCCTGAAACCAGCTTGGACCATACTGAATTCTTCTTCTATTTTCTTTTGAAGTCTACCCATTATGATTTTTAAGAGAATTTTACTGGCATGACTAATCAGGGCAACAGTTCTGTAGTTTGTGCATAATTTCAGGTTACCCTTTTTTTTGGCAATGGTATGAATATAGTTCTTTTCCATTCTTCTGCGCTACCTGTGTAAATATAGCAGTCATATATATCTTTTATGATGTTGATCAGAGACATAAAGTATTATTTTACTTTATATTCACATTCTCAAAAGATAATTCTTTAATAAGGCACAGAGAATGTAAAATATAATGTTATGATAAATATATTTACCAAATTGCAATCTGAACCTATTGTGTTGTAAAAATGTGGGTCTATTCAACTCATACTAACCAGCAGAATATTATGGTTTATTAGACATTGTTCTCGATTTTCAGTACAGCTCATGCTGTATGAGTGTTTAGGATGGTTTGACTGAAAAATTCAGTGTTTTTCAAATGTTTTTAATCATTACAATTTGGGATGTTGTGGGAGTTTCATAACCTAATTCAGTGTTTTTCAAATGTTTTTAATCATTACAATGTGGGATGTTGTGGGAGTTTCATAACCTAAGGAATTTCTTACCATGTTCAAATACTGGCACTTAAGATGAAGATTCTGACTTTTTTTTTTTTTTGCTTTAGAAAGTGTGCCTGGTGTTTCAATCATGATTTTTTTTTTTCCAGATCCCATGCTAATAAAATGCAGTGGATTCACTTGACAGCTGATAAATTGTTGTCCCTGGCTGTGAAGTTGTTTTCTTCTGACATGTATGTTACTGTTCTTCTTTTTGTAGTGGACAGCATGTGAATGTGAGTTCATACTAGGTTGTGATTCAGTATTTATGTCACATACCCTGAGCATGCAGACGCAAGTCTTTAAGTTTGTAATTGTGACATGATTGAATTGTATATTCTAGCCATTTTTTCATTCTGAAATTCATTCCCCACAATTTCACTGTGATGAAATTCATCTGGTTTGATAGCCAAACTATAAATGTATTCAAATATTCCATTGTGGAAGACATAATGTAATAACATTGGTTACTTTTTTTTTTAAATGCAAAGCTCACTTCTGTATTCTAAAAAAAGAAAAAAAGCTGGTAAAATACATGACCAGAAAATATCCTTTTAAGAAGAATAATTCAATGCTTCTTAGAAAATTAATAAACCGACATAACATGTGAAATGTGATTTACCAGTTTCTATGAGGATATCCAAAAAAGGGAGGTAGGGAGGGCAAGCCTAAATAGGATGTCCGTGAACGGCTGAAAGTGTGCAAGAACAATTGTTTGTATTCATCAAACTTCACCACGCCAACTTGGTCATGTAGCAGCTGCAATACAAGTCAATCAATTAATTCAAATACACAATGAATATGAGTGTATATATTCTGTGCTCCCTAATCACTTATTCTAAAACTTTAAGGAAAAAGTGAAAGTTTAAATGAAATACTTTTAAATTATTCTCAGCATTTTTAGGCCATATAAATGATTACTGGCACTTATGAACACAAAGTTTAAAAATGGGAAAAAAAAAAAGAAACTGGAATATGTGATATAAATACTCAAATAAGATGAAACGGAAATAAGCTGATCATGTACAGCAAGGGTCAGCAACTTTCTTCCACTCAAGGGCCAGATGCCATGGTTGGTGGGCTACACTTATCTCTATTGCCAGTACATGAGTGTAATAATAATAATAATAAAAGCAATAAAACTTTTAATATTTGTTTCTTTTATGTCAAGGGTCTGCAACCAGCAGTTCACAAGCCTGTGAATTACATGATGCATTGTTTACACACCAGGTACAACTTCTTTAAACAAAAAAAAAAAGTGATAAAACCCTATCATCAATGGTGCCATACCCATTACACAAGCAACAAGTATGAATGTTGGTGAACAGAAGATATTTCTCTCCGAAAAAGTTCTAGACAACACAAATATTTTTTGTATATACTTCTACCTGTTTTGTATATACAGCAGCTCTTTAACAAAAAAACAAATGTAAGCAAGAATTACTTCTTCACTGTAAGGAAGAGTGCATTTGTTTATAAGTCAAACTTTGTCATCATAAGCAAGTTATGCAATGTGTCTTCAAAGTCTTCAGCCATTTCATGAAATATTTTGTGAACAGAGTTATCACACATAGGATGTTAAAACAATTATATAAAACAAAATTAAGAATGACTTTATTACTTAACAGGCACACAGTTTACACCTTAATCATACAAAAACATACAGGACAAAGAAATAAAGACAGAATATAAATTCACATCATGATATACAAAGGTTGTTTTAATAAAAGACTGAAACTGCATTATAAAATAATGCTTATTTTACAAAAATTTAAGCACTGTCCCCTTCAAAGTAGTCACCTTTGCTGGCAATGCACATTTCCCAAAGTTTCTGTTACTGTTGGGATGCTCCCAAGAATGCATTTTCTGTGATGGCCAGTAGTTCTAGTATCATATTTTCCTGAATCTCTATGGTTTGGAAATGATGTCCTTTCAAACTGGTTTAATGTTTTGGAACCACATAAAAAGTCTGCTGGGACTAAGTCCAGAAAACAGGGTGAATGGGGTACGGCAGATATCTGGTGGTTTGCCAGATAGCTGCAGATAAGAAGTGATGCATGAGCTGAAGCACTGTTGTGGTGCAACATCTAAGCCTTGTTTTCCCAAATTTCAGACCCTTCCTGCACATAGCACTCCTCAAATGCATTAAAACTTCTTATTACAACTGTCTATTTACCATATGACAATGCACTACATATTCATAATGGACAATTTCTATCCAATAAAAAAAACACAATCAACATCACATTGATCTTTGGGCAACAAAGAGATTACAGTGCTTTCTTTTGGTAGAGGAGACCCTTTCCCCATACATCAACAAACAAAGCACAAATTTTGCACATGTATGAAGTTATTCTATCAAAATTTGACTGAACAATTTGTTTTTCATCAAACACTATACAACTTGGGATATCCTTGAAGAATGCTGCTATTTGTCTTAGGGTGTTAAGATCACCATACAGCCTGGTTCCATGCTGGTTCCCGCTTTGTCTGCAACTTTTCTGACGGTTAAATGATAATTTACATGAATCACTGATATGGTTGTTGTCTGTTGATGTAGGTCATCCAGCCCTGGGATCTTCACTTGATGTTCTGCCCTCTTTAAAACACTTAAACCACTCACAGCACTGAATCTGTATGCTTGAGAAAGCAAATGAAATGTCTCTAAACAAGTTTTAGCAAGTTTCCAACAGCTTCACATACAAATGTTGTTCTTATGGCTCTTTCATTTTTCTTCTTATCTTATATCTTATATCATGCTGTTAAACGTCACATAGGCCTTGCACAGTAGTTCGCCAATTTTTCCTGTCTTCGGCGACTCTTTCAACCTCATCAAAGGATTTTATGCCTGTTAATTTGGTCTCTCTTAACAATGTCCTCTTCAGAGTTTCACGCGGTCTGCCTCTTTTTCTTTGGCCTGTTGTGTTCCACTTTATAGCTTGTTTTGGGATTCTTTGTTCATTTCTTCTCATCAAGTGACCAACATATGTCCATCTCCTTTTCCTGATCACCTATGAGACTGGTTGTTGTTCAGTCATCTGTCTTATTTCTGCATTGTTCTTGAATTCATTCCACTTGATGCCGAGTATTTTCCTTATGCATTTGTTTTCAAAAGAGTCTAATTTCTTTTCTATTTCTTTACTTGTTTTCCAGCTTTCACATGCATAAATGAAGGTGGATATTACATTTGAATTGAATAGTCTTAACTTGGTTTTTGAATAGTCTTAACTTGGTTTTGAATAGTCTTAACTTGGTTTTGAATAGTCTTAACTTGGTTTTTGAATAGTCTTAACTTCATTTTTACTCTGTCAAAAATATGACTATCTTCAGGGTGTGCTCCTTTCAGCTAATGTAGCTCCACATCTAATGCTGATAGTGGCACATACAAAAATTCCAGCTTATTGCTGAAATCTGCTGTTAAAGGCATTCAGTAATCGCATAGCGCTAGCTGTGCTGATTGAGGCACTATTTATAAACTTTTGGTCTTTTTTTCTGAACAGCCCTTGTACAACACACAAGAATGAAAAAAACAAATATTAGCTCCTAGCTGTGACTTGCAAGAAGCTGTGTCATGTGGTGGAATATTTTGAATGTTTAGATAAATGATATTAGACCAGTGAGGTGTGATAGGCTGGTAGTAAAGAGGAGGTGGGGAAAGTGGAAAAGAGATTTTGCATTTTTGGTGACATGTGGGGAGCATAAATCATTATTGAATTCCCAATGTCACCTTGACCTAGTTAGTCAAACCAGTGGGTGTTCTGAATGCACACATATTATCATGGCAGATGGTTCTGATGCTGTCAAGTAACTGTTCTCCTATTTCATATGATTTTAATACTTCCCATAACATGTTCCAGTTCACTCTGTCAAATGCCTTTTCTTGCTCTATAAAGGTCACTGTAACCTCTTTAATGTGTTCAATAGCTTTCTCACTAAGTTGTCACTGTAAAAACTACGTCCATATACCATCTTCTTTTCCTAAATCCGAACTGCCCTTCTCCAAGAAATGCCTCTGCTGTGTTGTTCTATTACCTTCGCATATGTTTTCCCCACATGGCTTAGAAGGGAAACACCCCTATAAGCATTGCAATCTTTTCTGCTTCTTTTTCCATATCAGCACTATCTCAACTCTTTATCAGTCTATTGGTACTGTTCCTTCTTGCCAGGCTTTGGAGGACATAGGTCAGCCATTTTACTCTTCTCCACAGGCCTTAAATACTTCCGTTGTTATACCACCAATATCTGCAAATCTGTTGTTGGGGCTCTTGCTTATAGGCTCTATCACTTAAATGTTCTATTATGTGCAGCTTGGTGGTGAACGGATATTGGGGCTGTAAATGTTCCTTTGTTGTTCCTTCTATTTCAAGGTTTAGTAGATCTTTAAATTGATCTTCCCACCTTTCTATGACACTCCAATCCTGAAATACCAGCTTTTCATTTTTGGGCCATATATTATGTGCTGAACTGAAACTCTTCTGAAACTGTTCAATGCTTTTATAAAATCCTCGTGGTGACTCTTTACATAATTTACTAAAGTCTTCACCACATTCTCTCCACAAATTGTCTTGGGCTTTACTGACTGTTCTTTTCCTGTTCCTGCTTCTTCATCTTTGTCTGCTTCTTCGTCTGTAGTAGTTACTTTTAAAGTTTTTTTCCTCTTCTGTATTGCTTCTTTGATTTTTTCATTCCACTATCTGGTTCTTTTCTTCCTGGTTCTGCTTATCTTGCATGTTACACATCTTCTTCTCAAGATGTCAAGTAGAGAGTTCTTAAAGTACTGCCAGGCTTCATCTACACTGTTGCTTTTGTCTTGTAGCCTCTTTTATGCATACGCCATATCTTGCTTCACCTCCTCCCTAACTGAATCTGTATTAAGCTTTCTCAAACTGATGATTTCTGGTCCTAGTAGGTTTTTGTTTTGTTCGCTTTTTTCTTGTATATAAAATTTCAGGATGATGGTCCATGTCGACACTAACATTTGGAATTACTTTTGCATCTCTAATAAGCCTTCTTTTGGACTTCCTAGTATGATTCTTCTTCTTCTTCGTTCGCACTGCCTGTCTATATCTGCAGTCCTGTCTCTTGGATAAATTTCACTGTTTTTTTGTAATTCATGCATGGAACCGTAGAGTTTATCTTCTTTAGTGGTTTCACTGGGCCAGTAATTATTTATCAGTGTCTCATAGTTGATGCAGTTCTGGAGGATATGTTCCACAGTTTGGGGCACCTGGGCACATGTACATAGATTAGTAGTACCAACCTTAAACTTTGTATGACTTCGGAGTCGGCTGTGTCCTGTTCGGAGACGGAAGATGGTGACTTGTTCCTTTCTGTTTAGCATGTGATAGTCATCATGTGGTGGTGTTTGTGGCTTCCTGTAGGTTTTTATCATGCTTTTCTTCTGATTATAGGTGACTGGTGTGTCTGGTTGCTCCATTTCAGTGCCCTCTTTGGCCAGATGGTCAGCTTTCTCATTACCTGGTATCCCACAGTGGGAGGGACTCCATTGCAAAGTGACTCCATGTTGTAAGCCAATTTTTGACAAGGCATCTTTAAGGTCTGGTAGTTTGTTGCACTGAAGAGCTTCCAGTACTGATCTTGCATCTGTGAGAATTACTACAGGACATGTATCAATTCTGGAGTCTGATAGTTTTTCAACTGCAGCAATAATTGCCCTAACTTCTGCATCAAAGTTGTTGCAGTATTTTCCAGTGGGTATGGAAATCTTGTCAATGGTGTTGTTTGGATATTCAATATATGCTCCTGCCCCTCCATTCTTTATGGCATTATGTTCAGATCCATCTGTATACACACGTATCCAGGTGTCACATGGATATTTGTCATCTAGAACACTAAGTGTGGCTGTTGATCTTACAAGACTGCTCTGCATCTCACCACTCTGCACACCTTTCACTTCAGTCTGAATAGTTATTTGTGTATAATCTGCTTCTTTCCATGGTGTATGCTCTGGTACAGATGATAATGGAGCGACTACAGTTGGAAGGTCAGGTATCAGCTTACACATACGCTTGGCCTGATGAATGAAGCTGCTTCTTTTAAGCCGTCCTAATGCCAAGTTATTGAATCTCTCCTTCAGGGGATGGCTTACAGAGCTAAGGAATTTTTCTCCCATGGTCCCTAGTATGATCAATTTGTAAGCACTGATCTATGATGTTTCATCTATACCACATTTGTATCTGACTCTTTCTTTATAGAATGTGCTGGTGATATAAAGTCCATGCTCTGCATACAGTTCTAAGATTAGATGTCCACTGTAATTACATTTGGCTGTTATTATTACTAAAGGGTCCTAGGTAGTCTTCCTAAGGTGTTCTCCTCTGCCCCACTCTTCTATTAATGTCTCCAATCACTATAAGATAGTCCGACTCATTTACCACTGCTATTACGTCAGAAAGTTGGCTGAAGAAGACTTTTTCTTCCCCTGCATTGAGATCATAGCATGGCCACATATCTGTGCAAGTGTTGTTGCCCTGTCTCTGTACAGTGTTTCCTAAAATGGGCAGTACTTTGGTGGAAAGAACCAGGGGATTTTGGACAGAAACAGAACAATATGTGCAACTGGCTAAAAAATAAATAGCATATATCTCATACACACTGTAGCCTCAGACTAAGAGAAGCCATTTCTTGTTAGGTTTGGTCTGGTTCGGCATCATGGTCACAAGTGATTAGCTTTCTAGCACAGCATCTACTGTTGGAGGCTATAGCTTAATGAAAGCTCTTGAGGCACTGCTACGGCAGCTGTTGCCAAGACTTAAAGACCTAAGGTCTTTTTGAGACAAAAGGGCATATGCCAGCCACTGTTCCCTCTTTTGAAGAAGGCTGGCTAGTAAAGTGGATTAAAGAGAGAAAACTTAAATATTTTGGACACATTAAACGTCATGATAATCTAGAGAAAACCGTCTTGGAATGGTACATAATGGGAAAGGGAAAAAGAGAGGAAGACAAAGCCGAAGGTGGCTGCAAGACATCATTGATGATCTGCAAATGGATGCATCAGCAGCCATCTTGCTCACAACCAAGAAGCCTACAGGAGTGCTGTTGGGGAGGCAAAGTTCCACAAGGGACATGCAAATGAATGAATGAATGTTCCCTCTAAGATGTGCGCCTACATGGCTGCACAAAGAAAAAAAAATCGTACAGCACACAAAATTTTTGGAGCTGTGCTAAAAGAAAAATGAAACTGCTACTTTTATTTTTCCAGTATCCAGATGTTATTCCATGCTATAATTGCGATCAATAAAAGTACAATGATGGTTTTTCCTTTACTGTTTCTTTCTTGTTGAGAAATTACTTTCGGATTGGATGTTTCACCTGGTCTTTTATCACATAGTTTCGGTAGCACTGTGGCAGAATCGTGACAAGGCAAGTGGGCTCACAGAGAATCTTATATCTTATATCCTTCCCGTGCCGTTAAACGTCACATAGGGCTCGCAAAGTAGTTCGCCAATTTTTCCTGTCTTCGGCGAGTCTTTCAACCTCATTAAAGGATTTTATGCCTGTTAACTTGGCCTCTCTTAATAATGTCCTCTTCAGAGTTTCACGTGGTCTGCCCCTTTTTCTTCGGCCTGTTGTGTTCCACTTGATAGCTTGTTTTGGGATTCTCTGATCATTTCTTCTCATCAAGTGACCAACATATGTCCATCTCCTTTTCCTGATCATCCATGAGACTGGTTGTTGTTCAGTCATCTGTTTTATCTCTGCATTGTTCTTGAATTCATTCCACTTGATGCTGAGTATTTTCCTTATGCATTTGTTTTCAAAAGAGTCTAATTTCTTTTCTATTTCTTTAGTTGTTTTCCAGCTTTCGCATGCATAAATGAGGGTGGATATTACATTTGAATTGAAGTCTTAACTTGGTTTTTGTACTTATAACTTTTGAATTCCATATGTTCTCAAGATTCTTGAAGATTGATGCTGCTTTTGCAATTCTGATCCTAACTTCCTTTCTAGTGTCACCATCCTGGTCTATGTAGCTGCCAAGGTATGCAAATTGATTGACTTCTTCAATATCTGTCCCTTCTATGTGTATTTTTCCATTTTGATTGACGGGAATTTTCATTATTTTTGTTTTGTCCTTGTTAATTTCAAGTCCTATTTTGCTAGCCAGTGAAGACAGGCTATCTGTTTTTTCTTGCATGGAATTCACATTATTACTGATAAGATAAGAGTTATGTCATCAGCAAAATCAAGATCTTCTAGTTGGGTCCCATGTACCCAGTCAATACCTGTGTTACCTGTGCAGCATTTTTTCATTATGAAGTGTATTGTAATCCCAAAAAGTAAAGGAGACAGTATACATACTTGTTTCACGCCTGTTTCAATCTGGAACCATTCACTCATCCCTTCTTCTGTCTTGACTGCACAACCATACCCATTGTATAAGTCCTTAATGATGTTGACAACTTTAGATGGTATTCCATCTAGACATAAAATTCTCCATAATGAATCTCTGTGTATGCTATCAAATGCCTTTTTAAAATCTATGAAGTTCAGTATTAATGGTTTCTGCTTTTCAATATGTTCTTCAAGTATTATTCTGAGAGTAAAGATCTGGTCGAGACAGCTTCTCCCTTTTCTAAATCCTGCTTGTTCTTATCTCATTGCAGTATCCACTATATCTTTGAGTCTATTCAAAATGACTTTGCAAAATACTTTTGACACAACTGATATTAAGGTTACTCCTCTCCAGTTGTTACAGTCACTAAGGTTGCCCTTTTTTGGTATTTTAACAATGATTCCTTTCTTCCAATTAGAAGGGACCTTTCCTTCTTTCCAAGTCTTGTTAAACATTCTCTGTAGTTGTCTCATATTGTCACTATTGATAGCTTTTAGCATCTCGGCTGTTATTTCATCTTCACCTGCAGCTTTGTTATTAGCCATTAAATTCACTGCTGTTTCAATTTCATGCAATTTAATTTCATCTAGGTTGACATTTAGTTGTGGGGCTGGTAAGTCAGTTTCAAGGTTTAACAATTCTTTTGGGTGTGGTCGATTGAGTATTTCTTGGAAGTGTTCAGCCCATCTTTGGTTTTGGTCTTTATTTGATGTTAATAGTGTTCCAGTTTTGCTAAGGATTGGTCTTTCTTTAGATGTAATAGTACCTGTTAGCCTCTTTTGTATGTTATATAAAGTTTTGCTGTCTCCTGTTTTTGCTGCTTTTTCTGCCTCTTTCGCCATATTGTCTATGTATTCTCTTTTATCCCTTCTAGCTGAACTTTTTACTTTCTTGTCTATGTCTTTGTATTTTGCTTTTGCCGAATCTCTTTCATGATCTGCTTTTGCATTCAACATGTCTAATTTGACTGCTCGTCTTTCATGTATATACTTCCATGTTTTATCTGATATCACAGAGAATAGAGGGTAATTAAAATGAACGAGCAGATGAATTTCCATTGCGTCGTGCAAGAGGAGAATATTAACTGAACTGATCAGGTATGCAAATTGATCTTGGTAACTAACCACCAACATTAGGGCCATCCTGTTTTTTAAAAAAAATAGTAGCAGATTTACTATCGCTGTGGACAGTAAATCCACTGTAGGATCATGTTTCAATGAACTCATAGTAAGTCGAATATGACAGGATAACAACTATGTAAATAAATAACTACTGTCACTGAATAAGTAAACAAAGAAATCATCACTGCAATTAACTAAATACCAGTAACTGAAAAGTACAGCAGGTTTATTCTGTTATTAAATATACAAGCCTTTACAATGTGTGTACATACACGTTACTATGCATATTTGCACACACAATATTTTTTCTGCACATGAGCTGAACATTTTGCACACAGACCGCAAATCCTCAGAGGGAACAGGTGTCATGCACCTCTGCATGCTCAGTCTAGAGCAAGAACAACAGAAGCTACTAAATACAGGGCGGTGTATGAAATGTCACACACTCAAAATGTTTAATAAAATTTTAAATTTTCAGATCAGAAAGTTCAAATTCTGTGACGAGGACCCTTATTTCATGCATGGTTTGGTATATGGTAGGATGTGTTCAATATATCCACCTTGTTGGCATATAACCTTGTCAAGACAAAACACTAAAACACATGTTTTAAACCACTCCATGACACAGTTCCTCTGTCAATCTCTTTAAAATAGTCATGATGGCAGCTAGCAGTTGCATTATATTTTCTGGTTTCTTAAGGCAGATTTTCTCCTTGAAATAATGAGAAAAAAGTCACAGGGATTAATATTCGGGCTATGTGGTGACCACACTGAATCACCCTGAAAACATTCTGCATATTGATGGGACATCACACAGAGCTCAAAATGTCCATGCAGGAAATCCAGAACAACATTTGCTGTATGAGGACAAGTGCTGCCTTGCATGAACCATTGTGTCTCCACTGGTAATCTTATTGCCAACAGTTATGAAATAAATCTGTTTTGCACCAATATTCATGTACCACAGACACATTGTTAACAGTGTCGCTGAAAAGAATGGCCCAGTGATTCTACGGCTGGATATCACAGCCCACAACACACGCACACTTTCTTACTGCAGTTGTTGAACTTGTGCACAAAATTAAGAGCTTCTCTCATCCAGAATCTAGCATTCTGTTTGTTCACAGAACCGTTCAGATGAATGCTGACCTCATTAGTGAACCATGTGTTATGCAGCATGGCGTCACTTTCTGTAATATCCCAAGAAGCAAACTGTACCCACCATTCCATGTCATTCGCTGCTAGTTTCTGAAGCACTTGTAATTTTGCATGGGAACAAGTACAGATCTGCATGGAGTATTACTTTGAAGAGAATGATATGAGATGGTGAATTCGGCAGGAGTAGTTTTGGTGGATTAAGCGTGACTTCAAAACAAAGCCACTCCCACAGCCTTAATGTTCTCTGCACCATGAACTGTGGCAGTACAAGGTCATTTCCTCTCCAGAACAATGCAATTAGTTTCAAATTCTGTAGGCAGTCTACACATTGTCTGTGTGCAGGAAGCCCACCATGTATGAAAATAAATATATAATAAACATAAAATTATTTAAAATAAATATATAAATTTTATTAAAAATAAACATTCCTGAGTCTGGGCTACACTCTTCATTTCTGCATAAAACAATGCTGTTTTCACCATCTGTTCCAGCATCAACCATCCCTTGTCCACCATGGACTGACGTAAGTGATGTCGCCCACACACTACATCAACAACTACTGAACCATATATGAAGTAGCGGCACTTGTCACAACATTTTAAAGTTCTGAACTGAAAATTAAAATTTTCTTAAACATTTTGAATGTGTGACATTTAGTGTGCCACCTTGTATTTATAAGTCACAACTTACATTCAAGAACTGCTAATACAGGCAATATCTACATGAATACTAGGGAACAACGAGCTTTTGAGGAGAGCACGAACCAAAGAACAAAATAAATCAGATGTTTTCATACTACCTGATTACTGATTATTTTTATCCTACATTATTCTAATACCCCTTGTCACTCCCCTTACTTTTTTTCATCACCATTTCCTGGATCTTTCCACCAAAGTACTGTGCACTTTGGGAAACATTGTTTTAGACAGAACTCAGAGGTGCAAAAAACAAAAAAATGAGATGAAAACAGAATAAGTGGCTTGAAACCTTGTTGGATGGAGAGGTTTTGTCTTTTTTATGCCTATAATTGTGACTGATCAGATTTTGCAAACTTTTATAATTTTAAAAAACTGTGAAATCCACAAGGAGAAAAAAATAAAAACAATAAAAAGAGCACAAGATGATATCTACTTACATATGTAGAACAGCCTAAGCAATGATTTAAGAAATGTTAAGTACTCACTCTCATTGCTGTTTCGAATGACCCTGCTAACACATGGTCAACAGGTAACTGTGAGTTGTTACACCAAACCTGAAAAATAAGTGTGTACACATACTGTTATGAAGTACAAACTGCATGATCACAGTCAAACCATATTAACTGTTAAGTAACTGAATATATCATTAAAAGATCAAGCAAAAGTTACAGCTTATGATACTTCCATATTCTAAAAGATCCATCATTTTTCTAGAAAAACTCCAAAAATCACCCTACATTTCTGTTGGTTAGATTCAGGTGTTGGGATATAGCTTATCACATTTAATACATCAGTCTCCCAATGAACCCGGAATACAATAAGTATATTATAAAACCAAAATAATATCAAAATATAAGAAGCTGATAGCAAACACAAAAGTCTACACAAAAGTCATTGGAAGCAGCAGAAATGTTGCGAATTCCCTGGACTGCAAAAATAACTAATAGAGAATGTTTGAAAAGAGTGGGAGATACAAAAAAATCTTGTCAAAAAATAAGAGAGAGAGACAATATACTTTCATAGGACATGCAATGAGAAGAGAGGGCATTGAAAATATAACAGGAAAAACAGAGGGAAGAAGAGCCAGGGGAAGACCATGAGAAATGATACTGGACAGTCTGACAAGATGGTGTGAGAGGAGATCACCAACTGAGTTAGTGGCCTGCATGAAGGATTGTGTACTCTGGAGAAAGCATAACAGCCAGCCAATGCCAGTCGGCACGGTACCTGATGACGACGATGATAGCAAACAGCACACTGTTCAATAATTTCAAAAGTGACCATAACCAACATTATCTGCTGCTTTCCCATTTCATCTGCCACCTGCTCCCATGGCTTCACGTTAAGCTGATCGGGCATACGGGTACTCCATCTTCCCCAAGGGTGTGTCTCATAGACTGACAGAGGTAAGGAGGTGTCTTACGAGGGTTTATTGATAATTTCTCACAGCTGATATTATGTGCATTTGTAGATCAGGTTAATGTAAAATTAACCACCAAATTTCAAGAAATTAACAGCAATCAATTTATTTTTAAAGGCTACTGAAGTGGTAAGGGGTGGCAGAAATTCAGAAAATGGATACAATTTCTCTTTGAGCAGTCATTCGCTACCTCTGCATGAAGGACTTATCATTGAAGGAGATCCATGAGGATATGGTAGAGGTTCTAGGGGAGAGTGTCCCTCTTACAGCATAATGAAGAAATGGGCAGCTCAATTCAAACATGGAAGGGAGAGTCTGGAAGAAGATCCCCATACAGGAAGACCAAGAACGGTAACCACCAATGAAACCACTGGCAGAATCCATGACAATATAATGGAGGATCGACGACTAACTGAGCGGTACATCGCTACTGAGTTGGGCATCTCCCAGGAATGTGTTCATGCCATTATTCACAATGATCTTCAAATGACAAAGCTCGATGGGTCCTGAAACTTCTTTGAGTTGATCACAAATGACAGTGTCTCAACATGTCAGCAGACAATCCTGGCCATTTTTCTGCAGATCTTGAAAAGTTTCTTCAGCAATTTGTGACTATGGATGAGACTTGGGTTCATCATTTTTAACCAGAAACCAAAGAACAGTCAAAGTAGTGGAAACATCATGGATCCCCACCTCCAAAGAAAGCAAGGGTGGTTCTGCCTGTAGGTAAGTGATGGCTTCCATCTTTTGGGATTCAGAAGGTGTGCTATTGGTAGACTAGCTTCAAAAGGGCAGAATGGTCACAGAGGCCTATATGATAATCTTGTGAAGCAACTGCGGGTCACACTGAAGGAAAAGTGTCAAGGGAAATTGATGAGAGGAGTCATCTTTCAGCAAGACAATGCTCCACTTCACAAGCTGGTGATGGCAATAGCTGCCATTCATGAATGTGGCCTCCAGCTTCTTGAACATCCTCCTTATTCCCCAGAATTGGCCCCTTTGGACTATTACCTGCTTACCAAATTAAAAAAGGAGCTCAGTGGTTGCAAATTTGCTTCAGATGACATCATTCATGCTGTCTACTGGCACAAGATGCTGTATTCTCCAGGGATCTGTATTCTCCAGGATCGCTGGACTAAGTGCATAAACTTTCAAGGGGACTATGTTGAGAAATAACCCCAAAAAAGTTGTCCAAAAATAATCCATTGTACCTTATACCAAGAACTTATCAATCACCCCTCGTACTTCTCCTTTGATAGGGGACACCCTTACCCCACTAACCGATTATACCGTGCACAGACCCAAAATATGCACAAACCTACTGCCTTCTTGTCTGAAAATATAACATATGCAGACACGAAAAAATTCTTTGGATTAATCATTTTGATGGGCCAGACTAGGAAGTCACACTGAAAAGAGTACTGGATAACAGACCCTCTTCTTGAAACACCAATATTTTCACAAACAATAAGCGGAGCTAAATTCAAGCATCTTCTGACACTTCTCTGACAACTCTTAGAGTACTGCCAAAAAGTTTGAAAGCTGCTTCCAAAGGAATAAAGAAAAGTGAAAGCATATTTTGTCCAAAAAACCAGACACTTCCTTAGGTCTGGAAAGACTAAAGAGTTGTCAGCATGATATCAACAATGCACAATTCAAAAATAGTTGCAACTGCGAAGACTGACAGAAAAAAACTAAACAGTCACTAATGAAACCAATCTGCATAGAAACCAACTCTATTGTTCAAGAAAACTTGGAAGCAGGTAATGAGAATGAACCCCCTACCAACAGCTCAAAAAGGCCCCCAAGTAAGGATCCTCCAGGCAGATTACCTGGAATTGTAAAGGATCATGTCCTGGTGAAGCCTGAGGTTCACGGCACTAAAAAAGCACCATCTAGGAAGTGCAGAGTGCTTGGTCAGTGGGAAAATGAGTGAAACAAGATTTATTTGTAAAAGTTGTCAAGTCCCATTGCATCAAGATAATAGTTTCACAAAATATCACACACTCAACAAGTACTAGGGGGTCTTGGGAGTTCGTCTACCAAGTTGGACTAAATTATCTCAATGGTGAGTAGAGATATGCATGTTCTACTAAGTCTACTAAAAAAACATTTTTCAGAAAAATGGCTGGGAACTGGTGGTTTTTCAGAGTAAATAACTGTGATCCACAAAGTGTTAATAATATCTATCACTTATAATTGACTTCCAGTCAAGGTGGCGATGGGTGTACAACAAGCTGTGAACTAGTGAAATAATTCTTGATGCTTCGGACTTAATTTGCACATGGATTATAATCTAGTGATATTATCTAGACACAATTGACAGGATCTCGCTAAAATATACTCTCGTAGTGAAATTCTAATCAGGTTTAATGGATAATTCAAACTTGTATCGGTAATAATTTGATACAATTAACATCACTGCTGTATCTAGACCAACAAGCACCAGTAAGAATAAATGGTGAAACAACAACTTAGTTTGACATAAAACAAGGGGTCCGTCAGGGGTGCATATTGTCACCCTACTTATTTAACTTGTATACTGAAAATATAATGAGGAATGTTAGAGAAGATGTAGACAAAGAATATTACGATGCCATAACAATTGGAAGTTATGAAATACCAGAGATTAGATATGCTGATGACACAGTATTACTGTCCACAACACAAAAAGGAATGGAAAAACTAATTATGTCAGTCCGTAAGAACAGCAAAAAGCTTAATGCAAAGAAAACTAAATTGATGACAACTGACAAAACAAACAAGGCAGCTGAAATATATATCAATGAGGAAAAACTGGAAGAAGTGGAAAGTTTTGAATATCTTGGATCACTACTAACTAATAATGGAGATACAATGAGGGAAATTAAAAGGAGGACATCTATCACTCTTCAGAAAGTAAAACAAATAAAGAATCTGTGAAGAGGAACAGACAGAACCACAAAAATAAGATTTTTAAGGGCATGCATCTTTCCCATCGCAACATAAGCCTGTGAGACCTGGACACTTAACAAAACAGCTGAGAAACACATAAATGCCTTTGAATGTAAATGCTACAGAAGAGTTCTCCAAATATCATGGACACAAAAAAGAAGAAATATATCTATACTACAAGAGCTTAATATTGAAGAAGGCTAGCTAGTAAAGAGGATTAAAGAGAGGAAACTTAAATATTTTGGACACATTAAACGTCAGGATAATTTAGAGAAGACCGTATTGGAAGGATACATAATGGGAAAAAGAAAAAGAGGAAGACCAAAACGAAGATGGCTGCAAGAAATCGCTGACGATCTACAAATGGACGCAGCAGCAGCAGGCCATCTTGCTCACAACCGAGAGGCCTACAGGAGTGCTGTTTGGGAGGCAAAGTTCCGCAAGGGACATGCAAATGAATGAATGAATCGGTAATAAACGGAGTGTAACCTAATGTCGAGCACCGGGAATGCGAGCATGTGTATGCTGTAGCCCTCTTGTCCAGGACCACCCGGCCTGCCGAAGATGGAATGTATAAGATAGGAAAAAAGTAGGAGCAGCTTTATTACTTAACGATTACAAAGTTGTGACGTTTCGGCGTGAGCCTTAATCATACAAAAACATACACGACGAAGAAATAGAGAGAGGAGATAAAGTATAGATTCACATGAATACTATTAAAAGAGTACTTAGCTGTAAATCGCAAGGTATGTCAGGAATGGATCTAGTGGGACGTGGAGACTGTTTAAATAGAGACCTGTGACATGTGGTCAGTGGGTTGTAACTGGGTGTGGTGGATGGGGAACCGGGGAGGGGAGAGAGAGTGACGCAATACCAACCTAGCTAGGAGAAACTGAAACAGATGATTGGGGAAGAGGGGTTGCAGAGAAAATAGTGGGGTTGCAGAGTGATGCTGTGAGGAAGTTTGAAAAGTAAGAAGGGGTGGATTTAGTGGAGAGGTACTATAATGATTGAAGAAGATGATGTTACGTGTAACTAAACAGCGAGTTTAACCCATGTGGCTCCAGCGTTCTATAATTTTGAATGCAGCGGTTCTCAAGTGCCAGGCGGCTTGTGCCATATGCATGACATTGTTTAATGGCTGTTACCAGAAAATCAGATTTGCCTCTGTGGTTGGGGCCACTGAAATGATTTGGGACTGGTTTCGAAGCATGCTGGGCGATGTCGTACAGATGTTTTGCATGCGGTCCCCTAATCTGAGGCCAGTCTCACCGATATATGTTATCCTGCATCTTTTGCAAGTGATGACATATATCACATTTCGGGACTCACATGTGAATCCCTCATGAAGAGTGAGGATAGTTTTGGGAAAGGTGATTGTTTTTGTTTCCCAAACTATGGGGCAGGTAACACAGCGGGGGCGCTTACATTTTCTGGTGCCAACATATGTAAGGCTCTGCTTCAAGTGGCTGTGGACGAGGATGTAATAAAGCTGCTTCTACTTTTTTCCTATTTTATACATTCTGGTATCACAGCTTTACTGCAGTGCTTCGTATATAGTTGTATACTTATACACTAATTATTGTGCCGAAGATGGAGTGTGTTCACTGCAGTGCAGTACCCGGGTAAAACAGGACACCCATGCACTTATGACGCTAAAAATGGTCTTGATACAATCTGATCTCTCGACATGGCTTCGTTCCGGCCCTTCTACAGTGGCAAGGAAATGGGATGAATCCCATGCTTCAGAACAACCAAGAGAATAATCCCTCATGTTGGCCTGAAAGGATCAGAAAAGCAGGCCAGAGCCAGCAAATTCAACAGTCCCGTAATCACAGTGGTTCACTGGAATACAGAAGGAGTGTGAGACAAGAAAATCGAAGTGCAAGATTTTCTCAAAACAAACGGCACAGATGTCCTCTGCATTCAAGAAACACATCTAAGAGAGACACTCAGGTTTTCCATATAAGGCTACGAGTGCTTTCAACATGACAGACCGAACAGACCAAAAGCTGGAATAATGACCCTAGTCAAAACATCCATCCCAGCTGTAGAAACAAGCAGATCCGCAGAAGGTGAATTGAAATACTTAGCAGCGAAACTCTTCCTAACCAGTGGAGACATACAAACTCCTGCCACAGCCCTACAGCTTCACAAAATGAAAGTCAAAAGCACAAAACACCTTGATGCTGGGGACTTCAACAGCCACTCTCCAAGCTGGGGCTATAAGACACTGAACCACAGAGGAGAAGAACTGGAAGACTGGATGATAGACAACAAATTAATCCTCATTAACCGACCAAAAGACAAACCAACCTTCTATTCCAGGGCATGGAAAAAATCAAGCACACCTGATCTCGCTGCAGCAACAGATGACATACATCGACTTACAGTCAGAACAGTCAACACACAACTAGGGGGAAGTGATCTTATGCCAGTCACACTCAAAATCTATGAAGAAGAGTGCCCAAAACAACCTAACATGGCAGTAAACTGGGACCAATACAGAGACCAAACACACCAATAGTGCCTGCAGATCACTCTGACCAACAACATAAACCACAATGTTACAGCCCTAACAAACATAATCTTGGAAGCTGCCAAGAAGTACATACCAAGAGGCAGAAGAAACAACTACAAACCCTACTGGAGCAGAGAACTGGAGAAGCTGCACAATGACCTATCTGAGGCCAGAGAAAAAAATGGAGTGCAACCCAACCACTGAGACTATCAAAACACATAGTAACACTAAAGAAGCCTTCAACAACAGGAACACAGCTGAATGTCAAAGAGCATGGAATGAAAAAACTAGCTCCCTGAGCCTGGACAAAGATAAACTATGGAACTTGATCAGATCCATAAATGAAGACAAATGACCAAGCCAGCCCAACACAGTCATAGAAGAAGCTGGAAAATATCATGGTGGGAAAATGGCAGCAAACATTCTGGCAGACCATTACAGAGATGAAAGCTTCACAATAATCAAAAGACACATACAGGGTGTAAAAGCAGAACTCAAAGAAAGGATTAAACAGCAAAATCCAGACCCATGCATGATGGCAACATTCACCATGGAAGAACTCAATAGGACTACACAAAAACTAAAAGACAAGAAATCACCAAGAAAAGATGGAGTAACAAATGAAATGATAAAGAACCTAGGACCAGCAGCAAAAACAGCCCTCCTTCACATCTACAACAAGTCCTGGAGCTTCAGAAAATTTCCAAACAGATGGAGAGAAGCAATCATCACTCCCATTCATTCATTCATTTGCATATCCCTTGCGGAACTTTGCTTCCCAAACAGCACTCCTGTAGGCCTCTTGGTTGTGAGCAAGATGGCCTACCGCTGCTGCATCCATTTGCAGATTGTCAATGATGTCTTGCAGCCATCTTCGTTTTGGTATTCCTCTTTTTCTTTTTCCCATTATGTATCCTTCCAATACGGTCTTCTCTAAATTATCCTGACGTTTAATGTGTCCAAAATATTTAAGTTTTCTCTCTTTAATCCTCTTTACTAGCCAGCCTTCTTCAATATTAAGCTCTTGTAGTATAGATATATTTCTTCTTTTTTGTGTCCATGATATTTGGAGAATTCTTCTGTAGCATTTACATTCAAAGGCATTTATGTGTTTCTCAGCTGTTTTGTTAAGTGTCCAGGTCTCACAGGCATATGTTGCGATGGGAAAGATGCATGCCCTTAAAAATCTTATTTTTGTGGTTCTGTCTGTTCCTCTTCACAGATTCTTTATTTGTTTTACTTTCTGAAGAGTGATAGATGTCCTCCTTTTAATTTCCCTTATTGTATCTCCATTATTAGTTAGTAGTGATCCAAGACATTCAAAACTCTCCACTTCTTCCAGTTTTTCCTCATTGACATATATTTCAGCTGCCTTGTTTGTTTTGTCAGTTGTCATCAATTTAGTTTTCTTTGCATTAAGCTCTTCGCTGTTCTTATGGACTGACATAATTAGTTTTTCCATTCCTTTTTGTGTTGTGGACAGTAATACTGTGTCATCAGCATATCTAATCTCTGGTATTTCATAACCTCCAATTGTTATGGCATCGTAATATTCTTTGTCTACATCTTCTCTAACATTCCTCATTATATTTTCAGTATACAAGTTAAATAAGTAGGGTGACAATATGCACCCCTGACGGACCCCTTGTTTTATGTCAAACTAAGTTGTTGTTTCACCATTTATTCTTACTGCCGCTTGTTGGTCTAGATACAGCAGTGATGTTAATTATATCAAATGTGTTGGAAATCCCATTTTTACCATTATTTCCCAAAGTTTCCGGTGTTGTACACAATCAAATGCCTTTGAGTGGTCTATAAAGGATAAATATAGATTCACATTAAACTCTCTGCATTTCTCGATTATTAATCTTAGATTGAATATATGATCTCTTGATCCTCTTCCTTGCCTGAAACCAGCTTGGACCATATTGACTTCTATTTTCTTTCGAAGTCTACCCACTATGATTTTTAACAGAATTTTACTGGCATGACTAACCAGGTCAACAGTTCTGTAGTTTGTGCATAATTTCAGGTTACCATTTTTTGGCAGTGGTATGAATACAGTTCTTTTCCATTCTTTTGGCTAAATACCTGAATGCCATATCTTTTTACATAGAGCATGATAGATTGTTGCACACTCCTTTCCTCCTGCTTTAATAAATTCAGCTGTTATCTCATCACATCCTGGTGATTTACCATTTTTTCAGATTCTTTATTGCCCATAAAACTTCTATTGTCGGTTCGGGTTCTTTCTCCTCCAATAATAATTCACACTGTTGATTTCTGCTTCCACAGTCAGTTGTTTCATACATTCCTTTGCAATATTCCTTCCATCTTTCTAGAATTTCCTCTGTCTCTGTCAAGGTATTCCCCATCTCATCACAAATTACATTTAACTTAGGTGTGACATTTCTCGTCAATGTCTTCATTTCTTTAAACATTTCACTATCTCTTCCACGCTTCTGATGTTCTTCTATTCTTTCACAACAATCTTGTATGTATCGTTTTTTTGTCTTTTCTTATGTTTCTTCGTACTTCTTTTGTTAAATTTTTATATTTCTCTTTGTTGTTTTTGTCACTTTCCATTGCATCTTCATTCCTCTACGTTGTTTTATCAGTTCTAGTGTGCCTGTTGTAATCCATCCATTCTTTTGTGTTTTCTTTACTGGAACCATGTCTTTAGCTGTTGTTATTAAGATATCTCTGGCCTGTGTAGCCAAATCACCTGGTGTTATCTCCTCATGTACAGCCATCAGGATTTCGAAATGGTTTTTCACTTCTATACCGTATTGTTCTGGTATTTTTGCAAGATCAGCGGAGTGGTCTTGATCCTGCAACTGTCTTTTTTATCTTTATCTTCATGTCTGCTATTAATAATTCATGGTCTGTGTCACAATCAGCACCTGATAAAGTTTTTGCTGATGTTATACTTGACCTCCACCTTCTCTGGACTAAAATGTAATCTATTTGATTCCTGGTTTTCCCATCAGGTGATGTCCATGTGTAAAGTCTTTTTGGATGTTTTTTAAAAAGTGTGTTAGCAATCATTAGCTCATTTTCCATGCAAAAAGCCATTACATTGTCACCTGCCTCATTTCTATGTCCTATGCTAAATTTCCCTACAACGTGTCCTTCATCTTCTGTTCTTTATCTACCAATCTTTGCATTAAAATCTCCCATTATTAATACAATATCATTCTTCTGTACCTGGTCTATCGTTGTTTGCAGTGTGTTATAAAAGTCTTCTACTTCTTCGTCTTCTGCTGCTGATGTAGGTGCATATATCTGGATGATTGTTACGTTTCTAGAAGCGCCCTTTAGTCTGATTGTGAGGATTCTATCACTTACTGAATTGTAATCTATAATGATTTTGATGTTGATTTGTCCAAATAAAAAGCCACTCCATTCTTTCCTCCTATTTCTCCACCAGAGTATATAAAGATATTATCATTCTCGCTCTTAAAATGTCCTGATCCTTTCCATCGATGTTCGCAGATTCCCAAAATGTGTATCCCCGTTCTTTTCATCTCGTCACTTATTATTTGATATTTTCCCTCATACATACTTCTTACATTCCATGTTCCTACTCTTATTTTTCTTTTTAGTTTGATGCAGGGGTTTTCCTTGGTAACACCGTCATCACTCCCATCAGGGAAAAAAAAGGAAAAAACAAACATAACAAATCCAGTTACAGACCTATCAGCCTCCTAAGCTGCATGGGCAAAGTAATGGAAAGGACGGTCAATACCAGACTGACACATCACCTAGAAAAAAATCACCTGATAAACAATGCACAGTTAGCATACAGGAAAAATCACACCACAGAAGACCAGCTCATCTACCTAATCCAAGAAATAGAAAACTCTTTTCAGGAGAAGAAAAAAGTTCTGGCCACCTTTGTAGACCTAACACATGCATTTGACACAAGAATGGAAGAAAGGTCTCCTCCTGATACTACTCAAGAGAGTTGAAGGAAAATGTTTTGGTGGATACAAGATTTCTTGAGATACTGAACAGCCAGGGTAAAAATGAATGGAAAACTAAGCCACAGATTCACCCTGAGCCAACGTGTTCAGGGATGAGTTATTTCTCCCACTCTGTTCCTGATAAACATAAATGACATCACAGACAAATTGCCCAACAGCACATCACATGCCTTGCACGCAGATGACCTCATTGTGAGGAATGCTGTGGAAAAAACATCAAAAGCAACCCAGAGAATACAGGAAGCACTAAATACCGTAGGAGACTGGGCCACAAAATGGGGAGTGATGATAAACCTCACAAAGTCCACAGCCACCTGTTTCTTATTGTCAAACAAGACAAAACTTTAAACTAGAAATACAAGGAAGAGAGTTTACATAGACAGAATAGCCAACATACCTCGGAGTGAAACTGAACAAGAGGGTAACCTGGAAACCACACCTGCTGGACACAGAAAAAAAAGCAATTAAAAAGCTAGCTGTGGTCAAAAAGCTGGCAGGCACAACCTAGGGAGCCAACAACAACATACTGAAAAAAGCATATGTGGGCACCATAAGGCCAACACTCAAATACGGCATGACAGCCTGGGCCACAGCCTCCAACAACAAACACCGCTCGCCTAACAGAAGTGCAAAACACTGGCCTGCGGCTGATCACAGGAGGAATGAAGAGCACTCCCATCACGGAGATGGAGAAATATGTGCAAATTCAACCTTTTGGGGTCAGATGCAAAGAAAAACTAATGATCCATAAACAAAAGTTAATATGCCTGATAACCCACTCTGTGAACAAAAGAATTCAGGAGTCCATAAAAAACAGACTTAAAAGAACCAGCTTCACCCATCTGACAACACAACTGCAACAACACTATAAAGACCTCCTTCCCACCTCTTATGAAGAAACTGAACCACTCCAAATTGTGGAGGAGCACAGTCACTGTGAAAAGATAATAGTCCTCACAGAGGTACCAGGAATACATAAAAAGGGCTACCTAACAACACTTCAGATGAAGACACTGATTCAGGAGCTGATTGACAGCAAATACAACCCAGCTGAATGGACACATGTGTACACAGATGGGTCTGCAGAAAAAAGCAGTAAAAAATGGAGGTGGGGACATTTACATAAGATACACAGATGGGAGACAAACCAAAAAGGTCTTCACGACAGGAAAGAAACAACAGCGTTCCTTGAAGCCCTCACCACTTAAAACAGAAAACCAGCACCCTTCACACAAAATAGCCTTCTTCACAGACTGCAGGGCACTTCTGGAATCTCTAAAAACAACAAAGAAACCACAGGCAAACGTACAGGAAAACACAACAGAACTGAAGCAACTTATATTGTCAACAACCGTGGCCCTACAATGGATATCATCCCATTGTGGAATAGCTGGCAGTGAAATAGCTAACAGCACACCCATAGCTGGCAGCAATCAAGATCAAACCAATCATCCAGTAAACTACCAAGAGGCGAAAACCATAATCCATAACCAGTGCAGATCTTAACTCTTTGGGTATTTGGACACGCGTCCTGCGTGGTTGTATCCCTATTACGAACTACTTATAGACGCGAGGCGCGATGATGGTTTGTAGCTCTCTAATTTTGAAAATAATCAAAGTATCTTAAAACCAGCAGTTGACTTCCTTCCGGAATTCAGTTGTCCACATTAAGCGCGTGGTTTGAGCAGGAAACAGAGCGATTCTTTGTTCATTTAAAGCGAGGTTTTCAAAGTTTATCGTCGCTAGGCCTTTGTTTATCAACAAATATGGCTTCCAGTGCTAGTTTCTTTCGTCCAGAGCAGCATATTTCTGCATTACAAGCTCATAATTTAATTTAAAATTGTCTAGACTGTGGTGTAGAGAATATAGTAGTAGAAATGGTAAATTTTCGGCACACGTGGCAGTGATTGAAAGAATTTTTCGTGTTTTTTTTTGGTCCAGCAGCAAAATGTGTTAGAAGGGTAGCTGGTGATACTACTTCTCAGCTTTTTGCTAGTACTAGCTGTGATATCACAACAATTAATGCTGGAGATTGTGTAATTTAAAAAATTAAATGTTGTAGAATGCTTCAAATTTAAAAAAAAAAACAAAAACCAAAACACAATGGCCTGTTTTCTGGTAAATATTACCTACCCACTTGGTGTTTTTAGTTTGCTGTGAATGCATAACTAGTGCATATTTTCATGTAAATTTTGTAAGATATGTTAAAGAACAGATGTTTGTGTACATTTTTATTCATTATGGAATTATATGACCAACTACAGTGGATTAACTTGATGGGTAAGTGACAAAAAATTTATTTTATTACTTCATTTTCCATTCTTTCTTCTCAGTTCTTAGCTCTTTTTTTTTGTTGTATACTAACAAAATGGTAAAAATTTTATTTGAAAAACAAAATACATTTTTTCTTCTTCAAAATAAGGTAGAATACTTCATACTACAGATCAGATTATGCCTTTGTCATTCTTTTAAATGTGACAACCATCCCATTTCACATTGTGAAATTTACCCCCCTTGGTCTTTTGAGGGAAACACACCCAGTATACAAAGAGTTAATGGAAAAAGAAACTGAAATGCAATAATGAACCAGATCCAATATACCAACTACAAAGACATCAGCAAACTATCCTCTCTCGCCTAAGGACATGCCACTGCAGATTACTGAGCCACCTGCATTGACTCAAAATGTCTCATACAGACGAGTGTCCATGTGGCAGTGGAGTCCAGACTCCAGAACATATCCTACAAGAGTGCCCAAACCATGCAGACCTGAGGCGTGAGACATGGCCAGAGGACAAACTTGGGACAAAAGCTCTGGGGCTCCTATCAGGATCTGGAGAGGACTGCGGACTTTGCCATGTCGATATGAATCAGGATCTGAGGTGACCAACAACCTTGAATGCAGAAGAAGAAGAATAACTTATAATTTATATGACACCTAATGAAGTATGCATTTATAAAAACATGAAGTAATCACCTGTGCCTGACTGGTACCTTTAGTTGGTGGTACGAAGTAACCTTCCTCTCCAGCCCCACCAGCCAATGGTTCTACATCCTGGAAATGGAGAAGGAAAAAAAAAAACAACTTTATTTTGTAATCATTCAACCTTTCCATAAATCTCTCAATCTGTCTACCAAAAATTTGTCAATACACCCAATTATAAACTTTTCAGTTTTCTCACACAATTTAATCACAAATTTAATCACACATCATATACAATCACACATCTTTCAATTTACACAATACATATCTCTCAACATTACAATCTGTATAACATCAACTTTATGTGATTAAAACTTTTAAAAACGTAGGATAAAAGAGGAAATTATTCAGTAACATTATGACTTGTGATACTGAAAATTACTGTAATATCACTAGAACAACACTCTTTCACTCCATTTAAATTTTATATAAGTAGACTTCAGCTGAGCCAAATATGGATCCCTGACTTAATTTCGAACATAACAGTACAGAAGATGCTGGCGAGGGTGCATCATGTTAAAAAAGTAAAATGAAGCTTTTTCAAGTCATCTTAAAAAGTGCCATTAATATACCAGTATTCTTTGGTATAATGGCAGCACTTCATGTCTATAGATAAGCAACAACCATAATGTTTGCTATATGTAGTGTCCATATGTAGCAAAATTAACAGGTTCAAAATAGCAACATGGAATGTTAGAACTTTATTCCAGGCCGGAAAATTAGAAAATGTAAAGAGGGAAATGGAAAGGATGAAGATCAACATATTAGGAATGAGTGAAGTTAGATGGACAGGTGCAGGGAAGATAAACTCTGATAAATATACAATAATATATTCAGGAAGTGAGAAACATGAACGAGGCGTAGGAATAATATTTTACGAACAAACAGCAAGGACAACTGTAGGATATTTGAACATCTTGGACAGAGTCCTGCTAGCCCAACTGAAAGGATGACCAATAAACTTAAACATTATACAAGTGTATGCTCCAACATCTGAAAGTTCTGAAGAAGATGTACAGCTATTTTATAATGACATAGAGACAGCCCTAAAACAAAGTCACGTGAAGTTACTACAGTCATGGGAGATTTTAATGCCAAAGTTGGTAAAGGAAGAACTTCAGACATCGTTGGTGACTATGGACTGGAGGAGAGGAATGACAGAGATATTAAATTAATTGAATGGGCATGAATACATAGCATGGTTGTAGGAAACACCTGGTTTAAACAACATCCCCAAAGACTGGCAACGTGGTGCAGCCCAGACAAAAAGGTTTTTAACCAGACAGACTAAATTATTAATCAATAAACGATTCCGCAATGCATTACTGACAACAAAAACCATGCCAGGAGCTGACTGCAATAGTGACCATGACCCACTCTGTGGAAAAATTAGAATAAAGCTAAAGAAAGTATGCAGAAAAGTGAGAAACATCAAACTGAATACAGAACTCCTTACAAATGACCAAGAACTGCCAGAACAATACAAAGTTATTATAACAAATAGATACAATGCAATAGTATAGATGAACAATGGGCAATATTAAGAGATTCTATCCACCAAACTGTTAAGGAGACAATATCACCAAAAAAAAGAAGCCCCTATAAATAAATGAATGACAGACAACATCTTAAGACTGATGGATAAGGAGGAGGAGTTAAAAATAACCAAGAAAAATAGATAAATAAAGAAATAAGATGCAAATGCAGAGAAGCAAAGGAAATGTGGTTAAACGAACAGTGCAGACAGACAGAGGGCTCTCATAATAAAGACAGCAAAAACATGCACAAACGAATTAGTGAACTCACAGGCAGGAAAACAAAATATACCACAGGATGCCTGAAATCAAAAGAAGGTAAAATGTTAATAGGAAAAGAAGACATTGTGGACAGGTGGACATAGTATATCGGTGAGCTATATGGAGGAGAAAGACCAGAATTTAACACCAGATACTGAAAACTGTGATAGACCACCAATACTTGAAGATGAAATCATAGATGCCATTCTTCTTCTTCTTCGTTCGCACTGTCTGTCTATATCTGCAGTCCTGTCTCTTGGACAAATTTCACTGTTTTTTGTAATTCATGTATGGAACCATAGAGCTTATCTTCTTTAGTGGTTTCACTGGGCCAGTAATTATTTCTCAGTGACTCGTAGTTGATGCAGTTCTGGAGGATATATTCCACAGTTTGGGGCACCTGGGCACACGTACACAGATTAGTAGTACCAACCTTAAACTTTGTATACATATGACTTCGGAGTTGGCTGTGTCCTGTTCGGAGACGGAAGATGGTGACTTGTTCCTTTCTGTTTAGCATGTGATAGTCATCATGTGGTAGTGTTTGTGGCTTCCTGTAGGTTTTTATCATGCTTTTCTTCTGATTATAGCTGATTGGTATGTCTGGTTGCTCCATTTCAGTGCCCTCTTTGGCCAGTTGGTCAGCTTTCTCATTGCCTGGTATCCCACAGTGGGAGGGAATCCATTGCAAAGTGACTCCATGTTGTAAGCCAATTTTTGACAAGGCATCCTTAAGGTCTGGTAGTTTGTTGCACTGAAGAGCCTCCAGTACTGATCTTGCATCTGTGAGAATTACTACAGGACATGTATCAATTCTGGAGTCTGATAGTTTTTCAACTGCAGCAATAATTGCCCTAACTTCTGCATCAAAGTTGTTGCAGTATTTACCAGTGGGTATGGAAATCTTGTCAATGGTTTTGTTTGGATATTCAATATATGCTCCTGCCCCTCCATTCTTTATGGCATTATGTGCAGATCCATCTGTATACACACGTATCCAGGTGTCACATGGATATTTGTCATCTAGAACACTAAGTGTGGCTGTTGATCTTACAAGACTGCTCTGCATCTCACCATTCTGCACACCTTTCACTTCAGTCTGAATAGATATTTGTGTATAATCTGCTTCTTTCCATGGTGTATGCTCTGGTACAGATGATAATGGAGCGACTACAGTTGGAAGGTCAGGTATCAGCTTACGCATGCGCTTGGCCTGATGAATGAAGCTGCTTCTTTTAAGCCGTCCTAATGCCAAGTTATTGAATCTCTCCTTCAGGGGATGGCTTACAGAGCTAAGGAATTTTTCTCCCATGGTCATGACCTTTGTGTCTCTACGTTCCTTTAGCGCTTGAACACCAACTATTTTCTGCATTTCTACTATTGGTGTGGACCTCATGGCACCTGTGATAATCCGTAGTGACTGATTTTGAACCTTGTCTAGATTATGCAGTGTAGTGTTTGATGCTGTGCACCAAGATGTTGAGCCATATTCTAAATTTGGTAGAATACTTTGCTGATATACATTCTTGAGGATTCTTTCACTAGCTCCCCATGTGGTTCCACTCAATTTTCTTAATATGGCTAGTTTTCTTCTGGCTTTTGCTTCTGCACTGTTGATGTGTTGCTTCCACGTCAGTTTTGAGTCAAGAGTCACTCCTAAGTAAGTGGGTTGGTTGTCCATCCTTAAGGGTACTTCATTTACAAAGATCTTACCTGCTTTCTGTTTAGATGAGAGGGTGAACAGAGTGGTACTTGATTTCTCTGTGTTGATACTTACACACCATTTGTTTGTCCATGATGTCAAGATGTCTGCTGCTCTTTGGAGTCTCTGTGTAGCAACTGTCGCATATTCATCTGTACACCACATGACCAGATCATCTGCATACAGTGCCGCTTTGATTCCATAGGGAAGTTCCTTGACCAGGTCATTAATGAATACAAGGAATAGTGTAGGTGAAAGGACTCCTCCTTGTGGTACACCGTGTCGCAGAAGTACTTTCTGGCTGTTGTGTCCATCCATTACTACTCTAGCTCTTCTATTGTGTAAATAGGACTTTATCCAGTTGTACAGTCTTCCATTCACATTGCAGTTTCTTAGTTTCCACAGCAGACCTTTTTTCCATACTTTATCAAAGGCTTTCTTCAGGTCTATCCACGCTGCTAGTACAAGGTTTTTCTCTTGGAATGCATCCTCAATCTCTTGAGAGAGATAGGTCACTTGATCTTCCATACTGTAGTACTGCCTAAATCCTGCTTGTTGTGGAACGAGAAGGTTTCCACTTTCTAGGTACCATTTTAGCCTCAGGTCAATGATGCATTCCATCGTTTTGCATAGGCAGCTAGTGAGACTGATTGGCCTGTAGCTGGAGGCAGTATCACTGTTTTTCCCTGGTTTTAGCAGTGGTACCATGCTTGCTTCCTTCCAGATTTGAGGTAACTTACCTGTGCTCCAGCACATATTGAAAATATCCAACAGCTTTCCCATTGCTGCCATTCCTAGGTTCTTGATCATTTCATTGGACACTCCATCTGGTCCTGGTGATTTCCTTGGTTTCAGTTTACTAACTGCTAGGTCTAACTCACTGCGTGTGATTGGTGCATCCATGACCTCCACTTTTCTGACTTGTTCCTCCTCTTTCTGTGGCTCGATGCGCACTGTACGCTCCTTCTCTGGATGGATATCAATGTTGCAGTCCTGTGCAAAAATGCGAGCAAAGTGATCTGCTACCTGCTTACCTGTAAGAGTTTTCCCATCCTCTATTAGTGTAACCTTTGTACATCTTCCAGTACTCTCATCATTTAACTGTTTGATTAGTTTCCACAGTTTCCTTCCATCTTTTTCAAAGTTTAGGGACTCTGTTTTCTCTCTCCAACTTTCCCGTCTGGCTTGCAGCTTTCCTCTCTGAAATTTGGCCTTAGAATGTTGGTAATTATTGTGGTGTTCTTGGCATGGTCTATTTTCTGCTTGCTTTCGAGCTGCTTCCACGTCATCATGGAGTTTTCCCAGCTCACTAGACCAGTATGGTTTATAGTCCCTGCGAGCTCCTCTGGGAATGGTTTCACGAGCGGCCTGAAGGATACAAGCATTGAATTCCTTCACTATGCTGTTAATATCCTTACCTTCTATGGACAGCTGTCCCACCAGGGTACCTGTATGATGTCTGTACATTGTCCAGTTTGCTTTTTTATAGTTCCATCTGGGGAGAGGGTTACTGGTGTTAAGGATTTCATTTTCTATTGTCAGGAAGACTGGTCGATGGTCGCTACCTCCAAGTTGTTTTCCAACTTCACGTGTAATGTTCCACTTCAGATCTGGAGAGTGGAATGCCAGATCTGGTGTTGATTTTGTATGCCATGCCCTTGAGTAAAATGTTGGGGCATCCATTGGCTGGTTGATCAGGAGAGGTCCATTATCATCCTGCCAGCTCTCAACTTCCTCTCCTCTCTTGTCTATGTGGTCATAGCCCCAGCTCTGGGAATGACTGTTAAAATCACCACAGACCATCAGTCTCTCTTTGTGTGGGATTGTTCCTAAAGCAAGTGGGCGGTCATTAGGACAGTAATAGTTAAGGAGGTGGAAATCTGTATTACTACTTTTTAGATGGATCATCTGGTATTCGGCTCCTTCTATGTACACTCCCACCTGACATGCGCTGATGTTATTCTTAACAAGTGTGAGTACTCCTCCTTTTCTTGTCCTGTCGGTCTGATCTAAAGCACTGGTAGCCTCTGATTTTAAAGGCGGCATCTTTGGTTAGGTGTGTCTCCTGTATGCAGCATATACTTACCTGCTCTGCAAAAAGTATGTTCTCTAGTTCAACCTTTTTGCTATAGCCATCTCTAACACTGCTGACACCCTCAGCATTCCACTGCATTATTTTAAGTTCTTGCTTTTTGGCTATTTTCTTCTGTTGTATTTTTTGGCCAGTAGCTCTACTCTCATGTCTCCTGACTCCACAAGACGAACTGAGAGGACCTCCAGTAGCATTGGGTGGACCCTTTCGAGGCAGGGGGCCCGGCACTGCACCTGCCTGGTTAGTCTTCACAGGGCGAGCACCATGTTTGAAAACTGCAGATAGAGACATTTCATTAGCGATAATGCGTGTTACCCTGATTTTTGCGATGCGCCTTTTGGCTGGGTAACTCCGACTTCAGCACCTTTCCTTGCTAGGGCAGACTGTGGTCTTGCTCGGACTGCCATGAAGACAGTGTGGCTGGCCTGGCCAAAACTTTGTTTTCCAGCCCCTGGTGGCTGTACTTAAGCGCCTTCTCCATGTCAGATGGTTTGAGACAGTTCCACAAAGACACTCTGACTTTGAGATGAGGAATCTGATGAGTGCTTCAACGATATCCATTCCCCACCACCCATAGTCTACTGGCTCTGTTTTGTTTACATCATTCTGACAGCCATTGTTGTAAAGACATATAGGCTTGTCACGTCCTGGATTCATTGGTTTCACACCAGACTTCCCTCATCCCCGCCAGAGATCTCCATGTCCCCATCTGTCCACCAACCTGACATTACATTTTGCAAAAATAACAATTACAATTAGTGTTGATTGCTACAAGTTTCTGGGCTACAGAGGTAGGTCAGAGTTTTTAAGCAAACAGATCTATGTTCCCTGTCTCACAAACACTATGTTAAGATAAGTGTGCTCTTAACACAGTTGTTCCCAGGGGGATAGATGCCATCAAATGCATGAAGAAAGGAAAAGCAACTGGGCCTGATAATATAACAATAGAAGAAATAGAGGCATTAGAGGAGACAGGAATAAAAATAATAACTAGGTTACTGAATGACATTTACAACAGTGGTTATATGCCCAGTGATCTGCTTAAATCCACGTTCATAGCACTACCAAAGAAACCAGCTGCAAAGGAATGTGATGACCACCAGACTATCAGCCTCTCATGTCACATAACGAAGCTACTTCTGAGAATAATTATGAAATGAACAAGGAAAAATATAAAAATGGAAATAGCTGATGAACAGTTTGGATTTGTTGAAGGAAAGGGACCACACAATGCCATTTATGCTTTACGAACACCATAACAGAGAGAGAGCTTTAGAAGTACAGAAAGATCTCTACTTATGCTTCATTGATTACACCAAGACATTTGACAAGGTGAAACATAAAGAAATTATTAAAATGCTTGAAGACATCAATATAGATGGCAAAGACCTGAGGACTGTAAAACATCTATACTGGCAGCAAGAAACAGCAATTTGAGTTGAAAATAGAACAGGAAAATATCAACCTATAAAACAAGGGGTGTGACAAGGATGTGTACTATCTCCAGACCTTTTTTCTCTGTACAGCGAGAATATTCTAAGAACAATCATCACAGAACCAGGCATAAAAATTGGAGGATACAATATTAACAACCATCAGTATGCTGACGACACAGTACTGATAGCTGAGAACCAACAAGACCTGCAAAATCTATTGGATTTATATGTTGCCAAAGAAAGTGAACAGAAAGGCCTTACTCTGAACATCAAAAAGACAGAGAATATGGTTATATCTAAGAAACAGAATCCACCAACATGCAGTATAAAATTAAAAGGAACTATTCTAAAGCAGGTGCAGAAATTCAAATACCTTAGAGCAGTAATAATTTCAGCGGACCTTCCAGAAAGACGAGAATACCCGACTGCCATTAAGAACACAGGAATGCGACCGGACATTGTAGTGTACTCCACAGAAAAACAGGAATTAATAATGATCGAGCTTACGGTCCCATACGAAACTAGAATAGAGGAACAGCATTTATTCAAATTGGAGAAGTACAATGATCTGGTCAAGCAACTGAGGCAGGGGGCAGGAATCAGGGCAAAAGTGATAGCTGTAGAAGTGGGAGCAAGAGGATTCATAGCAACATCAGCATATGACCTATGTAAGCAACTGGGCATAAAGGGACAAGCAAGAGCAAGGGCATTGAGAAGCCTTTCAGAAACAGCAGAAAAGGCCTCATGCTGGCTGTGGAGTATGCGAAACAAGCATTGGGAGCATAAGTAATTTCATTCGCCACAACCAATACCAGTCCTCCATAGCTAAATCGCTAAAGACGTGTGGCAACTGGAAGATCATGGGTTCGATCCCGGGACCGAAAAAAAAGCAACAACTCACAAGACCTCTGGGAGTCATGACCCAGAGGGGCCCACCCCCCTTAGAGTGTCAGGAGTTTAAAGGGCCGAAACACTTGTCTGAGGGGGGGTACTTCCTCTGATGATCTGAAGGAGTTGTGTTGTTGTTCCGCTCTCTACGGTAGAGAGTTTCCTGCATACAGATGGGAAATGCAGAACAGAAATTAGGAACAGAATAGGCCAAGCAAAGACTGCATTTCAGAGAATGAGAAACATATTAGCCAACACATCCTTATCAATGAATGTTAGAAAACGAGTCCTAAAATGCTATATTGAACCTATCTTGTTACATGGAAGTGAATCATGGACAATAGGCAGGTCTGCACAAAAATCATTGGAAGCAGCAGAAATGTGGTGTACTAGAAGAATGTTGCGAATCCCCTGGACAGCAAAAATAACTAATGAAGAATGTATGAGAATAGCTGGAGAGACAAAAAAATTTTGTCAAAAAGATAAGAGAGAAACAATGTACTTTCATAGGACATGCAATGAGAAGAGGGGGCATTGAAAATATTACAACAACAGGAAAAATAGAAGGAAGAAGATCAAGAGGAAGACCAAGAGAAATGATACTGGACAGTCTGACGGGATGGTGTGAGAGGAGATCACCAACTGAGCTGATGGCCTGTATGAAGGATCGTGTACTATGGAGAAGCATAATAGCCAACACCAGTCAGCACTGCACCTGATGATGATGATACTGATGTTTAGTTCCATTTTTGCTTCAGGTATGTCTATTGTTTGTGCTGCTTGTGTTCTGTTTAGTAGGGTGTTAAAAGTGTTTCCTCCATCTTTCAATTTTTTCTCTTTCTCCACTGACCAGTTGTCTCTTATGTGTCCTTATTGCACTATCACATCTTGTGCTAAAGTTACCTCTCATCTGCTTAGTGATTTTGTATATGGTTTTCATGTCATTTGCATATGCTGCTTTCTCCTCTGCTTCTGCTAAGTTGTCATAGTATTGACGATTATCTTGACGGCATGATTCCTTCACTTCCTTCTCTTTTTGTGCATAATTACTTAAAACTTTTTCTTTTAGCCGTTGTGATTTGGTGTTCAGTAATTTTTTCTTGATTTCCTTTCTTTGCTCTATCTTTTCCTATGTGGTCTTGGTTATCCATTCCTCTTTTCTCTATTTCCAATATCCCAGCACCTCTTTTGCTGTTTCCTGTAGTGTTTTACTGAACTCCAGTAAGGACATTTCTGCTTCGTCCTGTAGGACACTGAAGCAGTTCTTAAGTACTATTGAGAATTCATTCCTTGTTTGCTGGTCTATAAAACATCATCTTCAGAACTTTCAGATGTTGGAGCATACACTTGTATAATCTCTCTCTCTGAACCTTAAGTGCCCAGGGCACATGGGGCTTCCGCAAGGGTTTTCCACAAATGCCTGTCCTTTGCCTTTTTTTCTGCTCTTGCCCAGATGAGCCCTCTATTGCTCAACATCTGTATAATATTACTTGTATAATATTTATGTTTATTGGTCGTCCTTTCAGTTGGGCTAGCAGGACTCGGTCCGAGATGATCAAATATCCTACAACTGTCCTTGCTGAACATCAATACAAGACCAATAACAATAAGTGAAGTAAAGGATGCAATAAAGAAGCTAAAATTAGACAGGGTACCAGGTGAAGATGAAGTGACTGCTGAGGTGTTGAAAGGAGAAGAAACAGAAACACCAAAACAACTCTGCTGGATACTACAACAAATTTGGGATCTAGAAAAAGCTCCAGAGGAGTGGAAAACTGGCCTTATAGTAAAACTATCAAAGAAGGGTGACCTAAGAGATTGCTGGAACTGGAGAGGCATTACCCTATTGCCACTCACCAGTAAAGTATTTTGCAGAATAATCATGAACTGAATTGTACTAGCACTTGAGGGAAAACTTCAGAAAGAGCAGGCAGGATTTAAGAAAGGAAGATCATGCAAAGACCAGATATGCATTGTTTATAGATCTTGAGAAAGCCTTTGACAGTGTCAAGAGAGATGCACTGTGGAAAATCCTAAGATGGCATGGTCTCCCCCATAAGATAGTGAATGTAATCAAAGCCCTATATGAGGGTTTTCAGTGCAAAGTGATCTGTGGATAACATACCTCCAGCAGGTTTAGGGTACAAACAGGAGTGAAGTAGGGATGTGTACTATCACCAACATTATTTATCTTGGCAGTAGACTGGTTAATGGAGGAGGCAACATCAGACAAATGCAGAGGATTACAATGGACCCTTGACACAGTGCTGGAGGATCTTGACTTTGCGGATGACATTTGTCTACTATTAAGCGGCCACAAAGATATGCAAGATAACAAGCTAATTCAGAATGCAAAACAAGGACTAAAGATCAACGTAGGAAAGACAAAGTTAATGAAGCAAAATGTGAACAACAGATATGTACTCAGTGTAGATAGCAAGTTTGTGGAGGAGGTCAATGAACTTGTATATCTTGGCAGTAGAGTAGTAGAAAATGGAGACAGCACAGAGGATATCAACAGCAGACTTACTAAAGCAAATCAGGCTTTTGCAATGATGCACACTATATGGAAATCTAAAAAATTAACCATGAATATGAAAATCAGGATATTTAAGAGTAATGTTCTAAGTGTACTACTCTATGGAAGTGAATGCTGGAAAATCACCAAAACCAGCTGAATTCTTTCCAGACTAAATGTTTACAAAGAATTAGAAAAATATTTTGGCCAAACACCATAAGAAATAACATCTTGGTGGCAGAAATGCAGATGAAGCCACTGACAGCAATTATCGAGGAAAAACGCTGGCGATGGTTGGGACATGTGCTCCGAATGGTTGGGACATGTGCTCTGAATGGTTGGGACATGTGCTCCGAATGACTGACAACTCACTACCAAAAATAGCACTAAGATGGACACCACAGGGGAACAGAAGTAAGGGTAGACCAAAAGAGACATGGAGAAGAACAGAGAGGATATTGAGCAATAGAGGGCTCACCTGGGCAAGAGCAGGAAAAAAAGGCAAAGGAGAGGCATTTGTGGAAAACCCTTGCGGAAGCCCCATGTGCCCTGGGCACTTAAGGTTCAGAGTGCTTCAATGAGAAAAAGTAAGTTTTTCAAACTAAATATAAGACTGAAAGATGTGAAAAAGTTGGAATCATGACATCATCATCACCTCATTCATTCATTTGCATGTCCCTTGTGGAACTTTACCTCCCTAACAGCACTCCTGTTGGCCTCTTAGTTGTGAGTAAGATGGCCTGCTGCTGATGCATCATCACCTATCCAACTAAAATTACAAGACAATTCCAAACACCACACATTTTTTTTATTCCATTCACAAAGAGTTGTCTTAGGATATATTAAGTTATCAGATGACATTGAAAGATTTGCATTGCAGTTTCTGTGAGTATTTTCCCTGTTCATGATTCAATAATGGATTAGAGATCCATTTTTAGTTAATGTGAATGAAACAGAGTAGCTCACAGCAGCATAGGAAGATAAGCTGATTGAAATATCTACAGATGGTGCTCTGAAATTGAAACTCAAGAAACACCCCTTTCCAAATCTGTGAGCTCACTTTAACAGCAGATTTACAGATTTATCAACAAAGACTGTGAAAATATCTTTAGTAACAACATCCGTATGTGAAAATATGGTTCTCTGCTTTTGTTTATCTTAAAAATAAATACAGGAACTGTTTGAAAAACACAGAGCCAGAACTCAGAACACATCTTTCAGTTATTAAGCCTCATATAATAAAGTCTGTAGGTGAAATGCAACACCAACTCCTTCCTTAACTGATTAGCGAGTAATATTAGGTCAGGGTTCAGTGTTACTTTTTAAAAATGTCAGTGGAACTACGCCAATGAGTGCATTTATTTATTTGAGAACCTTTAATGAGCAACTTTAAATAAATATCTGATGCATTTTAGCATTTTAAATATTAAGTCTTGGAGGTCATCCATGACAATCAAAGATATTTAAAGGGGGTCCATGATAAAGAAAAGTTTAAAAACTGCTGCTCTATACAGATTGTATCTCTACACTTTTGCCATAAGACATCCATAGACATCTTTCAGTCTTTCCTGTGTGAGATCACTGCTATTGATTCAGGTGTAGTCTGCATACATTATACACTGGATATCCTGTTTTGCTAATTCACTATCCTTCAAAGATGTTGGCTATGCAATCCACTATGGCGAAATGATCTTGTTAGACCTCAATTCCCTTTGAAAGAAGCTACATAGTGAGGCCAAAAACCTGAAACTTCCACATTTATGAGAGACTGGCACTGCTGTCTGAGCAAAGGATGAAGACACTAACATGTACTCTGATCTGCCTTACCTTGCAGGAAGATGTTCTCAACTTCCAAGTGGTGGTATATGATGTCATTAAGAGATTTGATAACAGAAAAACTTAAAAAATGCATACACTAGACTGGGTTAAAACCAAGTCTTTTGTCTTCTGACGCCCTTCCCCTCCTGTCAATTCATTTCCACTTGTCTGTCTCAGTACAACCCCAAACAAAACTACATATCTTTCATCTTACATCTCTATCCAACTTTGAGCTAAAAAAAAACACGCATTAAATGGGCATAAATTAAAAAATTTTCTTACCAAATCTATTGGTAGCTCCAAATCTTCATCTCCAACATCCCAGCCACCTCCTTCTCCGCTAGCTCCCGCAGTGTCCTCATCCAAGTTTTCTCCAAATCCTCCATCTAATAATAACATAGTACAAGTCAATGTCAATAACTGATATTTGTAAACACTAATAATCTGAATTATTACAACAACTTGGTTTGACATAAAACAAAGGGTCCACCAGGGTTGTATATTGTCGCCTTACTTATTTAGCTTGTATACTGAAAGTATAATGAGGAATGTTAGAGAAGATGTAGACAAAGAATATTACGATGCCATAACAATTGGAGGTTATGAAATACCAGAGATAAAATATGCTGATGACACAGTATTACTGTCCACAACATAAAAAGGAATAGAAAAATTAATTATGTCAGTCTATAAGAACAGTGAAGAGCAAAACCTTTATCTTAATGCAAATAAAACTAAACTGATGACAACAGACAAAACAAATAAGGCAACTGAAATAAATATCAATGAGGAAAAATTGGAAGACGTAGGAGAGTTCTGAATATCTTGGATCATTACTAACTAATAATGGAGATACACTAAGGGAAATTAAAAGGAGGACATCTATCGCTCTTCAAAGAATAAAACAACTAAAGAAGCTGTGGGGAGAAACAGACAGAACTACAAAAATAAGATATTTAAGGGCATGCATCTTTTCCATCACAACATATGCTTATGAGACATGGACACTTAACAAAACAGCTAAGAAACACATAAATGCCTTTGAATGAATGTCCCTTGCGGAATTTTAAAGAGTCCTTCAAATATGATCACAAAAAAAAAAACAAAAAACAAATATATCCATACTACAAGAACTTAACACTGAAGAAGGTTGGCTAGTAAGAAAACAGAGAAAATTAAATATTTTGGACATATTAAATGTCATGATAATTTATTGAGGACAGTCTTAGAAGGGTACATCATGGGAAAAAAGAAAAAGAGGAAGACTAAGGTGAAGATGGCTGTAAGACATCGTTAATGATCTGCAAATGCATGTATTAGCAGCAGGGCATCCACTTACAACCAAGAGGCCTACAGGAGAGCTGTTAGGAAGGCAAAATTCTGCGAGGCATATGCAAATGAGTGACTGAATAATCTGAATAGCTTAAATGCAAAAGACAGAGAATGGAAGTAATTATATTAGAAAATTTTGTCACCAACAGAAAATGGAGAGGAAGAAACTAATGAGAACTTCACTACAGTGTACAAACAGTGGACAAAATTCCTACATATGACATGCTGCATTTCAATGCAAAAGTTGGCAGTAATAATGAATATCATGAAAATATAACAGGTACAGAAAGTGTGATGGGATAAACTCAAATGGAAAGAATAAGTTGATCAGTTAAAAAAAAAAAGTGATCTTCCAACACAACCAAATTCATAGTTACTCCAATGTAACAAAAGAGCACAAGATTATTCACATGCTATAAACAACACATTGTCATAAGCATCAATGAATAAAGTAATCACAACTTCATATTGGCCAAAGTCAATCTGTAGCTAAAGAAAGTAAAACTAGCTGAAAGAGGAAATCTAACACAACTGTTAGAAGACAACCATATCAGAGGAATAATATTTTCTCTGGAATTTCCCCCCCACCCCCCAAATCATTTTAATGGCCTGCAAAACTGACCCATCAAATTTAACAATGCACTGGTTCTAAGGACTGTCATAGCCAGAGGTGGAGTGGAGGATATGCTCTCCAATCCAATTAAATGCCTCCAAGGCGTGCATCTCAAATAGCCTCTGACAGTCAAGTCCAGCTACTGGCCTTCTTATGGCGGAACTGTTCAAACTGACAGGAGAAGGGGCGAAGGCGAATATCTGCCGCCTGAAAGCCAGACATTTCGGGTAGATGAGTCTTTTTGGTAGCTCATCTGAGAGAAGGAAAACTCTTATTTAAAACCCGCTGCTGGCGTAGGGATTATAAACCATACTGGTCTAGTGAGATGGGAAAACTCCATGACGACGTGGAAACAGCTCGAAAGCAAGCAGAAAACAGACCATGCCAAGAACACCATAATAATTACCAACATGCTAAGGCCAAATTTCAGAAAGCCAAGCTGCAAGCCAGATGGGAAAGTTGGAGAGAGAAAACAGAGTCCCTAAACTTTGAAAAGGATGGAAGAAAACTGTGGAAACTAATCAAACAGTTAAACGATGAGAGTATTGGAAGAAGTACAAAGATTATACTAATAGAGGATGGGAAAATTCCTACAGGTAAGCAGGTAACAGATCACTTTGCTAGCATATTCGCACAAGACTACAACATTGATATACATCCAGAGAAAGAGCGTACAGTGTGCACTGACCCACAGAAAGAAGAGGAACAAGTCAGAAAAGTGGAGGTCATGGATGCACCAATCACACGCAGCGAGTTAGATCTAGCAATCAGTAAACTGAAACCAAGGAAATCACCTGGACCAGATGGAGTGTCAATGAAATGATCAAGAACCCTGGCATGGCAGCAATGGGAAAGCTGTTGGATATTTTCAATATGTGCTGGAGCACAGGTAAATTACCTCAAATCCGGAAGGAAGCAAGCATGGTACCATTGTTAAAGCCAGGGAAAAATAGTGATACAGCCTCCAACTACAGGCCAATCAGTCTCACTAGCTGCCTCTGCAAACAATGGAATGCATCATTAACCTGAGGCTAAAGTGGTACCTAGAAAGTGAAAACCTCATTCCACAACAACCAGGATTTAGGCAGTACTACAGTACAGAAGATCAAGTGACCTATCTCTCTCAAGAGATTGAGGATGCATTCCAAGAGAAAAACCTTGTACTAGCAGCATGGATAGACCTGAGGAAAGCCTATGATAAAGTACGGAAAAAAGGTCTGCTATGGAAACTAAGAAACTGCAATGTGAATAGAAGCCTGTACAAATGGATAGTCCTACTTACACAATAGAAGAGCTAAAGATGGACACAAAAGCCACAAAAGCTGCGACACAAGGAGGAGTCCCTACACTATTCCTGGTATTCATTAATGACCTGGTCAAGGAACTTCCCTATGGAATCAAAGCAGCACTGTATGCAGATGATCTGGTCATGTGGTGTACAGATGAATACGTGACAGTTGCGGCACAGAGACTCCAAAGAGCAGCAGACATCTTGACATCATGGACAAACAAACGGTGTGTAAGTACAGAGAAATCATGTACCACTCTGTTCACTCTCATCTAAACAGAAAGCAGGTAAGATCTTTGTAAATGAAATATCCTTAAGAATGGACAACCAACCCATTTACTTAGGAGTGACTCTTGACTCAAAACTGACCTGGAAGCAACACATTAACAGTCCAGAAGCAAAAGCCAGAAGAAAACTAGCCATATTAAGAATACTGAGTGGAATCACACGGGGAGCTAGTGTAAGAATCCTCAAGAATGTATATCAGCAGTGTATTCTACCACATTTAGAATATGGCTCAACATCCTGGTGCACAGCATCAAACACTACGCCGCATAATCTAGACAAGGTACAAAATCAGTCACTATGGATTATCACAGGTGCCATGAGGTCCACACCAGTAGTAGAAATCCATAAAATAGTTGGTGTTTAAGTGCTAAAAGAACGCAGAGACACAAAGGTCATGACCTTGGGAGAGAAATTCCTCAGCTCTGTAAGCCATCCCCTGAAGGAGAGATTCAACAACTTGGCATTAAGACGGCTTAAAAGAAGCAGATTCATTCATCAGGCCAAGCGTATAGGTAAGCTGATACCTGTCCTTCCAACTGTAGTCGCTCCATTATCATCTGTACCAGAGCATACACCATGGAAAGAAGCAGATTATACACAAATAACTATTCAGACTGAAGTGAAAAGTGTGCAGAATGGTGAGATGCAGAGCAGTCTTGTAAGATCAACAGCCACACTTAGTGTTCTAGATAACAAATATCCCTGTGACACCTGGATACGTGTGTATACAGATGGATCTGCACACAATGCCATAAAGGAGCACATATTGAATATCCAAACAACACCACTGACAAGATTTCCATACCCACTGGAAAATACTGCAACAACTATGATGCAGAAGTTATTGCCGCAGTTGAAAAACTATCAGACTCCAGAATTGATACATGCGCCGCAGTAATTCTCAGAGATGCAAGATAGTACTGGAAGCTCTTCAGTGCAACAAACTACCAGACCTTAAGGATGCCGTATCAAAAATTGGCTTACTACACAGTACACAGAGTCACTTTGCAGTGGATTCCCTCCCACTGTGGGATACCAGACAATGAGAATGCTGACCATCCGGTCAAAAAGGGCACTGAAATGGAGCAACCAGACATACCAATCAGCTATAATCAGAAGAAAAGCATGATAAAAACCTACAGGAAGCCACAAACACCACCACATGATGACTATCACATGCTAAACAGAAAGGAACAAGTCACCATTTTCCATCTCCGAACAGGACATAGCCAACTCCGAAGTCATATGTATACAAAGTTTAAGGTTGGTACTACTAATCTATGTACATGTGCCTAGGTGCCTCAAACTGTGGAACATATCCTCCAGAACTGCACCAACTATGAGACACTGAGAAATAATTACTGGCCCAGTGAAACCACTAAAGAAGATAAGCTCTATGGTTCCATACATGAATTACAAAAAACAGTGAAATTTGTCAAGAGACAGGACTGTAGATTTAGACAGACAATGTGAACGAAGAAGAAGAAGAAGACTGGGCAATACCAAATTGGATTTTGATGATCAGGCTGCAAGGAAACCGAGTAGATATAAACTTCATTCAAGTCTATGCTCCAACTGACATGGAGTGTCAGCAAGTACAGAGGTTGATATTGAAGCATTTTACAGTGACCTAGATAAAGCAGCCAAAGAGTGTAAAAAGCATGAATGCACAATATTAATAGGCGAATGATGCAAAAGTTGGCAGACTAAAAGACTATAATGTAAGTGGAGGGTACGCCTCGGAGAAAGAAATTAGAGAGGTGATAAACTGACAGAATGGGCAGGGATCCATGACATGATAGTTGGCAACACCTAGGATGTTCGTGGACCTGGAAAAGCTCAAATATCACAAAAAATGGGGAAAATGAAGAGCGGGAATGTCTGTCAATTGGGAATTGCCAGTGTCCATCAATATGGAGATTACTGGAGCTGAGACAAATTAAGAACGCTGGCAGGAAATCCAAACTGTGTGGCAAAAAACATATAAACAACCACCATTTGACAGGAACTATTAGCAAACAAACTATTGAGTGGATGCAGCGGCCTGCAGTGGAGCATACGTGGGGCTGTCCTGAATGTTGTGGTGTTGGAGTCTGAATTTTGAACCTTGTTTCCACTGAAATCTGCAGAAATCAGTTTTCAGAATCCTTTGACTCAGGTGAAAAAAGGGATGTGTTCTGTCATCAGCATTGTTCATCCTTGCCACTGATTGGATGATGAAAGAAACAAGAGCTGATTGACATAGAGGCATCCAGAAGTCATTAGCATCAACACTAGATGACATGGATTTCATGGATGATGTAACACTATTTCGAAACAGATACAAGGACATAAGGGGAAAGACAGATAGACTGACAACAAAAACAAGTAGTATTGAAATACCAGTGAACACAAAGATGACCAAACTACTGAAACAAAATACAGAAATCACTAGGTCAGTCTCACAGTGAACCACTTGCCAGTCAAAGAAGTAAAAGAATTCACATTCTTTGGTAGTGCAATAAAACAATATTCAGAGACATCAGTAAAAAAAGCATAATAGGAACAATAAAACCTAGATACGCCTGGGCTGCACACTGCCGTATTTGCAGGTCTAAAATGATAAGCCAAAAAAACTAAGTGCAGAATATTCATGAGTAATGAATAAGTGTCTTACTATGCAGAAGCTTCTAAGTGTACTACTCTATGGAAGTAAAGGTCTACGGAAGTGAATGCTGGAAAATCACCAAAACCATAGAAAACAAGTTGAATTCTTTCCAGACTAAATGTTTACGAAGAATTAGAAAAATATTTTGGCCAAACACCATAAGAAATAACATCTTGTTGGCAGAAATGCAGATGGAGCCACTGACAGCAATTATTGAGGAAAGACGCTGGCGATGGTTGGGACATGTGCTCCGAATGACAGACAACTCACTATCAAAAATAGCACTAAGACGGACACTACAGAGGAACAGAAGTAAGGGTAGATCAAAAGAGACATGGAGAAGAACAACAGAGAGGATGTTGAGCAAAGAGGGCTCACCTGGGGAAGAGCAGAAAAAAAGGCAAAGGACAGCCATTTGTGGAAAACCCTCGAAGAAGCCCCATGTGCCCTGGGCACTTAAGGTTCAGAGAGAGAGAGAATAATGAAGATAGAAGCATTAAATTTTGCACACTTTAAATATGGCATGTGCCGACTGTGTGAACCAAATTTCACCAAAACCACCCAAAGAATATGGTTGCACTAACCGATGAAATGGAGCACGTTAGCAACCTGCGATATAAGCAGTGAACTGTGATAGAATTTCTCATTGCAGAGAAGGAAACTGTTGTAAACATTCACAAGTGTCTATGTGTTGTTTATGGAAGTTTTGCAGTTGACAGGAGTACAGTCAATTGCTGATTCAGAGAATCAAAGAATCAATAAGTGGAGATAAGGAGTTGCATGATCAGCCGTGCTGTGGACATCCTGCCACAGCCACAAAGGCAGAAATATTGAAATGCACTGAGGGCATTGTTCTTACTGATAGGCGTGTCACTACTCAACAATTTGCCTTAAAGCTTTCAGTCAGCAATGGTAGTGCAAATGTAGTTATAAAAACTCTCAGATTTTCTAAGGTTTGCACAAGATGGGTTCCTCAAAGTCTCACAAATGACCATCAATTGCAAAGGAAAGCAATTTCTTCTGAATTGTTGGAGAGTTTCAATGCTGAGGGAGAGAACTTTTTGATTAAGATCATAACAGGTAATGAAGCCTGGGCTTTCATTTTGAACCTGAGACAAAAAGACAGTCAATGAAGTGGCATCATCAGCAATCACCATGAAGAAAGAAATTCAAGACAACTCCTTCAGCTGGAAAGGTCATGGTCACTGTCTTCTGGGACATTGAAGGTGTGATTCTTGTGGATGGTATGGTAAGAGATGAGACAATCACTTCGCAAGCTTATATTAAGACACTGAAAAAACTCGATGTTTTTGCAGAGTTCGGCTGCACAAGAATCCAGCAGAACTTCTTCTCCTTCACAACAATGTGTACCCTCACACAAGTCTAGCAACATGAGAAGCAATCACCAAACTGGGTTGGACTGTACTACCCCATCCACCCTTTAATCCTGATTTGGCACCCTCTGATTTCCATCTGTTTGGTCCACTTAAAATGCACCCCGAGTGGTAAGATTTGAAGATAACGAAGGAGTGATTCATGCAGCGAATAAACCGCTAGATAATCAACAGAAAATCTGGTATGGCTTAGGAATACATGCATTTGTTTCGTGCTGGTGTAAAGCCATACAAGTTGATGGGGATTATGTTGAATAATACTGATGTTTACATGACATATCCATGTATATACTGTGTATAAATTTCATGCTTTTTGATTAAACAGCTCCTGGAAAAATGATGTGGTGCATTACTTTCTGAATTCCCCTCGTACTTCAGCAGGCTAAGAGATAGTTATCAGTTTGTTAGTCTTAGTGGTACTGTCTGCAAAGAAGTTTGTTTCTTGTGTTCACTCTTTAAGTGTGGCACTGTAACACACTCCCAATTCAATGCATGTGCTTGAAAATTATGGTATCAGATGCAAAGAAATTCTGTTCACTGTTACAAGGAAATTCTAAAATAACCAATGTGAAAGATAGCTTTTACTAAGAAACTGGAACAAAATAGACAAACTATAGTTAAAAAAAGTGCACTGAAAACAATTTAACAAACTAAAAATAGAATCAGTAACAAAAATGAGCAAAAATTAAAGAGTATTTTCATTTATGTAATATTATTCTGAAATTCACCTTCATCAAAGACCAATGCTTCCACATCATCCCCCCATCCACTTCCAGCACCAATGTCATCATCATGCAGTGTAGCTGCTGCCAACACAGACTGTTTTCCTGAGGATATTAGCAGATAATTTTTTTTTTTAAATGAGGATGTCAGGCTAAAAACTTTTTCAAAGTTCAAAAGACATCAAAAGCTAATTTTTACACAGATGTTATATCACAAAACTGTACCAAACATTTGGGAATCAAAAGAAATAAAAAAAAAATGTACGAGAAGTCATATCTAGATAATCTGCTTCGTCTACACATATTATTAGTGTGCTAGTGTGTCACAAGAAACTTCGGGAAATAATGGAAAAAAGGGATTTCTAACACATTTGATACAATTAACATCACTGCTGTATCTAGACCAACAGGTAGCAGTAAGAATAAATGGTGAAACAACATGGTTTGACATAAAAATTGGGGTCTGTCAGGGGTGCATAACGTCACCTTACTTATTTAACTTGTATACTGAAAATATAATGAGGAATGTTAGAGAAGATGTACACAAAGAATATTATGATGCCATAATAATTGGAGGTTATGAAATAGCAGACAGTAGATAGCTGATGACACAGTGTTACTGTCCACAACACAAAAAGGAATGGAAAACTAATTATGTCAGTCTATAAGAACAGTGAAGAGCAAAACCTCTATCTTAATGCAAAGAAAACTAAATTGATGACAACTGACAAAACAAATAAGGCAGCTGAAATATGTATCAATGAAGAAAAACTGGAAGAAGTGGAGAGTTTTGAATATCTTGGATCACTACTAATTAATAATGGCGATACAACGAGGGAAATTAAAAGAGGACATCTACTGCTCTTTAGAAACTATAACAACTAAAGAATCTGTGGAGAGGAACAGACAGAACTACAAAAATAACATTTTTAAGGTCATGCATCTTTCCTATCGCAATATATGCCTGTGAGACCTGGACACTTAACAAAACATCTGAGAAACACATAAATGCTTTTGAATGTAAATGCTACAGAAGAGTTCCTCAAATATCAAGGACACAAAAAAGAACAAATATATCCATACTACAAGGACTTAATATTGAAGAAGGCTGGCTAGTAAAGAGGATTAAAAAGAGAAAACTTAAATATTTTGGACACATTAAATGTCATGATAATCCAGAGAAGACCATCATGGAAGGGTACATAATGGGAAAAAGAAAGAGAGGAAGACAAAGGTGAAGATGGCTGCAAGACATCACTGATGCAAATGGATGCATCAGCAGCAGGCCATCTTGCTCACAACCAAGAGGCCTACAGGAGTGCTGTTAGGGAGGCAAAGTTTCGCAAGGGATATGCAAATGAATGAATGAATGTGTCACGTGAACTCTGATAGTGTATGTCTGCAGATTACGCAAAATTATGCACGCCTCTGCAATGACAACTTATGACAAGAAAGTCAACAAAATGCATTTAAATTTTCCTGGTTGTGCTGGATATCAGTATGACAGCATCAGATAAGGACAGAAAAAAGCACAGATCCACTGTACATAACAGCCTGCATTAAAAAATTCAATTATTCAGGAATATACAGTCGAACTCACTTAATATCACATCATTTTATGTCACAACCTGGATAATGTCATAGAAATTTGTATCCCCGGCCAACTCCCTTAAGTAAGTAATATGCTTTACTCCGGTTACTATCACCCTGTTTATTTACACAAATAGGTTAATGTCACAGTATTTTTCCACCTGGAAGAATTAAAGACTCCACTTTGTATTACTAACCACAATATAAACAACTCAAAAAGCCTTATCACCTTTGCAACTCATCAAAGAAGGGGGCGGCCGTTTGATCACTGAGTAGGTGCCGCATTAATACGTGGGCATAAAAATTAAGGTGACGTGAATGAAACGCTTACCACGGCTGACCTTTTGTGATTAAAATCTGGCTTCTTTCGGTCATCGTCTTCTTTATCAAGACATGGGTGGTATTAAGCCTGACATCCGAGCTTAAAATAAGTCATGAAATCTGCGGTGCTCAAGAATATAAAGAGCATGCCCATCACTTACAAGGCCAACCAACGTACTTGGATGACAAGTGAACTGCTTGAGAACAGGGTAATTTCTTTCGACAACAAAATGAACCAAATGAACAGAAAAGTTTCACTGTTTGTTGATGACTGTCCGGCGCACACTGACGTTGCCAATCTGATGGCTATAAAGCTTGTTTTCCTGCCACTTAACACAACCAGCGTGCTGCAGCCATGCGACCAAGGTATCATTTACACCTTCAAGCAACAGTACAGAAAGCGAATAGTGCATCATGGAATAAAAGCACAGTGCCGAGATTGACATCAAGATGGCGATTAATTTTATGCATGCTGTATGGAATAGTGTCAGTCAGTCAACGATTGTGAACAGCTTTCGTAAACTGCAGTTTACTTTCTTGCCTGAGCCAGTGATCAATACAAATGCAGGCGATATTTGTGACATTCCCCTGGACTTGCAGCTGATGATGGCTTGCTATCAACGAAAATGTATTCAGTCAAAGATATTGTCGCTAGTTGCAGTAAAAGCAAAGTAGACAGTGATGCAGAGGATAGTGCTGATGATGTCAGTGAGTCCGTCATGGACCAGACACCCACCAAAACTGTTTTTTTATACTCAGTTTGTAGGTGTGTTTGAGACTGTGCGCTTGTTCATTTACAGTATGCCTGACATGACGCAGGACATTTTTAGTGCTGTATCGTGTTTAAATGACTTTTTTAAATTAATAGACCAGTTATCACTACAAAAAGCAAAATCACACATTTTTTTTTTCAATACTACCGCTGACAAGTCAGATGCTGCTTAATTATAGTGTTTTCTATACTGTAAGACTAAGACTTACTGTATTTTGTGACTAATATATTTTGTGATTAGTACATATTCTGTCTGATGATGATAGCTTTGGCCACTTGTTTTTAATGTAGCAAATGTGGGATGGATGGACACACACACACGCACACACACTGGCCAAGTTAAATCCCTTGTAATTGACCCTGCTTTATGCCAACTCCACTTAGTGTCATATTTTGATGGTCCTGACGACGTGACATTAAATGAGTTCAACTGTACTTTCAGACTGATGAGCTATATCGACACCTTCTCCCCAGAACAAACTGAAATGATCAAAATGGCTCCTCTCAATTTTTTTATGAAAGGAGTGTATTTTTTCCCCACCAAAATTAGTGATTTCAATTCCAACAATTTATCGTGCTTGAAAAAGTACATTACATCATTCAACATTTCAGAGGTTTGCATAAGGGGAAGTCACTAAGTAACTCGCAAATTGAAATATTTTATCAGTGGCAGTTATCAGGTAGTATTTAAATATATCCTTAGATAGTACCATCATCCAACTTTATAATAGTTGTATATAGGGGGCACTGGGAGTTATGTGCGCATGCGCAAAGCAATAACAAAATGGCTACCCAACTGTAAGTGTGTACCAAAAGAGAACAGAGAAGTGTAGTGCGATTTTTGTGGGCTAAAGGACATTCATAAGGATGACAGACAAGTAATGACAGACAGTATAGCAAGTGCAATCGGATGTTCACATGGCTTAGCCTACAGAATAATGCATGAGCAACTGAATTTTCTGAAAGTTTGCTTATGTTTGGTACCCAGAGATCTGAATGATGAACATAAAATGAACCGATTTATTTTGTCATTGCAGCATCTCTGTCATTATGCATATGAAGGTGAAGACATGCTCCAAAGGATTATTACTGGAGATGAATCTTGGGTGCACCACTACCAACTCAAATCAAAACGTGCCTCAATGCAATGGAAATATCCATCATCAATATGCGCAAAAAAATTCAAGATTATGCCTTCTGCGGGGAAGGTTATGCTGATAGTATTCTGGGATTATCAAGGAGTGCTGTTAACCAAGTTCCAGAAGTATGGTGACAGTGTGAATTCTGTATCGTACTGTGAAGTTCTGTCGATGCTACGGGATGCAATTTGAAGAAAACGTCCTGATCTGCTGACTAGAGGTGTGCTTGTTCTCCTGACAATGCTAGACCACATATGGCTTGGTTAACCCAAGAGAAAATTAGCCAGTTGGGTTGGAAAGTTCTTGAACATCCACCCCATAGTCCTGACTTAGCTCCAAGTGATTTTCACCTGTTTGGTCTGTTGAAAAACCACCTTGGCGGGAGAAGATTCTTGAGTGATGAAGAGGTGGAAACAGAAGTAAAAAAGTGGTTCAGACATCAGACTCCTGATTTTTTATGCCTTGGGTATTTCATCACTGATTACATGATTGGACAAATGTATCAATGTTGGTGGCAATTATGTTGAGAAAAAGGGGAATAATGTAGGTTCAAAAATTAAAAGTTTTGAAATTACTGTTGCATTTAGTTTTTGTGTAACAGGCATTTGCGAGTTGCTTAGTGACTTCTCCTCGTATATCCACTTATCTGATGCGATAAAATCAAAACTGTAGTTCTATATGAAAACAGAATCATATTATTTCTCCCCTCATTTCTTGACAGGTGATAGTGGAACTAGCATAAAATACAATTCCTGTAAAGTAATGAGAAATGTTTCTGATTTTAAGTTGTTGTGGATGGTGTATTCCAAGCATTCTGAAGACTGTGCAAGAGTCCCTGAAGTTTAGATCTCTAAGATTTTCAGGTTTTGATACATAAAATGCTGAACCTGTGCAAATACCAAGCCTTTTATGTCATATATGAATCAAACCTGATAAAATGTAAAAATGAACCAAATTACAAAACTGAACAAGATTTTTACTTATCCTCAGTAAAGTCAAACTGTAAGCGAAAACCTGGATATTAAGTACACTGCTGAAATGGTTCAAGCTGATATGTTCTGCACAGCTGCCTGTATGTGGTTTTATGCTGACAGAAATTGTAGAATGTTTTGCTAAAGAAAAAAGATATGCCTAACTGGAAGTGTTCAAATGGCTTTCTTCAGCACTTTAAGAAACACCACACCATAACATTTAAGGTTGCTTTAGGTGAAACAGCCTAAGTTAACATCATGTTAATGATTGGATTTTACACTTTCGAAAAATTTTGGATCTATTCAGCTCAGATGACATTTTAACATGGATGAAACAGGCAATTTTTATAAACTGCTACCAAACAGAACTTTGTGCTTTCATGGTGAGAAGTGCCATGGTGGCAAATGAACTAAAAATCGTTTAAAAGCTGTCAAGTGCTGTAACATGTTTGGCACTGAGAAGACTCAACTCATTATCAAAAAGTCATGAAATCCGCAATGCTTCAAGAATATAAAGAGCCTGCTGATTGCTTGCAGGCCAGCCAATATGCACGGATGACAACTGAACTTAGACAGAACTAGATCATTTCTTTTGGCAACAAAATGAACCAAAAAATTTTATTGTTTGTTTATAAATGATGCACACTGATGTTGCCAATTTGGTGGCTACAAAGGTTGTTTCCTGCCACCTAACACAACTAGCGTGCTGCAACCATGCAAACAAGGTATTATTTACACCTTCTAGCAACAGTATGGAAAGTGAATAGTGCATAATGTGCTGCATGCTGTGGAACAAAAGCATACTGCTGAGATTGACATCTAGACAGGGATCAATTTTATGCAAACTGCTTGGAATAGCTCCAGTCAGCAACTGTGAAGTACTTTCATAAATGACATTTTACTTTCTTGTTCAAGCTGGTGAACAACAGAAATGCTGTGACGTTTCCCTGGATTTGATCACAGAAGAAGAGTGGGCAGCAATTTATGACATACATGTTATGGAAAAATACAGGCCTAACACTGTATTCACCAGTATCCCTTAATGGCATGGAAATTTTCATGTTATGGTTGACCAGTTCATTTCAACTAATGACAGACTGTTGACAATGGAAATGCAGTGAGTCAAAGAGATCGTTGCTAGTTGCAGTAAAAGAACGGTAGACAGTGATGCTTCTGATGATATCACCGAGTCTGTCATGGACCACCAAAAACTGTTTCTTACCTGTGAGCACATTCAAAATTGTGTGCCTGTTTATTTGCAGTATGCTTGATGACATAGGATATTTTTAATGCAGCAGCATGCTTAAATGACTTTTTGGTTAATAGACCAGCTACCATTCTTACATCTTACACCCTTCCCGTGCCATTAAACGTCACATAGGGCTCGCATAGTTGTTTGCCAAGTTTTCATGTTTTTGGCGAGTTTTTCAACTTCATCAAGGGATATTGTGTGCACTAAACTGGCTTCTCTTAACAATGTCCTCTTTAGAGTTTCACATGGTCGACCTCTTTTCCTTTGGCTTGTTGTGCTCCACTTGATAGCTTGTTTTGGTATTCTCTCATTGTTTCTTCACATCACATGGCCTACATATGTCCATCTTCTTTTTCTATGAGAGAGGCTGTTATTTGCTCATCTGTCTTATCTGTTTTGTTCTTAAATTCATTCCACATTATACTAAGTATTTTTCTTAGGCATTTGTTTTCAAAAGAGTTTAATTTCTTGTCTATGTCTTTAGTTGCTTTCCAGCTTTCGCATGCATAAATGAGGGTGGATCTCACATTTGAACTGAATAATCTTAACTTGGTTTTTGCACTTATAACTTTTGAATTCTATATGTTCTCAAGATTTCTGAAGGACAATGCTGCTTTTGCAATTCTAACTTCCCTCCTGGTGTCACCATCCTGGTCTATGAGGCTGCCAAGGTATGCAAGCTATCATTACATAATGCAAAATCACAAGTTTTTTTTTAACGCTTCTGCTAAAAAGTCAGGAGCTGACTGATTTTAGTGTCACCTATATTGTAATTTAATGATTAAGATTTACTGTATTTTGTGATTAATACCACTTTATGTCTAACACACATTTTGGTGCCTCAAATGTTAGATCTATTTCTGGGTATGTCTGACCTGCTGATTCCAAAAATTATGCAAGTTTTTCCCTATCAGCTTTAGTTTTTGAGATACAGAACATATGCCACATAAAACACTCTTCACTCTGCTCGCTCATAAAAAAGTCAAGATATTTTAATGTAGTGTTTAAATTAATATCTTTTAAGCATGAAGGAAACACATTCAAACTTAAAAGAATAGTGTTCTACATGAAAATCTACTTATTTCATACCAAAAAGCACAAGTTTATGATAAAAACTTTCCACTCAATCGACACACAAGAGCCTCCTTTTGTAAGACTTCTGAGAGTGGGATCTGCTAGGACAATCCCATGTAAAATTCCAACAACAATCTGTCACCATGTGTGCATCCCATCTTCCTTGGTATCTGGCTTCCATTCTTTTTATGTCTTGGTGGAATCTTTCACCTTGCTCTTCGCTTAAGTCACCAAGGTTCACTGGAAAGTGATCTAAGTGACTGTGCAGATAATGGACTTTAACACTCATGCCTGTTGAAGTGAAAGAGCATATCCTCTACTAATTATGTGTAGTTGTCAGCCTTTTTTGTTGCCAAGAAAGCTTTTCACAACAAGAACAAATGAAGACCGGGCACATGATTCATTTCATACATTGATGCTATGAAATGTAGGTCATTTATAACTTGTCTGATCTGTGGGCCATCGAAAATTCCTGCCTTCCATGGTAAGTACAGGTAACTTATGCACCATGTATTCAATGCATGAACTGTCTTTATTCAAAGCCTTAACAAACTGTTTTATCAGACCTAGCTTTATACAAGTGGTGGCAGTATGATTCTATCTTGTGCTACCAAAGGTTCAATGGTTATATTTTGTCCTCCAACCACTATATTCCCTCACAGGCCAATCTTTTCTTGACTAATGCTCATGTTTGGCTCTACTATCCCGAAGGCATAAAAAGGAAGGATACTTTGCGTAGCCACTTTGCTGACCAAGAAAAAAATTAACAATCTTCTTCAAGTTTACAAAAAATCACTCACTGATGTTCTTGGTAATTTATCTTTTTCCTACAACTAAAGAGATAGCCTTCCACTCTTTTTTTCATCCTGGTGGAATGACCGATTAGTAAAAAACCATATCTGTTGTCATTATTTAAAAGAACACATTTTCAAACATTTTGAACTGTCGATGAAAATATGGCGCTCAACTGGGTTATATTCTGAAAGACCAATTTTCTTCACAAGGTTTTCAACGTCACTGCAGAATACTAAATTGTTGTCTTTGGTAAAGAATGGCAGCAAATCATTATCTTTCCTCTGATAAAATGTAATTTTCTTTCCAGGTTGAAGTATATTCTTTTCCTTTAGTCTGGAGGAGTCCCTGATCAGTTACTCATTTCATTCTGATCTATACAATCATTATTTTGGAATTCACTGTCACTACACCCCCCCCCCCCCCGCTTTACCTTGTGTAATATCAGACATGCAAGACACATCCTCTCGGGCTCTGAGAGCTGTGGTAGTTCAAGGAAAGGTGGAATGAGTACAAGATCCAAGTGTGGAACAGGCCTCCTGGCTGAAGGTAGATCAGGGTAAGACCACTTTCACACTTATTTCGATTGTTCTTATGATATTAACAATACAAAACTAAGTCATTAAGGTGGTTTTCCACTTCCCTCCACACCACTGGTACTCCAAATTTCAAGCAGCTTTTCTTTCCATCAATCTCACCCAGCATGCTTCGAAACCAGTCCCTAATAATGATTAGGGACTGGTTTTGAAGCATGTTGGGTGCAATGGCCCCCAACCATAGAGGCAAATCTGATTTTGTGGTAACAGCCATCAAACAAATGTCATGCAGATGACACAAGCCGCCTAGCACTTGAGAACCGCTACATTCAGGACTATGGGACACTGGAACCACATGGTTTGAACTCATTATTCAGCTACACGTCTCTCTCTCTCTCTCTATTATAAATTTAGTTAGATTCATTATCTCTACTAGCTTCAATGTATACCTATAATTGTATGATTGAAGTCTGACTGTTGCATGACCAGTTATTTTATTTTTACTGAAATATAATATTTCTCACATTGTTACAAAATGACTCAGAAATATATTCTGCAGCATTGCAAAAGCCTGGTTTGCTCTAGTAAGTCTGGTGTTGATGTCCTCTGTGCTGTCTCCATTTTCTACTACTCTGCTGCCAAGGTATACAAATTCGTTGACTTCCTCCACTAACTTGTTATCTACTCTGAGTACATTTCTGTTGTTCACATTTTGCTTCATTAACTTTGTCTTTCCTACATTGATCTTTAGTCCTATGTTGTTTGCATTCTGAGTTAGCTTGTTTATTTTATCTTGCATATCTTTGTGACTGCTTGATAATAGACAAATGTCGTCCGCAAAGTCAAGGTCCTCCAGCACTGTGTCAAGGGTCCATTGTAATCCTCTGCGTTTGTCTGATGTTGCCTCCTTCATTAACCAGTCTACTGCCAAGATAAATAATGTTGGTGATAGTACACATCCCTGTTTCACTCCTGTTTGTACCCTAAAGCTGCTGGAGGTATGTTCTCCACAGATAACTTTGCACTGAAAACCCTCGTATAGGGCTTTGATTACATTTACTATTTTATGGGGGAGGCCATGCCATCTTAGGATTTTCCACAGTGCATCTCTGTTGACACTGTCAAAGGCTTTCTCAAAATCTATGAATAATGCATATGTTGTACTATGCCACTCATTTGCCTGTTCTAATATTTGTCTAAGTACAAATATGTGGTCTATGCATGATCTTCCTTTCCTAAATCCTGCCTGCTCTTTCCGAAGTTTTTCCTCAAGTGTTGGTACAATTCTGTTGATGATTATTCTGCAAAATACTTTATTGGTGAGTGGCAGTAGGGTAATGCCTCTCCAGTTCCCGCAATCTCTGAGGTCACCCTTCTTTGGTAGTTTTACTATAAGACCAGTTTTCCACTCCTCTGGGGCTTTTTCTAAATCCCAAATTTGTTGTAATATCTGGCAAAGTTGTTTTGGTGTTTCTATTTCTTCTGCTTTCAACATCTCAGCAGTCACTTCATCTTCACCTGGTGCCCTGTCTGATTTTAGCTTCTTTATCGCCTCCTTTACTTCATTTATTGTTATTGGTCTTGTATTGATGTTTAGTTCCTTTTTTTGCTTCAGGTATGTCTATTGTTTGTGCTCCTTGTGTTCTGTTTAGTAGGGTATTAAAGTGTTCCCTCCATCTTTCAATTGTTTCTCTTTCTCCACTGACCAGTTGTCCATTTTGTGTTCTTACTGCACTTTCACATTTTGTGTTGAAGTTACCTGTCATCTGCTTTGTGATTTTATATATGGTTTTCATGTCATTTGTATATGCTGCTTTCTCTGCTGTATCTGCTAAGTTGTCATAATATTGACGTTTATCTTGATGGCATGATTCCTTCACTTCTTTGTCTTTTTGTGCATAATTACTTAAAACTCGTTCTTTAAGCCGTTGTGATTTGGTGTTCAGTAATTTCCCTTGATTTCTTTTCTTTGCTCTATCTTTTCCCATGTGGTCTCGCTTATCCATTCCTCTTTTCTCCTTTTCCGATATCCCAGCACCTCTTTTGCTGTTTCCTGTAGTGTTTTACTGAACTCTAATATGGACATTTCTGCTTCGTCTTGTAGGACACTGAAGCGGTTCTTAAGTACTATTGAGAATTCATTTCTTGTTTGCTGGTCTATCAGTTTTCTTGTATCAAAATGTAACTTTCTATGTTCTCCGATTTTGGTTTTCCTTAATTTTAGTTTTATTTTTGCTACCAGAAGGTTGTGATCACTTCCTACATCTGCTCCTTTCCTTACTCGCACATCTTGTAGTGACCGTTTCCACTTGTTGTTAATTAGTATGTGATCAATTTGGTTTTCTGTGGTTTTATCTGGTGACCTCCAAGTCACCTTATGGATGTTTTTGTGTTGGAAAATTGTCCCTCCGATGGTCATCATGTTTTCTTCACAGAAACTGCACAGTCTTTCTCCATTTTCATTTATTTCTCCGATTCCTTCTCTTCCCATGATTCTTCTTCTATCTTCATTTCCTTCACCTACTTTTGCATTGAAGTCGCCCAAGATGAGTAGCATATCATGCTTGGGTATTGTTTCTACTGTTGCTTGGAGGCTGTTGTAAAAATCTTCTTTTAATTCCTCTTCAGCTGCTTCTGTTGGTGCATAACAAACTATAATAGACAGCTTCGTGAATCTTGAGTTGAACCGTGCATATAATAATCTCTCATTTATTGGGGTCCATTTCAGCAATGCTCTTGATGCTTCTTTTGTTATAATCAATGCTACTCCTCCTTCATGAAGATCTTCTTTACCTGACCATATTATTGTATCTTCTGTGTGCTGTGTTGTTAATTTCCTTCTGCCTTGTCCTGTCCATCTTGCTTCTTGTATTCCTAGTATGTCTAGTTTATATCTGTGCACTTCCTTGATGGTTTGTGCTAGTTTTCCAGTCTGGTTTAGTGTTCTTACATTCCAACTGCCTATTTGCATCTTATGTTTCGGTTCCAGGAGGTCTGCAGTCAGGCTGGGGACTTCCAGTGGCTGGCTTTCATCCACAACCTTAATGGGCTCAGTTTCCTGATACGCATTTCTCCTTCCACCTGCATTTGCTTTTTCCCTTGCTTCCATTTCTGTAGCAGTCTGATAGTTTTTTTACCAGATAGAGTTGCTGGCCCTATGCTGAACCCTCCTTAGTCGCCTTTTACGATCATGCATGGTAGGGTACAGTGGTCCTATTCTGTGCAGATCCCGAGTACCACACGGGGGACGTGGTCACATAAGGGGTATAAAATGCCTATGGTCACATAAGGGGTATAAAATGCCTAAACACAAACATACCAGCATCAAATATAGGAACTTTAAAAACTTTAACTTGGAATTATTTTTAACTGATCTAAAAGCTTCGCCTCTTACCTACGTTTTCCAGTTAACAAATCCAGATGAGGCTATTGAATACTGGATCAAGATACTTCGAAATATTTTTGACAAGCAAAGAAATGAGAGTAAAACACGTAACAAAATCCCCGTGGATAATTCCTGATATCTTGCAACTCATGAAGAAACGGGATGCGCTCACAAAAGCAGAAATTTCAGTAGCTATCATTCACTTAGGAATAAGGTGCAGAATTTAATTAGGCAGGAAAAGAAAAATTACTTCAGAAATTTAGTTAAAGACAAAACTGATAGTAAATCAATTTGGAAAGCAATCTGACTCACAAACACTTAATGGTGAACATACTTGCACTAACTTCAGTGAACATTTTAGGGAAGAAATTAGTATTCTAAAATCTTCATTACTGACCCCTAATTGTGACCTGAGTGTGTTGAAAACTTACAGCGACAGTAAATATGTAAAGCTAAAACAAATTAATACTCCTTTCCTCACAGTCGGTGACGTTTGTAACTACATCCTGTCCTTAAACACTAACTCAGCAGGATGTGATGACATTAGTAACAAGATACTACACTACGCTGCACCAGTTATCACAGACACATTGACAAATTTTGTGTGGTGCTGTCTTTGTTGATTTCAAGAAAGCCTTCGATATGATTGATCGAATTCTTGCAAAAAAGCTGGAAGGTTATAGATTACACCCTGACCTAACAAAATTTATTACATCTTTTCTCTCAGGTAGAAAACAAGTAGTTTGCTTTAGAAACAAAATATCTGGCTCGGCTGTGGTTGATACTGGTATTCCTCAAGGCTCCATTCTTGGTCCTACAATAATTAGTGTATAAGTATATAACTATACACAGCCAGCGTTTAAAAAACTGTCTTCTTCCTAAACCCAGGATTGATCTGTACAAGAAAAGCCTTGCATTGGTAATACTTCATCCTTTAACTCAAACCTGTTTCATTATTTACTTGCTTGTAATTATATGCCTCCATAGAATAACCATCACTCTCTCAACACATGACTCGCTAACCATCAAGTACTAAAATGACATAGTTCGAAAAGTAACTTGTTAGATATTGTTAGAAATTATTTTAATGTTTGTTAACAAAACATATGTTAGAAGATCTGTATTTCCAATGTATTTTTGTTTATATATATGTCTGTGTGTGGTGTGTGCATGTGTGCGTGAGAGCTATTTTATTAGGTTAATTACTACTTCTCTTTTACTTTGAATGTAATAGTTAAATCTTACACTCTTTTGATATGTTTTTTTTCTTCTAATTTAATCTGTATATCTGTATTAAATTGAGTGTGTAGGAAGAATGAAAGATAGAGTGATGAAGGGCATAATGTAAGACGGGCCTGCATGCCCAATTCTTTACCCTTTAAAAATAAAGATTATTCATTCATTCATTCTCTCTCTCTGAACCTTAAGTGCCCAGGGCACATGGGGCTTCCGCAAGGGTTTTCCACAAATGCCCCTCCTTTGCCTTTTTTTCTGCTCTTGCCCAGGTGAGCCCTCTATTTCTCAACATCCTTTCTGTTGTTCTTCTCCATGTCTCTTTTGGTCTACCCTTACTTCTGTTACCCTGTGGTGTCCATCTTAGTGCTGTTTTTGGTAGTGAGTTATCTGTCATTCAGAGCACATGTCCCAGTCATCACCAGCGTCTTTCCTCAATAATTGCTGTCAGTGGCTTCATCTGCATCTCTGCCATTAAGATGTTATTTCTTATGGTGTTTGGCCAAAATATTTTTCTAATTCTTCGTAAACATTTAGTCTGGAAAGAATTCAACTTGTCTTCTATGGTTTTGGTGATTTTCCAGCATTCACTTCCATACAGTAGTACACTTAGAACATTAAATATCCTGATTTTCGTACTCATGCTTAATTTTTTAGATTTCCATTTAGTCTGCAGCATTGCAAAAGCCTGGTTTGCTCTAGTAAGTCTGCTGTTGATGTCCTCTGTGCTGTCTCCATTTTCTACTACTTTACTGCCAAGATATACAAATTCACTGACCTCCTCCACTAACTAGTTATCTACTCTGAGTACATTTTTGTTGTTCACATTGTGCTTCATTAACTTTGTCTTTCCTACATTGATCTTTAGTCCTATGTTGTTTGCATTTTGGGTTAGCTTTTTTATTTTATTTTGCATATCTTTGTGGCTGCTTGATAGCAGACAAATGTCGTCCGCAAAGTCAAGGTCCTCCAGCACTGTGTCAAGGGTCCACTGTAATCCTCTGCGTTTGTCTGATGTTGCCTCCTTCATTAACCAGTCTACTGCCAAGATAAATAATGTCGGTGATAGTACACATCCCTGCTTCACTCCTGTTTGTACCTTAAAGCTGCTGGAGGTATTTCTCCACAGATCACTTTGCACTGAAAACCCTCATATAGGGCTTTGATTACATTCACTATCTTATGGGGGAGGCCATGCCATCTTAGGATTTTCCAGCTACACATAATCTTCCACAATCTTACTCATTCTCACTTGTTGCACATAGTTTAGTACCCTCACGCATTATCACATTATTCCTCTACCACAACCATAATCATTCATTTCACCTTCTCCTAAATAGATTGCCATCCTTTCCCTACCATCATCTACTATCAAACATCACAAATCCCTATTCATTCATCATCATCATCATCATCGCCTTTCACTCCCTGAAGTGCACCGGCCATGAATAGGGGCTCTCCAGTCATCCCTGTTCCTGGAAAAATTCTCTGCTCCTTCTGTGCGCATCCTTGTCTCTTGACATTTTCTACACTCAACCATGCACAGTTTTGCATCTTTCAGAATGAACGATTTGTTTACATAGTAACCGGTGCATACTGTTTGTGCTACTTTCAATATAAAGGCGATTGTGGCTCTGTGCTGTTCCAGAAGCTAAGTCATTTACAATTTTTCATTAATTTTTTTCATTTTTTATTGTTTTGTTAACATCAAATTCATGTGAATCTATACTTTGTCTCCTCTGTCTGATTATTCGTCCTGTTTGTTTTTGTTTGACAAAGGCTCGCGCTGAAATGTCACAACTGTGTAATTGTTAAATAATAAAGCTTTTCCTACTTTCTTCCTAGGTTATACTCTTTCCATTTGTCCACTGGCACATATACAAGTTTTGCATACAATATGAGGAGCACATGGGTTATCTTGATCTCCAAGCTTGACACCAACATAACCTACATATGCTCTTTTTTTTTTACAAACTCAGAAATAGGTTTCCTACTTGCTTTCAGTGTCTACTCCCCACAAATATAACAAAATACGTCAGGATGATTCAAGCAGCTCCGTCTTGAAGTAGCCGGTGTTCGATTTGCAAAAATGAAATTATATGAGTGGGAATATACACATATCTCCTATATGATCATAATATTATACAGCATAAATAGAAGAGGTTGAGAAACCTTTGAAATACAAATATATGTAGTCTATGAAAACCATTATTTACCATCTTAATTCTGTGCAAATAATTATGTAATAAAACAGAACAAAAGCAATTCTGCCATTTGAGCTATACATTTTTATGCCAGTGTGCATTACAGGTAAGGATGTAGATGAATAGTTGTGAAACAAAGGCCATTATGCACAAGATATGTTGGTAAATTGAATATATAAATTTTTCACTCACATAAGATAGTTTGTTACGACATCCCCAATTATGCAGAAAAGATTTTTCAAGGAGTGGACCTACAATTTTATAAATTCAACCATATCACCTAATGCAGTCTATCCAATGCAATTTTCTGAATCAGTGCCCTACATAGCCACAGGAACAGGCCTAAAAACTAAGGAACCAAGAACAAAATTTTTTGTTGGGCTGTGTAATGATAGCTCTGGCTGTTTGTTATGTGTTTAATGAATCAAATGTAGGACACATATACTTGTGTGGTTAAAACTGCTTAACCCTTAAAAAAAAAAAAATCAGGCTTTTGAGCACTTTTTTTTTACCTTAATTGACATGAACTTTGTTCTATTGAACTCCTTATACAAAGTGCTGATACATCTTAATATCAATTTGTTTAAAATTGGGGGAGAAAGTAATGCAATGTAAGAGAACAAACTGATTGTTTTATGAAAAAAATATAATCATTTTAGAACATTATATTCAAATATGAAGTCAATCTGACGAATAATAATGAAATGACAAGGATTTTACACTGTCAACACTTGGAGTAAAATCGCTAGAAAAGTACTGTCCAAATCTGAAATTTGACTTCAAAACATAAAAACATTTTAGTTCATAAATGACATTATAAAAATGAATAAAACAAAACACATAATTTATGTACTGAGTTCTACACTGAAAATTCTGAGAAATTATTTCATAATTATGTTAGATGTCATACTATCAGGTGAAACTTCAAATGTAGTAGCATTATGGTTTATGTTAGAGAGATAAATAAATAATTCCATTTCTGAAAGTGTAATTGTCACATTTTTAATATCTAATACTTGTTTTTACCTCTCTTTTACTAATGTGATAACAATGTTTGCATTCTTACTAATTATCTGTGATTTCAGGATTCATTCGCATGGTGAAAAAAAAAACAAAACAAAGGCTTTGTTGTGACAGGTACATTATCACATAATTATCTCTATATTTCCTAACCCTCCAGCAAATTCTTCAGTAAAATCTAAATGTCCATGTTCAGACAGTCTTTGCAATTCTATCAGATCTGGGTTATTGTTCATCTTATCCTGAAATAAAATATATTCATTTACCCTTGCAGTGCTTGAAAAATAAATGAAAACGAAAAAAAAATTTCCAACATTTATATCTCCCTAAATTTAAACTTCTACTAACTAAACCATGTACATCAGTTTGTGAATTGTTGACATCAATACTGCAGTCTTGTTATCCCTGTTATCCACCTGATGCTGGTTGGAAGTTATAAATCAGCTCTACATCCCCAGTTAACTAGCAACTTACATATCACAGTTAAACAAAACACCGACAAAAAAACCAAGTTTTATATATATAAACCTTTAGAGAAAAAGGTATGAGTGCACAAAATTGTGAACTTAATTTTGGAGACAGAACATCAAACTTAGCATGACTTAGCACTTGAATACCAAAAGGGGGTTTTGTTTCATTTTTATTAAATTAACTTACCTCCCCTTGTTGCCATGGCTCCTTCAAAGAAACCCTTGGAGACGGTCAACAGTGGCCAGTTGGTCTCTTGTTGAGTAATTGGTACAGGAGGCTGAAGTAAGGAGGCATTGGGAAACAGATCTGGCACTTTCTCACCATCTCCAAATCCTTCTTTCAGTTCCGACGCTTCCTCTTCTAGTCCATAGGTGGCTGCTGTTAGATAAGCCAGTGATTCTGGAAAAAAAAAAAAATCTGAATCAGCAGAATATAATCAAATGACAAAAAAACAGTTTATATTCAATTCTGAAATAAGATACTATTAATGTTCTATCAAACCTGACAGAAGCCCTTGAGCAATGATACAGTCAACAGAACTGATGGAAATAACAAAGAAATGAAAGTTTGCAGAAATCAATTTCAACCAAACCTACCCTGCTTCACCCAAGAGGCTTGAAGGCTAAACTGTGAAGAATTAGGTTATGGAAAGAGTTAAGTCAATGACTACTGAAAAAATGAAATGTTCTTTAAGAAAAGGTTGGATCAGAAAAAGTATTGACAAAGAGGTCTCCATTAGGAAGCTAAAAAATGAAATAGTGGATGATTCCTTGCGGATGTGATTTACGCAAGAATATCAATGATGAACATTTCTTAGCAGACCTATATTAAAAGAAAATTGTTTTTAATTTCAGAAAAAAACATTTTTTAATATGCTGTATTAATATTTTGAAAACAAATGCCTCAGGAAAATACTTGGTATAAAGTGGAATGAGTTTATGAACAACACAGATATAAGACAGATGAGCAAACAACAACCTGTCTCATGGATGATCAGAAAAAGATGGACATATGTAGGCCATGTGATGAGAAGAAACAATCAAAGAATACCAAAACAAGCTATCATCAAGTGGAGCACAACAGACAGAAGAAAAAGAGGTCGACCACGTGAAACTATAAAGAGGACATTGTTAAGAGAAGCCAGTTTAGTGGACATAACATTCCTTGATGAAGTTGAAGAACTTGCCAAAAAACAGGAAATAACTATGTGAGCCCTAATGTGATGTTTAACAGTACAGGAAGGGTGTAAGATATAAGGAAGAATAATATTCCTCTATTTTATAATAAAGATTACTGTGAACATAAACATTTTTATTCAATTTATAGCTCTAAAATGGTCTTTTGAATATGTTTTTGAATTAACTGGGCACTTATTTTTATCCAGCTGGGAATCAGATCCTGCAATACCTAGATAAAAGGGAGTTTACTACATCTGAAACAGAACTGGAACAAATGTTCTTTAAGGATCTGAAAAATAAAGGCAGAAATCTTGAGAGTTTACAGAACATCACAAGCTAGTAACAACATAAAGAAATGGAACTACAGTTCTTTGGGCACACTTTAAAAAAAATAGCAATTACAGAACCTGATTAACTGGAAATCTCATTGCTTAGGAAAAAAGAAAAGAAATTTCACAAAAACCAATGCTTCTTAGCAAAGGACCTCATGATGACTGCATATACTATAAGTGTTCAGAATTTGATGATATCTAAGTAAACATCCAAAATTAATCTATTTATGAGAAAAGTAATATATATTGGTGGTTTTCCCTCTTGCATAAGTCATGAGATTAAATAAATGAGCTGAAGATCATAAACATCCTCTTTGGATGAAAAGAAAAGAAAACATGATGACTACGAGCAATGTACAATTATTAGTTGACTCAGAAGCATATGGACAAAAAGAACTTTGAACTTCTTGGAAAACAAGAAGTATATAAAGGTTTCAGCTGCATGGATTGTTTCAATGCAATCTATTGCAGTCAGTAAACTTTATATACCTGAAATAATAAACAGTAATAAGAAAATTTACAAATGGGAATGATTGTTCACACACCAAAGAATATCTGTGACACAACACCAAGACCAAAAAAAAAAAAAAAATTCCAATCTGTAATTTCATTTCATCATCTCAACAAAAACTTACTCTGCCCACATCCTTTGAGTATCTTAACACGCTCACTCACATCTCCTAACAGAAGAGCATTCTGATAGTGACCACTTGTATCCTTGCGGATCTCCGCTGTAAGATTGAAATTAAAAAAAAATATTATAACACATATCTAAGCTTGCTATATCAAACACATAAGCTAAGTAAAAAAATGGGTGATCTGTAATTAGTGACTGGCATCCCTGCACTTCAGGCAGTACCATATGTGGTCTGCCTTCAATTACAACAGCCACTGAAGAATGTGCTGGTCACACACTGGTTATGGGTAATATGCGCCACATCACTTTGTTCAGAAAAACATCCACTTCCCCTCTCCTCCCCCAAGTCAATCATCTTCCTGATGTGATATTGCTGTCATTCAACTTGATGTCATCCTCCATACGTAGCCTATCCAAGGTAGCTCTTGCAATCTCCTCTTTGTCCATTCATAGGGTTCCCTGAATTGATGCCATGTCTGCCAACTTGTCTGGTTTCTCACAGCTTTTGGCTCCTGTATGAACCAAGCAGCAGATCCACATCAAACTTGACAACCAAGAGCCCTCTAGAAACTGGACCAACTCCTTGTGAAAAAAATGTCTCAAATTCTCCTTAATATGCTTTGAGAGTCTGTTACAATGATCCCATGTGAGTTGTCCTGTTCCAATAACCAGGAAATTGTTTCTGATAACTGCCTGCACCTCCATTTTCATGTTCAATGTGGTAGTTGCATAGGATACTGATTTACTCGCAACACTTTCAGTTTGCTGTTACTGAAGACAATATAGGCGTATCCACTTTTTTGGTATTATGCCACTGACCTATGAAAATCACTGGGGCATGTGGTTTGGAGTGATGCTGAATTTGTTCCTGCACCTGGACTTCTGTTTTACTTCCAGTCTCAGTATTCATGGTCAAGCTGGATCATGACCTTCATTAGATTCTGCATATTTGGCTTTTTAGTCCATCTTATTTCTAGGGGAATCTGGTCTGGACTGCAGACTGCTGATAAGTGTCTCTTCTGTCTCTGCCACCCACAATCTCCCTCACTTGATGCGCTTGCTTTTTGATGAATTCAGCCCTGCAGAAAGCAGTGTTTTGCTGTGTCAGCAATTCTGAGGGATTGCAAGTTTTGTTTTCTTTTCATCTTCACTTTAACATATTTGTCTCTTGCTTTCATGCTGAGCATATCCAGTAAATAGTGCATAGCTATGATCAGAGCATCCTTGGTGCACCCCAGAACTGCTTTCATGGTTTCATTTTGGATTCTTGCAAGCTTGATTTTGTTTGGATAAAGTCAGAAGGCCGAGGCCAAACTCAACCACTGACATCACTAGAGCCTTCATCAGCAGGAAACATGTCCATTGTAGTAATCCACCACCTGCCATGGCCTTCACTGCACTTAGTCCTTTCTTTGATTTCTGAATAGCCATATCCACATGGTGATGGAAAGATAATGTTCTCTAGATCATGATCCCAAGGTATTTAAAAAATTGTTCTAACTTGAATATCCACCACTGCAATGCTCCACTGGAAGGTGTCTTCACAGATCTGTTATCTGATGAACACCACAGGATTTTGGCATTGGTGGGGTTTATCACCGTGTTATTGTCCTCACACGTATGTATTTTCTTGAATGTGGACAGACATCCTCTGGCTGTATTTTCCATGTACATATGTCAGGAAGCCATCTACATATGTGAGTATTCAGCCAGGGCTATTCTGGTGCAGTTGTGAAATCCTGGGATTTATGTGTTGAAAAGTACTGGTGACAGTGGAGAGTTTTGAGGTAGTTTTGGCACAATGATCCTCGACTCTGAGGTCCATGATTCATATCACAGAGCGAGAGTTCTCTTCAGAAACACTGAGGTTACTCACTGCATGATCCAGGTATCAAACTGGCATAAGAAACACAGTCAGCAGTCTGTGACCCAAAGGAGATCCACCTGGAATGGACTAAAATATCAAATATACAGAATCTACTGATCCAGTTAGTTATTTTTGCTGCCTATGGAATTTGCAACATTCTTCTAATAAACCACACTTCTGCTGCTTCCAATGATTTTTGTGCAGACTTGCCTATTGTCCATGATTCACTTCCATATAACAAGATAGGTTCAATATAGCATTTTAGGACTCGTTTTATAACATTCATTGATAAGGATATTTTGATGTTTCTCATTCTTTGACATGCAGTCTTTGCTTGGCCTATTCTGTTCTTAATTTCTTTTCTGCATTTCCTATCTGAAGTTATTACTGCTCCAAGGTATTTGAATTTCTGTACCTGCTTTAAAATAGCTCAGTTTAATTTTATACTGCATGTTGGTGGACTCAGAATTTTTCTTAGATATAACCATAGTCTCTGTCTTTTTGATGTTCAAAGTAAGACCTTTCTGTTCACTTTCTTTGGCGACTTTATCCAAGAGATTTTGCAGGTCTTGTTGGTTCTCAGCTATCAGTGTTGTGTCGTCAGCATACCGAAGGTTGTTAATATTGTATCCTACAAAAAATCTTGTCCAAAATAGAGAGACAATGTAGTTTCACAGGACATGCAATGAGAAGAGGGGGCAATGAAAATATTATAACAACAGGAAAAATAGAATGAACAAGATCAGGAGGAAGACCAAGAGAAATGATACTTGGCGGTCTGGTGGGATGGTGTGAGAGGAGATCACCAACTGAGTTGATGGCCTGCATGATCGATCATGTACTCTAGAGAAGCATAACAGCCAATGCTAGTTGGCACGGCACCTGATGATGACTGATTTAGTTTGGCCATGATGCCGAGACTGAGTTAAGGGTAAAACACAAGCCCAGGTGCAGGAACAGATTCAGCATCACTCCAAGCCACATGTCTTGGACGGATTAACGGCACGAAGCCTAAAAAGTGGATGGAACTATGTTGTCTACTGCAACACCAAGCTGGCTGCCAGTAAATAAAGAGCCTATGCAATCCCAACTCCTCGTGGAAGAAATGTGATTTTCTGTAACATGGTCTGAGAGTGTGTTACAACTGCCCCCATGCAAGTCGTCCTGCTCCACCAGTCAGGAAATTGCTTTTGATGCTGCCTACACCTACACTCTCATGATCCAGTTTGACATGGATATACTGGCTGGGTCATGTGGGAGTCAAAGGTAATGAGAAAGGCAGGCATGGCATCAACACCCAACGAATGGACAAGGAGGAGACTGAAAGAACCATTTGGATAGGCTGTACGCTGAGGATGACATCGAATTGAATGACAGCAATCACATCAGGAGGATGACTGAATTGGGGGAGAGAGGGGAAGTGGACATTTTCCCAAAAGAAGTGGTTTAGCGTATGTAATCCACAACTAGTGTGTGACTGGCTCCATCAGCAGGCGGACTCTTCAATGAGTGTTATAAAGAAAGGTGGATAGAGGTGTATGGTGTAGTTTTACAAAGTGAGGTAGGGAGTGCGTAAAGTGAGAAAATACGAATAGAAAGTATGAAAATGTATAAATGAAAAACATACAACATCCGATACTTCGACGTGAGCCTTTTTCGAGGATTACATACACAACAACAAAAAAAAACCCCCCCAAAAAATGAAGAACTTATCTTAATGTGGCCTGCTTCAGAAGTAAAAAGCGGAGAAGTGTATGTCTTAGAAGGACCACGTGGACCACACACCCGATAGAGCCAATCGTAAAGAGGTGGAGAGAGAGGAGGAAAACAAGTGGTAGAAAGGGGTGGGGTGGGGGAAAGGCAATAGAAACATGACAGCCGCTAGAGAAGTTTTGTTAAGGAGTACAATCCTGTCATTTCTTTCACCTTCCATGTCTCTGCTACTTCCGCTAACTTTCTTGACATTGCTGTTACCATCGGCCCTTCCGGGCTTACTACTTCTATCCACTATAAACCTACAGACTCTCACAGCTACCTCCTGTACTCTTCCTCCCATCCCAGATCGTGTAAGGACTCTATTCCTTTTTCCCAGCTTCTTAGGTTGCGACGTTTGTGTAATGAGGATTTGGATTTCCAGGATCAAGGCCATAAAATACTAGACTTCTTCCATCAACGCGGCTATCCAGAACATGTTCTCTTGTCATCTTGGAACCGCATCAGCCATATATCGCGGCAACAAGCCCTCACTCCTAAACCGCACTGTAGCTCGGACAGAGTTAAACTGGTACTCATGTACCACCCTCATAGCTTGGCAGTTAAAAACATACTGTTTCACCATCTCCATCATCTCCAGACCGGGTCTGATACACGTGAACTTTTTGGGGAACCCCCACTGGTAGCCTACAGACGGGACAAGAACCTCAGGGACCTTTTAATTCGTAGTCATCTTAAGACAGATGACACTTTTTATGGTACCAGACTTTGCGGATGCCACAGATGCAACAGTTGTCCGTTTGTTACTGAGGCTAGCCAGATCTCCTTCCCTATGTCCATGTTATCAGTTCAGTAGGGTTTCACATGTACTTCACGCAATGTTATTTATGCTATTATGTGCAAACGTTGCAGTTTGAAGTACATAGATGAGACTGGCTTACGCTTAGGAGATCGATTTCGCCAGCATCTCAATGATATTTCTAAGAGGGCCTGGACACCTGTGACTAAACATTTTTGCCTTAGCAACCATAGGGGAAAACAGGACATTCCTGTTAGTGCGATCCGCTCTTGTTCTGTTGATGTATGATCTCGGAGGGTCCTAGAACAGCACCTTATTTTCCAGACTGGCTGTCTCCACCCAGTTGGAATTAACAATGTCTTCAGCTTTCTGTAACTTATTTAATTTTCCACTTCTCTTTATTTTTTTTTTTTACTCTACTTTCTTCCTCCTAGCTACCCCTCCCTACCGCCACCCTCCTTTCTTCTCTGGCAACATATTGATGCTTATAGGGTCTTGTCCTATTCACCAGTTTCACATTTTCTCCCTGCAGGTATTTATGTTCTTCATTCATTATCTCTCCGCTTCACCTTCCCCCACTCCCCCTGATACCTTCTTCTCTAGCGGCTATTATGTCTCTATTGCCTCCCCCCCACCCCTTTCTACCACTTGTTTTCCTCCTCTCTCTCCACCTCTTATTTACGACTGGCTCTATCGGATGTGTGGTCCACGTGGTCCTTCTAAGACACACACTTCTCTGCTTTTTACTTCTGGAGCAGGCCACATTAAGATAAGTTTTCGGTTTTTTGGTTTTTTTTTGTTGTTGTCTCATTGTGTACGTAATCCTTGTAAAAGGCTCACGCCGAAATATAGGATGTTGTATGTTTTTCATTTATACATTCTCATACTTTCTATTCATTTTTTCTCACTTTACTCACTCCCTCCCTCACTTTGTAAAACTGCACCATACACCTCTATCTACCTTTTTTATTTAAACCAGTTTTACTGCAGTCGCCATCCCTTTTCTAATGAAAGGTGGAGCACATATGGCAATGCCTTGAGTGTGACGTTGCCAGTTTCCGATTAGTTGCGGTTACAACTGCCTCAATTCTCTTTTCTGCTGTTTTATTCAAGGTCCAGGCTTCTATAGTATAAAAGAATACTGAGTATATGTAGCATTTTATGACATGTACTTATGTCAGTCTGTAAGAAAAGTGCAGAGCAAAACCTCTATGAACTTTCTGGGTGCAAAGAAAACTAAAGTGATGACAACCAACAAAACAAATAAGGCAGCTGAAATATGTATCAATGAGGAAAAATTGGAAGAACTTGAGAGTTCTGAATATCTTGGATCAATATTAATAATGGAAATACAATGAGGGAAATTAAAAGAAGGACACCTATCGCTCTTCAGAAAGTAAAACAACTAAAGAATGTGTGGAGAGGAACAGACAGAACTACAAAAATAAGATTTTTAACAGCATACATCTTTCCCATTGCAATATATGCCTGTGAGACCTGGACACTTAACAAAACAGCTGAGTAACACATAAATATCTTTGAATGTAAATGCTACATATTCAGGTAGTGGTAGGCCTGTTAGAGATAGTGCAAAGGCAGCTTTGAATTTATTTAAGATTATAGGTGACAGAAAGGACATAATCAAGTTCTGACGAGGATGAACAAGTAGTTACTTCTAGTGAATCTGTAGTTCTGCTGATAATGATGGTGAAAGTGACGGGGATAGTGATAGTGAAAGTGACTCTGACAGCTGGACTTCAACTAGTTCTAGTTCTTGCTGAACCGAATAGCAGGATAAGTCCTCCACCTGTGAAACGACCTAGAACTAGTGTTTCTGCAGCTCAGAGAGCAAATAAAAATCCAGTTTCGAACTGGAAAGAAGCACAGATGAATGAAGAGCTAGGAACTCCTAGCAGCAATAATGCTGGCAGTAGTATTCTGTTAGATGCTGACAATGACCGGACACCACTGGGGTTTTTCCTTGCACTGTTCACAATAGATATTTTGGACAGCCTCATAGCCAGCATAAATGTTTATGCTCATATGAAACTTAGCCAAGCAGGTGATGGTAGTAATGATTCTGCATGGACACCTATTGGCTGCCATGAAATGTGTTACGTTCATGGCCACAATCACTTCCAATGAGCATGCAACCTAAACCGAAAATCAGTGACTACTGGATCACCATAGGCCATCTGCATACACCATTTTTTAGGCAATGTTTACTAGGGATCAGTTTCTGATGATATACAGCACTATGCTGCATGTTGGTGAAGCTGATAGTGAAGGTAAAGCCAAATTACCTTTTGTCAATCAGCTGCTGGCATCTTTTCAGGCAGCCTTTTACCCTTTCAAAGACATAAGTATTGATGAAATGGTAACTGGCTACAAGGGACGCTGGAGTCACAAACAATATAATGCTAGCAAGAAGCCACATCAAGACCTACGGCCTTTGTGACTCCAAGATAGGTTACGTGTTTAACCTGCTGATATTTTTTGGGAAGAAAACCTCCTGTGACCCTGCCACTAATGACAGTCCAAGTCAACTGTGAATGTTTTTCAGACACTTTTGCAGCCAGTGCTTCTCATCATATATCTGCAGACAGGTATTATACCAGTCTTCCTCTGGTTGATTATCTCTGTCGAAAGGCCACAATTACACTGGGACCTTAAATATCAATCGCAAGGGCTTTTCTCTGCAGCTGAAGACTTTAGGAAAAAAAGCCTGTTACCATGTCAAAGATGATGGTTTCCTGGACAAACAAAAAGTCAAAGAAGCCTGTTCATGTGGTTATAACACATGGAAAAGCTGTCACTGTTCCTCTTATCGAAGGACAGCAAGAAGTCCAGAAACCAGAGATCATTCACACATATAATATGTGTATGAATGGATGTGACAGAGCTGACCAAAAAGTTTCATACTATGGTATGAATTCTAGAAAGTAAAGTGGTGGAAGAAAATATTCAACTGGATTTTTGAAATAACACAGGTGAATGCTCACACTTTATATTTGCTTTCTTCAAGAACCAGCTTACTGAAGGTTTGGTATCCTTGGCAGAAAGCAGCTTCATTCCAGAAGTTAGTATACTGCTCCCAGGCAAACGGGAGCAGTAGCACATCCTCCTGTCTCAGAATACCACCAAGGTGCTCATTGACTGACATGAAAGATTCTCGTAAACAGTGTTTATACTGATAGAGGCAGACAAAATAGTCCGCACCTATTACTACAGCACTAAGTGCTCAGACAGACCTCATCTGTGTCCAAAGAAATGTTTCAAGGAGTATCATGAGTCATACTGAGCATGATACCACTGCATTCTAGCACAAATACTTCATTTGCCTGTGCTTTCTACATTTTACTGTCTGAGCCACCCTTGACATCTCTGTCTAACCTGACCATTTTTATTCTGTAGGTGACTGATTCCTTGACTGGAGACAGCAGAAGACTAGTGTTGTTGTACCTGTATTGTATATATTGACAGCTAATTTTTTTGTATACTTTTTTTATCATGTAAATATGACATATTGTGTACAGACCACATACTGACAGTTTTATACTATTACTTGGACTGGAGACAGTAGATGACAGTGTGATGTACAGTGTTCATGTGTTGTACATATATTCTGTGTATAATATTTTTTTTCATTTTTCATGTATATAATTTTTTAGCCTTCACCCCAGCCAACAGCAGCCCTGTAATGGCCCTTTTGAGGGCCACCCACATTGTCAAGATTAGCAACTGCTTAGGAAAGAGGAGCCTTCATTCCAGCCAACAGCAGCCCTGTAATGGCCCTTTTGAGGGCCACCCAAATTTTCAAAATGGCAATTGCTCAGGAAAGAGGAGCCTTCGGCCCTGTAACAGCCCTTTTCAGGGCCACTCAAATTTTCCAAAATGGCAGTTGCATTTGGTTGATCTGCAAATCGAGTTCTGAATGTTTTCTGTTGTGTTTGTGTTTGTAGTTCTGAAAATTTCTCCAGTTTTTACATTTCATGTGAGGAATTCCTTTTATCTTCATATTGCATTTTTCTAGTTGATATTTACAGCTCTGATAGTAAGTAGAAAACAATTTTATTTGTGTGTCATAATTTTTTTTTTTTTTGCTGAAAAGAGATATAATGTATATTAGATGTAATTCATATGGATTTCACAACAAAATGTGCCGAAGTTAGATTTATATTCACTTGGAATATATTCAGACTGAGGGTAAGTAGAACATAATTTTTTTTTCTCAGTCCAAAATAAAAATTCTTTTTTTGTGCTCAACTTTTCAATTTTTTCTCACCAGTTCTCTTTCTTTGACAAATAACTACATTTACGAAATCCTCATTCAATTCCACCTATTTTGATATGTGATACACTTATTTTGAACGCAGATTTAGTTTGTTAAAATTAATTTTAGAGAGGGACCCAAAAAATATCACAACACCTGCTCGATAATGTAATGTTTGCCTGTACGAACGTAACGCCTGTGTTTTTTTTCCCTGAGGGGAATAAGTTAACTTCCATATGAAAAGTCATCTGTCAAAAAAAACGAAAAATGTTTCCAGTTGGTTCTTGTCACTGATGACAATCAATTCAAGATCCTGAATATCACACAACTAGTAATGTCTATTTAAACACACATCAACTAGGAGATGCAAATTTTCTGAGATGTGTGAAAAGAAAAAACCAAGAATTACCTATTTTCATCATTTTCTTCAGCTTATCCAGGTTGCCTGTAATGAGGTAGAGGAAGGAAAGCTTGTCAAAGTTCTTGGTTTTCTGATAAGCCATCTCCACAATTTGATGATTTCCTTGTAGAAGTGCAGCCTCACCAAGCTTCTCCCAGCATGCACTATCATCCAATGCCTTTGCAGCTTCAAGAGCTATCTAAATAAATTGCAAAATTAAAAAAACAAAATGTCAGTATAAACTAAAACTTTAAACTCGCAAAGGTATGAAAAGAGGTTTAAAAGTGATACCATACCATACAAACTGACACAATATTTTACAGCTGTAATTTGTAATCTAAAATGAAGCAGCCAACCATTTAATCCAAATTTTCAGTTCTCTTAATATCTTAGTATCCAGGGATCACATTTGATCCACCCTTGTCCTTTGCACAACATATGGACAATGTCATACAAAAGGCCAGGAAAGTGTTGAGAGCAGTTAGGTTAATGGCTGTTGCAAACTTTCCACAGCACAACAGCACAGTCTATTCTTGCTGATGCAGGTGCTAGTGATGTCATCTTTGGAGTATGGTCTAGGCCTACTCACCCTGTCAAATGTACGGCTGAGCAGACTAAAGGGTGTACAGAATGAGGCAATGAGGGTGGTCTTGGGTTACAACAGAGATACTCCTGTTGCGGCCATGTGCTTTCTGCTTGATATGTTGACTGTGAGGTCAAAACACAAGTAAAGGCATAAATCAAAGTTGCTGGCATTAAGGACCATCCTCTCTATAAGAAACTGGGGTTGATAAAGGCCAGACACATCAAATGAGGCATATCCTGGATGGCTGAGGCTGAGATACAATAATGTCAGTGTGCGATCTTGATGAGGTTCCTAAAGGTGATAAGTGGTTACGGGTACAGGACTCTGACCTCAGCTAAAAAGGTTATTATTCAGAAGGGCTGCAAATGTAGAGACTGGGCACAGTGGGACAGTTGAACTTTGGGTTCAAGATCTCATCCAGCATCATTGTAGGTTTTCTCAGTGATTCAGAACAGCAGAAGCGGTTGGGTTTTTGCTGTCTACCACAATGGAAGAGTAGTGGCACAGAGTTCAGTCTCTGAAGTCACCACATCAAGCATGAGAATGGAAATTGAAGCTATGTCTGTGACAATATAGTGGCTAGTTGTCCTTGATGTAGTTCATGGCGTTATTTTGATAGATTCACAGAGTATGCTTCATAAGATTAAGAAAAAACTGCTGTGAAAAGAATGGGTTCATCTGTTAAGCCAGTCAACCGAGGGGGGCCTAATGTGGCTTTATCGTTCAGAGCATGCAGGAGTACATGGCAATGAAGTGGCAGGCAGACTTGCTGATGAGGCTAAAATAAATGGCAGACTGAGAATGGACAAGGATGACATTGCTAAAGCTGTATTGGAAAGACTGTGGGAAAATGAAGAGCAGGAATGGAAGAATAATGTAACTGTCAAGTGATTGTTGGAGCTAGGACAAATTAAGGGTGGTGATAGCAAATCTGAACTGTGTGGCAGAAAACTCATCGTAAAGAACCAACAGTTGATGGGAACTATTAGCAAACACACCCTTCGATGGATGCTGTGGCATGCAGCAGAGCATATATGGGGCTGTCCTGGATGTAATGATGCTGGAGTCTGATTATGAACCTTTTCAGTTGTCTGAAGTAGTATCAGCCCTCACTGCCTTGGATAATTATGGTTCAAATGTATTACATTTTCTGGTTCAAAAATATTAAATTCAGATACAGAAATGGTCACTTTTTGGTGCAATGAAAAATATGCGATGAAAATCAGACAGTATCAATGTTCTGATAAACAGAGAAACAAATAACAGAGAAACTATGAAAGACACGAAATTTTCAAATTATATGACAAGATTTGGCCCAAAGGAAAAGTGAACAATTTAAAATAAAAGAGATATGACTGTAGTATTTTATCACTGAACTGGACACATATGTAATAATCAAATAATCTGCATCTGACAATATTACCTGCCTTTAATTCCACTGTGCGACAAGCTATGTGAAATTATAAACCATTGAATGTTATTTAAGATATAACTGCAACCTTCTACTATTTCTAAATTTCTTTCACATCATCACTGCACCAGGACCTGGCCAGGTTTTCTTATGTTCATCTCTTAATTTTGTCCACCTGATCTAGTATATATCTTTTGTCAGTGTCTTCTTCTTTTCTTCTGGACTTTCTCTCCAAAATGACTTTCTTTACATTGTTATGTTTTAAACATTACAGATAAAATGATTCCACAACAAGAAAAAATTAGATAGAAAACAATTATTTATCAATAAATGTACCTGTGGTCAAGAAATGTATTATTTTTACCTAGTTAAAGGGAAGAAACAATAACTACCTCAATGTTACCACACTCCAAGGCCAGTCCAAATCTAGTCTTCTCATCTTTGACAAAGTGCAAAGCCACCTCAGGGTAACCTTTCTTCTGCAGGTAAGAAATAATGGACTGTCCAACCAGCTTGGCATTTCTCACCATATGCAGGACCTAATTTAAAGATAACTGATTTAAGTTTTTGATCATACATGTAAAAGTGAATTAATACATTTTAAAAAAAATTCACCTGATGCGAACTAGAGCATATCTGCAAAATTCACAAAGCTGATTTTTGCCTGAATATCTGTTTATCCTACTGTGAATTAAAAGTAGTGTGTACAGCAAACTTTCATGTGCCTTTAGCATTTCACTGTAACAGCAAGCTATGCATTCTTACCAAATGATGCAGTTGTCAAGAATCTGTAATAAAGGCATTACATGGATATATGATGCTACACAGGTTTCTCTTATGGTGGAAAAATGAAGTTTGAAAGCAGATTTCTCAGCAAAGCTCCTCTGCCATAAGAAAACATGATAACCTCCATTTTACTGGCCAAGTAGCAGCATAATAAAGGCATATTATCAGGTCTAAATTGTTATTTTAGAGTCTGATCATGAATCATAACTATAAGATAATACCATCTCAGTTCTCATCAGATAAAAGGGGCTCTTTTTACAAAATTTTTGACTGCTTAGGCTTAATAGTTGCTGGATAAATGAAATCTTAATTTTAAAAAATAAACACTAACAATTTCTATATGGTGGAAGAAATCTGTGGTTTGAAAACAAATGCAAATTTCATAAATGAAGTTTATTCCATGATCTAATTTTAAACTTCAGAGCTTATAAATTATAGCTGATATGATGCAACGTATTTTAAAAAATGCCAGAAATGAAATTTTAGTTACAACCACATATAAAAGTTTACTATCAAATGGACAGCATGTAAGGTGAGTACCACGCCTAGCACTGCATTCTGCAGTGTTGGGGCTGGATAGGTTCTCTTCGGAGAAGTGAAAAGTGAAAATTAGTTGCCTGTCAATGTCCTGTGTATGCACAGGTCAACCATGAGGCTACCGGCTAACAGGGATCTGATCTGTACAGGAAACACAGTTTCCCCTGGGTTAAATTCTGCTCTTATACTGCGAGTGGCCCATCAAGCTGTAAGTTGATCATTCTACCACTCACAGAAAACACAGGAAGAACAGATAGAATGACACAATCAGAAAATGACTTGGATTCACTAAGCTACGAAGAGACAGGAAAGCAATTTCAAAAGTATCTACTATCAATATATGCAGCACAAATGATAAAAAATGAAGGAATTTGTCAAAGGAATGAAAAAGAGAAATATAAAAATATTGTAAGTTGCTAGCACAAAAGTAAGAAAAAGTACATCAAAATTATGTAATCGTATACTCCAGAGTAAGTGAACAAGAAAGAGCAAAGCATTCTGTTGGAATGATCACAGAACCAACCTGGTAAAGTTCTGGAAACAAAGTATATATTTAAAAAATGATAAACTGCCACAATAAAGAAAAGAGAAGACCACAGTTTATGTCCAAATATGTACTCCTTGCATTGCACCAGACACTGGAGGACAAAAGTGAAACTTTTTTTTAACAATCTAAATGACACACCAAAAATATAATTATGGAAGACTTCTATGCAAGACTGGGAACAAGTAGAACAGAAGTAGCAGACCACCTGGGAGCCTTCTGTGACCAACAATGTGCTATAAATGAAAATGATAGCAGACTTTGCAGCCAGCACAATCTTTTTATCACAAAAACATTCTTTAGACACACAGAGTCCCAAATATACATTTGGTATAAATGGGATGATCTCACCTGTAGAAGTCACACTGAGTTCATATAAACAAGGAACAACAGGAAAAGGTCAATGATAGATGCAAGAACAATACCCAACATGAGCTCATGTACTAACCATAAAGCAGTAGTAGTGGTCATTAAAATACATAGCAAAAGTCACATAAGAAGTCATAAGAAGAAGACAAGTGAAACAAAAAACTAAGCAAACTTAGAGAATAAACTGTAAAAGAAGAATATGGGAAGAAAGCAAGAGAAATCAGTGGAAGATGAATGGCCCTTGTTTAAAAGCAGCAAAGAAAATATGGAACTATAACAAATGGAGGTACAGATATGAAAATAAAAACATGGCAGAATGATAAGGTGAAACAGGCTGTAAAAGAAAAGGGGGAAAAATGAATAAGACATGTGCATGGGCAAAATTACACTGAATACTTAATTGCAAGAAGGCACTCTAAGAGAATAACAAAAGAAGCAAAATTAAAATTATGTCAGGAATGCAGTGAAGTACTAAGCAATGATCAAAGAGGCTACAAATATCTTATAAAAAGGTAAATGCAATAAACAAGACAGAAGAGCACTTTGACCCAACAGAGATTGTGAATAATGTTCATGGTAATCCAATATGCAAACTAGAGCTTGTACTTGAGAGCTGGAGACAATACTTCACAAGATACTCAATATACTATCTGAGGCAGGTCAACTCTATGACAACAACCTGCTCCACAGAACCTGAACCAGACATACACTACTGGCTTAAATCAGAGAAGCCATCAGAAAAGCCCTGGTGAACAAAGCTTCAGGATGTGATGGAACACCCAAAAAGTTAATCATACGAGCAAAAGAGGTCAGAACAGCTGGCTTTGTAGACTGTAATTTGATAGGGGGGGGGGGGGGGAAGAAAAACCACAGGATTGGAGATATTTATAATTAGGTATCAGCATATAACTCTAATATGGAAGAAAAAAAAAGGCAGTAAAAGGGATTACAACCAATAAAGAAGTACCTCACTATTAAACCATACTGAAAAAATATTATACTACATCCAGAGACAAGTCAAATGGTTTGGCCACGTCACATGGCTACTGTCAGACCACAAAAAACATTCACACTAAGATCTGTAGGTTACACAGGAGGGGGCTGCTCATGCAAGAGATGACAAGAGGAAATTACAGAAACCTTAAATATCCTATTACATGATGCACACCATTGAGCTCTACCGAGACATCTATTTGTCCCCTAAAACACTGTGAGGTATATGAGGAAGGAGACAAGAAAAACTATTTTGAGAGATTTTAGAGAACACATGGCCAATATAATGGGAAAAAGAAAGAGGAAGACCAAAACGAAGATGGCTGCAAGACATTGCTGAGGATCTGCAGATGGATGCAGCAGCAGCAGGCCATCTTGCTCACAACTGAGAGGCCTACAGGAGTGCTGTTTGGGAGGCAAAGTTCCACAAGGGACATGCAAATGAATGAATGAATGAATGAGTATGGATATATCTGTTCTTTTTTGTGTCCATGATATTTGAAGAACTCTTATGTACCATTTACATTCAAAGGCATTTATGTGTTTTGTAGCTGTTTTGTTAAGTGTCCAGGTCTCACAGGTGTATGTTGCGATGGGAAAGATGCATGCCCTTAAAAATCTTATTTTTGTAGTTGTGTTCGTTCATCTCCACAGCTTCTTTAGTTGTTTTATTCTTTGAAGAGCGACAGATGTCCTCTTTTTAATTTCCCTCATTGTATCTCCATTATTAGTTAGTAGTGATCCAAGATATTCAAAACTCTCCACTTCTTCCAGTTTTTCCTCACTGATATCAGCTGCCTTGTTTGTTTTGTCAGTTGTCATCAATTAGTTTTCTTCACATTAAGATAAGAGGTTTTGCTCTTCACTATTCTTACGGACTGACATAATTAGTTTTTCCATTTCTTTTTGTGTTGTGGACAGTAATACTGTGTCGTCAGCATATCTCTCTCTCTCTCTGAACCTTAAGTGGCCAGGGCACATGGGGCTTCCGCAAGGGCTTTCCACAAATGCCTGTCCTTCGCCTTTTTTTCTGCTCTTGCCCAGGTGAGCCCTCTATTGCTTAACATCCTTTCTGTTGTTCCAGGAGGTCTGCAGTTGGGCTGGGAACTTCCAGTGGCTGGCTTTCATCCACAACCTTCATGGGCTCAGTTTCCTGATAAGCATTTCTCCTTCCACCTGCATTTGTTTTTCCCTTGCTTCCGTTTCTGTAGCAGTCTGATAGTTTTTTTACCAGATAGGGTTGCTGGCCCTATGCCGAACCCTCCTTAGTCGCCTTTTACAATCATGCGTGGTAGGGTACAGTGGTCCTATTCTTTGCAGATCCCGGGTACCACACGGGGGATCAGCATATCTAATCTCTGGTATTTCATAACCTCCAATTGTTATGGAGTCATAATATTCTTTGTCTACATTTTCTCTAACATTCCTCATTATATTTTCAGTATACAAGTTAAATAAGTAAGGCGACAATATGCACCCCTGACGGACCCCTTGTTTTATGTCAAACCAACTTGTTTCATCATTTATTCTTACTGCTGCTTGTTGGTCTCGATACAACAGTGATGTTAATTATACCAAATGTGTTGGAAATCCTATTTTTTCCATTATTTCCCCAAGTTTCTGGTGTTGTACACAGTCAAATGCCTTTGAGTAGTCTATAAAGGATAAATATAGATTCACATTAAACTCTCTGCATTTCTCAATTATTAATCTTATATTGAATATATGATCTCTTGATCCTCTTCCTTGCCTGAAACCATCTTGGACCATATTGACTTCTTCTATTTTCTTACGAAGTCTATCCATTATGATTTGTAACAGAATTTTACTGGCATGACTAATCAGGGCAACAGTTCTGTAGTTTGTGCATAATCTCAGGTTACCCTTTTTTGGCAGTGGTATGAATATAGCTCTTTTCCATTTTTTTGGCCAAATACCTGAATGCCATATCTTTTTACATAGTGCATGATAGATTGTTGCACATTCCTTTCCTCCTGCTTTAATAAATTCAGCTGTTATCTCATCACATCCTGGTGATTTACCATTTTTCAGATTCTTTATTGCCCATAAAACTTCTTCTATTGTCGGTTCGGGTTCTTTCTCCTCCAATAATAATTCACACTTTTGATTTATGCTTTCACAGTCAGTTGTTTCATACATTCCTAAGCAATATTCCTTCCATATTTCTAGAATTTCCTCTGTCTCTGTCAAGGTATTCCCCATCTTGTCACAAATTACATTTAGCTTAGGTGTGACATTTCTCGTCAATGTCTTCACTTCTTTAAACATTTCACTATCTCTTCTACACTTCTGATGTCCTTCTACTCTTTCACAACAATCCTGTATGTATCGTTTTTTTTTTGTCATTTCTTATGTTTCTTCGTACTTCTTTTGTTAAAGATTTATATTTCTCTTTGTTGTTTTTTGTCACTTTCCACTGCATCTTCATTCCTCTATGTTGTTTTATCAGTTCTAGTGTGCCTGCTGTAATCCATCCATTCTTTTGTGTTTTCTTTACTGGAACCATGTCTTTAGCTGTTGTTATTAAGATATCTCTGGCCTGTGTAGCCAAATCACCTGGTGTTATCTCCTCATGTACAGCCATCAGGATTTCGAAATGGTTTTTCACTTCTATACCGTATTGTTCTGGTATTTTTGCAAGATCAGCGGAGTGGTCTTGATCCTGCAACTGTCTTTTTTATCTTTATCTTCATGTCTGCTATTAATAACTCATGGTCTGTGTCACAATCAGCACCTGATAAAGTTTTTGCTGATGTTATACTTGACCTCCACCTTCTCTGGACTAAAATGTAATCTATTTGATTCCTGGTTTTCCCATCAGGTGATGTCCATGTGTAAAGTCTTCTTGGATGTTTTTTAAAAAGTGTGTTAGCAATCATTAGCTCATTTTCCATGCAAAAAGCCATTACATTGTCACCTGCCTCATTTCTATGTCCTATGCTAAATTTCCCTACAAGATGTCCTCCATCTTCTGTTCTTTATCTACCAATCTTTGCATTAAAATCTCCCATTATTAATACAATATCATTCTTCTGTACCTGGTCTATCGTCGTTTGCAGTGTGTTATAAAAGTCTTCTATTTCTTCGTCTTCTGCTGCTGATGTAGGTGCATATATCTGGATGATTGTTACGTTTCTAGAAGCGCCCTTTAGTCTGATTGTGAGGATTCTATCACTTACTGGATTGTAATCTATAATGATTTTGATGTTGATGTGTCCAAGTAAAAAGCCACTCCATTCTTTCCTCCTAATTCTCCATCAGAGTATATAAAGATATTATCATTCTCCTTATTGAAGTGTCCTGATCCTTTCTATCGATGTTCACAGATTCCCAAAACGTGTATGCCCGTTCTTTTCATCTAATCACTTATTATTTGATACTTCCCCTCATAATACTTCTTACATTCCATGTTCCTACTCTTATTTTTCTTTTTAGTTTGATGCAGGGGTTTTCCTTAGTAACATCGTAAGGATTTTGTCCATCATCACAATTACTAGTACTGACCTCTGTCTCACACTCTTTCCCAGTGTTAAAATCTGGCCTGGGGGTCTCACCACCAGATATTTTTCCTATTTGACTTTCCATGTTGCTGTTTGGGTTTCTTGAAGATAGTTTACCATCGTGAGAACATATGGCATCATCATCATCATCATCAGGTGCCGTGCCGACTGACGTTGGCTATTATGCTTCTCCAGAGTACCCGATCCTTCATGCAGGCCATCAGTTCAGTTGGTGATCTCCTCTCACACCATCCCGTCAGACTGTCCAGTATCATTTCTCTTGGTCTTCCTCTTGATCTTCTTCCTTCTATTTTTCCTGTTGTTATAATATTTTCAATGCCCCCTCTTCTCATTGCATGTCCTATGAAAGTACATTGTCTCTCTCTTATCTTTTTGACAAGGTTTTTTGTCTCTCCAGCTATTCTCATACATTCTTCATTAGTTATTTTTGCTGTCCAGGGGATTCACAACATTCTTCTAATAAACCACATTTCTGCTGCTTCCAATGATTTTTGTGCAGACTTGATTCACTTCCATATAACAAGATAGGTTCAATATAGCATTTTAGGACTCGTTTTATAACATTCATTGATAAAGATGTGTTAGCTAATATGTTTCTCATTCTCTGAAATGCAGTCTTTGCTTGGCCTATTCTGTTCCTTATTTCTGTTCTGCATTTCCCATGTGAAGTTATTACTGCTCCAAGGTATTTAAATTTCTGCACCTGCTTTAGAATAGTTTCATTTAAGTTAATACTGCATGCTGGTGGATTCTGTTTCTTAGATATAACCATAGTCTCTGTCTTTTTGATGTTCAAAGTAAGGCCTTTCTGTTCACTTTCTTTGGCGACTTTATCCAAGAGATTTTGCAGGTCTTGTTGGTTCTCAGCTATCAGTACTGTGTTGTCAGCATACCGAAGGTTGTTAATATTGTATCCTCCAGTTTTTATGCCTGGTTCTGTGATGATTGTTCTAGAATATTCTCACTATATATAGAAAAATGGTCTGGAGATAGTACACATCCTTGTCGCACCCCTTGTTTTATAGGTTGATATTTTCCAATTCTATTTTCAACTCGAACTGCTGCTTCTTGGTGCCAGCATAGATGTTTTACAATCCTCAGGTCTTTGCCATCTATACTGATGTCTTCAAGCATTTTAATAATTTCATTATGTTTCATCTTGTCAAATGCCTTGGTGTAGGTGTAATCAATGAAGCATAAGTAGAAATCTTTCTGTACTTCTAAAGCTCTTTCTGTCAGTCTTCGTAAAGCATAAATGGCATTGTGTGTTTCCTTTCCTTCAACAAATCCAAACTATTCATCTGCTATTTCCATTTTTATCTTTTTCCTTGTTCTTCTCATAATTATTCTCAGAAGTAGCTTCATTATGTGAAATGAGAGGCTGATAGTCTGGTGGTCATCACATTCCTTTGCACCTGGTTTCTTTGGTAGTGCTATAAACGTGGATTTAATCATGTCACTGGGAATATAACCACTGTTGTAAATGTCATTCAGTAACTTGGTTATTATTTTTATTCCTGTCTCCTCTAGTGCCTGTATTTCTTCTATTGTTATATTATCAGCCCCAGTCGCTTTTCCTTTCTTCGTGTGTTTGATGGCATCTATGATTTCATCTTCAAGCATTGGCGGTCCATCACAGTTTTCAGTATCTGGTGTTAATTCTGGTCTTTCTCCTCCATACAGCTCACCGATATACTCTGTCCACAATGTCTTCTTTTCTCATTAACATTTTACCTTCTTTCATCAGTTTGATGTTTCTCATTTTTCTGCCTGCTTTCTTTAGCTTTATTCTAACTTTTCCACAGAGTGGATCATGGTCACTATTGCAGTCAGCTCCTGGCATGGTTTTTGTTGTCAGTAATGCATTGTGGAATCGTTTGTTGATTAATATGTAGTCTATTTGGTTAAAAGGAACATATGGTATCAATCTTAATTTGGTTTTTGTGCTTATAACTCTTGAGAACATGGCATTCAAAAGTTATAAGCACAAAAACCAAGTTAAGATTATTCAATTCAAATGTAATATTCACCCTCATTTATGCATGATAAAGCTGGAAAACAAATGAAGACAACCAATTAGAATCTTTTGAAAATAAATGCCTAAAGAAAATACTCAGTATAAAGTAAAACAAATTCAAGAACAGCACAGAGATAAGGCAGATTAGTGAACAATAAACTGTCTTATGGGTGATCAGAAAAAGGAGATGGACATATCAGTCACGTGATGAGAAGAAACAAGTCAGAGAATCCTAAAACAAGTTATAAAGTGAAAAACAACAGGCTGAAGAAAAAGAGGTTGACCATGTGAAACTCTAAAGAGGACATTGTTAAGACAGGCTAGTTTAGTGAGCATAACATCCCTTGATGAGGTTGAAAAGCTCACCGAAAGCAGGAAAAACTGGCACCTACCATGCAAGCCCATGTGATACTTAACGACACAGGAAGAATGTAAAATGTAAGATGGCCATTTAAACCATAGTTTAATTGAAACAGAACAGATTTAGGAAAAATAGAAACTGTACTGATGCCATCTTCTGTCTAAGACAACTAACAGAACAATCAGTTAAAGAAAATCAGATACTGCACATCATCTTTGTAGCAAATATTCAGCAGAACTGAAAGATACAAAATGTGGGAAATCTTATATTACATTTATTACATGTCTGATCAACTTGTGCAAAAAGCTATATGAAAACAGTGTACAATTAGAACACTGAATTGAGAGTAGAATTGATTAAAAAAAATTCCAAAGTTTAAATATTCTGTTACTAAATAGTTTAACAGACAGCTCACCAAGTCTCATGAAGCTAACATGTAACTGACCTTGAGTTAAAAAAAAACAACATTTCAAGGCCTAAATTTTCCACTACCAAAATTAGCTAGTTTAGATACACAATTAAAAAAATATTAACTCTTCCCGTGCCTTGGGTCATTATTTTGACCCTTCCGGTTTCCCAATTTCTACCAGTGGTCGATATAGCGACTCTTGGTTTGTTTTATTAAAACAACAGGTGTAACATTTAGATTGTACATATTTCGTCCTCGTTTCCAGTGACACTTTTCAAAATGGTGAAAGAGTGCTTAGTTACGAGCGATGTTGAGCGAGAAAAAGGAAGAGAAACATGGAAATTTTCAATTTTTGATGATGCAGCTGGCCTGTGACCACCCCACTGCTCTTGAATGTATCCCAAGTAGATCTAGACATATTAGACGACTGGAGAACTAGGTAGGAGGTTATTTCAGACATTAATTTAGTAAGAATGCAACATAGAATCACAATACGAGATCGACATGTTGATCTAGACATCTCAGATGGTAAGTAGTGTAGATCTAGATCTAGTCGATGGTGAGATGGGCACAATCATTGTCTAAAAATATCACATTACTTCTTTTTTTCTAAAAAACTCTGCATTTGTGAAATTTTCATACATTTAGTTATATTTTGAAACATAATAAGTACATGGAAATAGTGTTTTCCATTCCATTTTACAACTATACCCCCTAAATATATCAACGCCCGCGGTTTTATTTTGACATCCAACTGAACATCAGCTTTTCTTCCTGTGGCATGGGAAGAGTTAATAATTCTCATGAAGTCAAAATGGCATAACTAAGTTTCCCTTGACCCCCATCTAAGAGCTTTAAAAACTAAGTCTAAGAACTAAATATATCTTTGATTATGTCCGTTTGCACTTCTGTAGGCTTCTCGGTTGTGAGCAAGATAGCCTGTTGCTGATGCATCCATTTGCAGATCATCAATATGTCTTGCAGCCATCTTTGCTTTGGTCTTCCTCTAGATTATCATGATGTTTAATGTGTCCAAAACATTTAAGTTTTCTATCTTTAAATCTCTTTACTAGCCAGCCTTCTTCACTATTAAGTTCTTGTAGTATGAATATATTTGTTATTTTTTGTATTCTGTAGCATGCATAAAATAAATCGCTATCTTGATGATCTCGGCTACATACTTTTGTTCCACAGCATGCACCACATGACGCACTATTCGGTTTCTGTAATACTGCTTGAAGGTGTAAAGGATAGCTTGGTCGTATGGTTGCAGCATGCTGGTTGTGTTAAGTGGCAGGAAAACAAACTCTGTAGCCATCAGATTGGTGATGCCAGTGTGCGCTGGATAGTTATCAATGAACAACAAAACTTTTCAGTTAATTTTGTTGTCAAAAGAATTGACACAGTCCTCAAACAGTTCACTTGTCATCCATGCATGCTGGATGGCCTTGTAAGCGACGGGCAGGCTTTTTGAAATTCTTGAAGCACCGTGGATTTCGTGATTTTCTGGTAACAAGGAGCGGAGTCTTCTCAGTGCCAGACATCATCTGGGCTGTACAGCATTTTTGGCAAAAAGCGAAATCCAATCATTAACGACATCATGTTAACTCAGGTAGCTTCACCTGAAGCAACCTTAAATGTTATATTGTGGTGTTTCTTAATGCACTCAAGAAAGCCGTTCAAACACTTCCAGTCAAGCATATCCGTTTATTTTTCAAAATGTTCTGCTTGAACCATTTCAGCAGAGCTCACTCAATATCCATGTAAGAACTCGCACGGCTTTGTTTACAGTTTGACCTAACTAAAGCGTGAAAGTCTCATTCAATTTTGTCTCGGTTTTTAACAAGTTCAATTACAAATTTATCTGCTGTGTCCTTTCTCCTAACTATTTCATCACCCTTCAGAATATCCATTTTAGCACTTAGAGATCAACACGTTGGCATTTAGTAGCCATTATCTACAGAAGAACCAGAGTTATGTTCCAAGCTATATGACAGTACAGTACACTACTTGAGACTGACCAACTATCAACTTGCATTGCCAACTTAAAATACCACCTACGTCTTGATAAAGAAGAAAAACAATGGCCGAAAGAAGCCAGATTTTAATCACTTAAGGGCAGTCGTGGTAAGCCTTTCATTCACACCACATGAGTTGTGATGTCCACATGTTCTATAGGTTGATGAGGCATGTACTCAGTGATCAAACGGCCAGCCCCTTCTTTGATGAGTCATGAATCTGATAAAGCTTTGTGAGATTCTACAGCTTGGATTTGCCCAATTTGTGATACAAAGAGGAGTATTTAAATCCTCCGGGTGCAAAATTATGGTGACATTAACTAATTTGTGCCAATAAGCGTGGTGATATTAACCAGAGTAAAGCCCACTGGGAGTTGGCCAGGAATACAAATTTCTGTGACAATATCTGGGTTGTGACATAAAGCAACATATGCTTGTGAGACCTGGACACTTAACAAAAGAGCTGAGAAACACATAAATGCCTTTGAATGTAAATGCTACAGAAGAGTTCTTCAAATATCATAGACACAAAAAGAACAAATATATCCATACTACAAGAACTTAAGAGGGCTAGCTAGTAAAGAGGATTAAAAAAGATTAACTTTTGGACACATTAAATGTCATGATAATCTAGAGAAGACTGTATTGGAAGGGTACTTAATGGGAAAAAGAAAAAGAGGAAGACCAAGGCGAAGATGGTTGCAAGACATCGTTGATTATCTGCAAATGGATGCATCAGCAGCAGGGCATCTTGCTTACAACCAAGCCTACAGGAGTGCTGTTGGGGGGGGGGGGGGGGCAAGGGACATGCAAATGACTAGACAAAAAGCAATGTGATTATTAAGTGGGTTCGACTGTGGTACCCTTTGTCATCCTCCCTTTACCCCTTTTCTTAGCCAATCATTGGCTTCCACTTTATTCCCTCCCTCGCCAATCTGGGCGCACTTCATCCCTGTCTTTCTCACTAGGAGGAGACTAAAAAAAAAAACTAAGTCTACATTTTTCATTTACTTTTTGTGTTTTTATCTGTTGTATGTGATCTTTGAAATAGGCTTTTGTCAAAATATTGGATTATTGTATGTTATTCATGTATGTATATGATCATCTTGCTTTCTGTCATTCTTGTTTCTGTCATTTTTCCTCACTCTTTCTAGTTTTCTGTAAAACTGAACCATACACCTCGATCTACAGAAAAAACCCATCAATAATGAATACTGTTGCCTCACGCAGATTGAATCATAAAGTGGAATTTACATACCTGACACAACCTGAACTGCTAACATTCTTCATCAACTACAGGCAGTGCTAAATAGTTTTACATCACCTGTGACTATATGTCATCATGGTTTAGATTTATATGTAGTAAATATGGATAGATTACATGTAAACATGGAAGCCAGTCAGTTCTCGGAAATTACATAATCTGAGTGTGGCCTGAAAAGTTCTGCTTTCTCTGAAATATTCAGGGCAAGAGTGGATATATCTAGTTAATACTTATTTGCACGACTGTGCCTGCCACCATGTGTAGGAAAGGGGGTGGGGGGGTGGGAGAAAAGAGGGTGTCTGCACCTGGCATTCCTTATAGTTCCTGTTCAAGTAAAAAATGATGACCTGTCAATACATGCAGTTGAAAAAAAAAATGTGTATTATTCTTGGATGCACCAGAGAGACATCCTGCAGGCTATGAGGTATGACTTTCCTACCATGGACAGCAGAATAAATTTAGCCAGGGCACAATCCTACTCCAAAAGCAAAGGAGGGAGCCATCCACTTCAAAGTGAAATTATAAAAGGGAACAGACTCAAGGGAGGAAAATCATGGATAGGTCATGGATAACTAAATTTATAATAGAGAGAGAGAGAGAGAGAGAGAGAGAGAGAGAGACGTGTAGCTGAATAATGAGTTCAAACCATGTGGTTCCAGTGTTCCATATTCCTGAATGTAGCAGTTCTCAAGAGCTAGGCAACTTTTGTCATTAGCATGACACTGTCTGATGGCTGTTACCAGAAAATCAGATTTGCCTCTGTGGTTGGGGCCACTGAAATGATTAGGGACTTGTTCCAAAGCATGCTGGGTGATATCATACAGATGTTTCTCCATGTGGTCACCTAATCTAAGACCAGTTTCACCAATATAAGTTTATCCTGCATACGTTGACATATATCACATTATGGGACTCGCACAGGAATCCCTCATGGAGAATGAAGACAATTATGGGAAAAGTGAGGACAACACATCAAGAGCAGTTATATTTTCTGGTGCAAACATATGCAAAAATTCCACTTCAGGTGGCTGTGAAATTCCATCTGCAACACGTTCCATGCCTTTCTCACTTGCAACACATAATTCAAAACCTCCTCATGGCATAAGATTACAATCACCTATTCCACCTTCTCCTGGTTAGATTTCCATTATATCACTCTCTCTCCCTTCTGCAATTGCCCCTCACTTTTACAACCCACCTATCACACATCATGGATGTCTAAGTGGTGAAGTGGTTGCGCACTGGTCTCTCATGGCGAAGGTCGGGGGGTTTGAATCCGGCTGGAGGCACCCCAGTCACCCAGCTGTAGAAATGGGTACTCAACTTTTGGAGTTGAGGAAGGAAAGGTGTGCTGACAGGTCAAGGAAAATATGGGCACAAATACCATATCCCTATGTGCCTCTAAGGCATGACAGGATTACCTACCTATCACACATCTCCATTTAAACATTCTCAACACTGCACCATGTGCATTTCTGGACACAGCCTCTTACAAGTCACAGTTTCTTACATGTTACAGCTTCTTACAAGTTACGGCTAAGTGCTCCATTTATTTTATCCTACTTTTTACATAGCATTCATGCGATTTTATATTCTTTCTCTATTTCTTCACTCTATGTGCTTTTTGATTGATTAAGGTTCACACCGAAATGTCACAATTGTGTGCTCGTTAATTAATAATGATGTTCTTAGTTTTTTTCCTAGTTTATACATTATGTTATCACAGCTTTACTGCAGTGACTTCACGTATAGTTATATACTTAGTTTTATATACTTATACAGTAATTATTCTTATAGAGTATGTCTTCCTGACATCTTACTAGTGCCACATGTTGGTTGGGCAGACCTTGAGCTTGCCTGAAAATTCTGTTGTGATCTGTGCAGAGCTGAAAAATGACTCCTCGTTCCTTTCTACTGAGTTGGTAGTTGACACTTTTTTGGATGTTCAAGATGCGTTTTTGCTCATTTATTCCTATATGTTATTTTTATCATTTACTTAGCCTCCTCTTATGTCATTCTTGTATCTGTCTGAAGTTATCTGTCACCTCCTTTTGCTAGGATGTCTGCTGCTACATTCATATATCACACTGAAATGGAATCCACTATTACCACTCCTGAGAATGGTGTACACAGCTGGTGCCCTGCTATTCACAGGTTACTGAGAACTTTATTTTTGTGGCTCTCTAGTGCAGTGACATCCTGATAAAGCTTCATGTTTATTAACTAACAGGACTGGAGTCAGGAACATCACATTTTTAAAATCATTATTCTTGATACCAGGGTTTCTGCCTCTACTCTTTATTCACTGGAAAATTTCCCTGCTGATACTATCAGTTTACTGTGTTTATTATTTATTACCTCCCCCATGGAAAAGAAAAAAAAAATTATTTTCAGTTGTTTGGAATCCAGACTCCCTAGTGCAGGCATGTTCAGCTGCTATTTAAAAAGTGCTCCTCTAAATTCTTTGTAGCCAGACATCAAACTAAAAGGAACTGCTAATGAATTAGGCTTTTTTAAAGAAAAGTGTGTTGGTTATGGTCACCATTCTATGATGGTAGGCAGATGATCTCAATGTAGGGACAATGGTTACAATCACTGACTAGTACAGTAACTGCCCAGAAGGAAAGCAATGATAAACTACCTTCTGGAAATATACCAAGAAACCCAAACAGCAACATGGAAAGTCAAATAGGAAAAAAGATCTGGTGGTGAGCCCACCAGACCAGATAGATCTAATTTTATCACTGGGGAAGAGTGAAACAGAGGTCAGCACTAGTAACTGTGATGACGGACAAAAACCTGACAGCATTACAAAAGGAAAATCCCTGCATAAAACTAAAGAGATAAGAGTAGGAACATGGAATGTGAGAAGTATGTATGAGGGAAAGTATCAAATAATAAGTGATGAGATGGAAAGAACAGGGATACACATTTTGGGATCTGCGAACATCGATGAATGTTAGAATGTTATAAAACGAGTCCTAAAATGCTATATTGAACCTATCTTGTTATATGGAAGTGAATCATGGACAATAGGCGAGTCTGCACAAAAATCATTGGAAGCAGCAGAAATGTGGTTTATTAGAAGAATGTTGCGAATCCCCTGGACAGCAAAAATAACTAATGAAGAATGTATGAGAAGAGCTGGAGAGACAAAAAAACCTTGTCAAAAAGATAAGAGAGAGACAATGTACTTTCATAGGACATGCAATGAGAAGAGGGGGCATTGAAAATATTATAACAACAGGAAAAATAGAAGGAAGAAGATCAAGAGGAAGACCAAGAGAAATGATACTGGACAGTCTGACGGGATGGTGTGAGAGGAGATCACCAACTGAACTGATGGCCTGCATGAAGGATTGGGTACTCTGGAGAAGCATAATAGCCAACGTCAGTCGGCACGGCACCTGATGATGATGATGAACATCGATGGAAAGGATCAGGACACTTCAAAAGGGAAAATGATATCTTTATATACTCTGGTGGAGAATTAGGAGGAAAGAATGGAGTGGCTTTTTACTTGGACAGATTAACATGAAAAGCATTACTAGGTTACAACCCAGTAAGTGATAGAATCTTCACTATCAGATGTAAAGGCACCTCTAGAGGTGTAACAATTATCCAGATATATGCACCTACATCAGCGCAGAAGAGGAAGTAGAAGACTTTTATAACATACTGTAAACGACAACAGACCAGATACGAAAAAATGATACTTTATTAATAATTTAATTTTAAATTTTAATGCAAAAGTTGGTACAGAAAGAGCAGAAGATGAAGGATATGTTTTTGGGAAAATTTAGTATAGGCACAGAAATGAGGCAAGTGACAATCTAGTGGCGTTTTGCATGGAAAATGAGCTAATGGTCGCTAACACACTTTTTAGACAACATCCAAGAAGACTTTAGAATTGGACATCACATGATAGTAAACCAAGAATCAAATACATTAAGTACAAAAGAAGATGCAAATCAAGTATAACTTCAGCAAAATCTCTACCAGGTGCTGACTGTGACACTTACCAGCAGTAAGAATAAAAGGTGAAACAACTTAGTTTGACATAAAACATGGGATCCATCAGCTGTATACTGTCACCTTACTTATTTAACTTGTATAGTGAAAATATAATGAGGAATGTTAGAGAAGCTGTAGACGAAGAATATTATGATCTCATAACAAATGTAGGTCATGAAATATCAGAGATTAGATATGCTGATACAAATGGAGGTCATAAAATACCAGAGATTAGATATGCTGATGACACAGTATTACTGTCCACAACACAAAAAGGAATGGAATAACTAATTATGTCAGTCAATAAGAACAGTGAAGAGCAAAACCTTTATCTTAATGCAAAGAAAACTAAATTGATGACAACTGACAAAACAAGTAAGGCAGCTGAAATATATATCAATGAGGAAAAATTGGAAGAGGTGGAGAGTTTTGAATATCTTAAATCATTGCCAACTGGATACAATGAGGGATATTAAAAGGAGGACATCTATTGCTCTTAAAAAAAAATAAAACAACTAAAGAGGCTCTTCAAAAAAATAGAACAACCAAAGAGGCTGTGGAGAGGAACAGACAGAACTACAAAAAAATAAGATTTTTAAGGGCATGCATCTTTCCCGTCGCAACATATGCCTATGAGACCTTGAGACTTAACAAAACAGCTGAGAAACACATAAATGCCTTTGAATGTAAATGTTACAGAAGAGTTCTTCAAATATCATGGATAAAAAAAAAGAACAAATATATCCATACTTTTCATTCATTCATTCATTTGCATGTCCCTTGTGGAACTTTGCCTCACTAATGGCACTCTTGTAGGTCTCTCGGTTGTGAGAAAGATGGCCTGCTGCTGATGCATCCATTTGTAGATCATCAATGATGTCTGTATCCATACTACAAGAACTTAATACCGAATAAAGTTGGCTAGTAAGGAAGATTAAACAGAGAAAACAATACTTTTGACACAGTAAACGTCATGACAGTTTAGAGAAGACTGTCTTGGAAGGGTACATAATGGGAAAAAGAGAGGAAGAACAAGGTGAAGATGGCTGCAAGACATCGTTGATGATCTGCAAATGGATGCATCAGCAACACTGCATCTTGCTTACAATCAGGAGGCCTACAGGAGAGCTGTTAGGGAGGCAAAGGTTCGCAAGGAACATGCAAATGACTGACTGAAAGGAAAATGTGAGGACTATATCATAAGCAGTTATGTAAATTTACAAATAAATTGTAGAGCTACAACTATATTTCTGTTTCATTTAATTATGCAAAACTATTTTAAAAAATTTTAAATGCAGGCCAACTTTTCACATTGCTACCTTTCTTGAGTATGAGAATAATACACCATTAAGTCAAGATAAAAGGATTGTGTTCTAAAAGCACAGTCCAGCCAATCTGCTTTTCAGAAATGAAGATATCAGCCTGCATAGCAAAGTGCCTCTGAAAATAGTGTAAACAATGCATTAATGAAAAATGGGATATTCATATGAATATAATCTAATATATATATATATAATCGAATCCAAGTGCTGTTCACTACAAAAACAAAAAAAAAATAAAAATTACTGTCATAGCTCTAACCTCTTCATATTTCCTATTGACTAAAGCCAGTTTGAACTTGAACTCTGTGGGGTCAATGCTAAGAACTCTGGGGCGACATTCACGATCCAGACAGTAAACAGATGTTCCCTTGATACGAGTTATGTAGATTGGAAGGTCCAGGGTGCGAATGATTCCATGGTCTCTGTATGATGAAATATTTTTGAAGGAATATAGTTAAGCCTTATGCAGATATGTTTCCAATTCAAACACTGTTGGTTCAATGCTATAGAATGTGTGGTTAGATCAGTAACAGTGATGATGGGTGATGAAATTAGCTGCTGTTGCAACTGCCAACCCTGTGTCAAACTTCTCAGTAAAGTCAACACTGGTACCCTGATTATCCCTATCTCATCTCATTTGCTAGGTCATTATGACTATGCTTATTGTCAGAAGTACTGCTAGAAGGTAGTCAGCTATAGTTTCTTTCTTTCTCATTTCCCACCTAACATTATTTTATCACTGACTGCTTTTTTCAGCATTCTAAAAGAATATACACTGGAGATGGTTGGGACATGAGCTCCAAATGACTGACAACTCACTACCAAATAGCACTAAGATGGACACCACAGAGAAACAGAAGTAAGGATAGACCAAAAGAGACATGAAGAAGAACAACAGAAAGGATGTTGACCAATAGAGGGCTCACCTGGGCAAGAGCAGAAAAAAAAAACAAAGGACAGGCATTTGTGGAAAACCCTTGAGGAAGCCCCCTATGCCCTGGGCACTTAACTCTTCCCGGGCTACAGAAAAAAACGCGGACGTTCATGTGTTTTGCCATGGCACTAAGCGTGGGTCTTGATATGTATAGGGGGTATAGTTGTAAAAGTGAATATACAAAGTATTTCCACTTTAAAAGTATACATATTATGCATGAAAATAGTTGTAAATGTAAGTAGATTTCATAAATGAAGAGTTTTTTTTAGGAAAAAAGAAGTAATGTGATGATTTTAGCTGATAACTGTGTAGTGCTTACCATCGGCGATGCCTAGATGTACAATGTTTACCATCGGCGATTTCCAGATCTACTTAAATTTTCATCCGATCTTGTAGTGTGGTGGCATTCTCACTAAAATAATATCTAAAATAACCTTCTAATTACTTCTCCAGTCCATTTAATAGGTCTAAATGTACTTGGGGCACATTCAAGAACAGTGGTCGGGTCATAGGACATGTTCCTTATGCCTCCGAAATCACAATACTGAAATTTCTCAGTTAATTCATCGCTTTCGTTCGGTTGTTAGCCACACTTATTGATTGAACTATGAAAGGTCACCAGACACGCAGAGATAAATCGTGTACAATAAAAAGTTTTACAATAGCTTTACGTTGCAACGAAACAATATCGCTTTAATGACAATGGCAGACACTGGACCAACAGGAAGTTCTCACTATCGTGCTAATGGCAGGGAAAGAGTTAAGGTTCAGAGAGATAGAGAGAGTTCAAAGAGCTAAATCCATGATTAATATCCAGTCTTTGATTTTCCATATTTCATTTTTTACAAAATGACTATTTTTGTAAACTTCGTTAGAGTAGCTGCAAAAACATACATACAAAGGATTTGAAAATAATGAAATAATATGAAGCTGTTATGCTGTATTCATGATGCAGATTCTGTATTAAGTATGGTAGTTCATGTGCTCTGTAAGCCTGACTAATGAATACTATTGGCAGTGTCTTTTCATGATGCGTCCAGTGAGACAATTTCTAATAAGTAATTGGCAATGTCACATTTCCTGTATGATAAACATTTTACAAGGACCTATGTAAGACATTTCATGTAGGCAGCTGAATAGACGACTAAATCATGTTACCAATGCCTTGAATTAGTTAAGACATTCGATGAGTTCAATGGCAGCTTAATTAATAATTTTAATAAAATAGTGTACTTTACATGACACTTGCATGGGAGTACACTTTGCTAAATACCTTCTGTTATATTCAAAATAAGAAATTAAAGACATGATTAAAGCAAAGGAATTATCTGATAATTGTTTTGCACTGAATGATTTTTTTCTTTTAAATGGTTAAGCTATTTCTGTTATAATTTCCTTTTATACACTTTATATGTTTTTGATACTAAAAAGTAAAGATAGTCCCATAGCATTTCAAATGCCGTAGGGGGTGAAGCGTTAGAGACCTCATTATGCTGGGTCATCAGCGTGTGAGGTAGGGTGACCAGTTCCTTTCCTCGCTGCCTTTACTTCCCAGATTTTCTCTGGTACCCATTTTACGAGGCTGGGTCGACCTCAGGGCCGTATTGGTCGGAAAAAAAATCCCGCTCAGCTGGGGATTCGAACCCTCGACCATTTGGTTGCTAGACGAGTGCTCTAACCACTACGCTAGCCGGCCCACTTTTGATACTAGAGTTCAATAAAACACTACAGGAAACACCAAAAGAGGTGCTGGGATATCGGAAATGGAGAAAAGAGGAATGGATAAGCAAGACCACATGGGAAAAGATAGAGCAAAAAGAAATCAAGAAAAAATTACTGAACACCAAATCACAAAGGCTAAAAGAACAAGTTTTAAGTAATTATGCACAAAAAGACAATGAAGTGAAGGAATCATGCCGTCAAGATAAACATCAATACTATGACAACTTAGCAGAAGCAGCAGAGAAAGCAGCATATGCAAATGACATGAAAACCATATACAAAATCACAAAGCAGATGACAGGTAACTTCAGCACAAGATGTGAGAGTGCAATAAGGACACTAAAGGGACAACTGGTCAGTGGAGAAAGAGAAAAACTTGAAAGATGGAGGGAACACTTTAACACCCTATTAAACAGAACACAAGCAGTACAAACAATAGACATACCTGAACCAAAAACGGAACTAAAAATCAATACAGGACCAATAACAATAAGTGAAGTAAAGGAGGCAATAAAGAAGCTAAAATTAGACAGGGCACCAGGTGAAGATGAAGTGACTGCTGAGATGTTGAAAGCAGAAGAAACAGAAACACCAAAACAACTTTGCCGGATATTACAACAAATTTGGGATCTAGAAAAAGCTCCTGAGGAGTGGAAAACTGGCCTTATACTAAAACTAACAAAGAAGGGTGACCTCAGAGACTGTGGGAACTGGAGAGGCATTAGACTACTGCCACTCACCAGTAAAGTATTTTGCAGAATAATCATCAACAGAATTGTACCAGCACTTGAAGGAAAACTTCAAAAAGAGCAGGCAGGATTTAGGAAAGGAAGATCATGCATAGACCACATATTTGTACTTAGACAAATATTAGAACAGGCAAATGAGTGGCATAGCACAACATATGCATTGTTTATAGATTTTGAGAAAGTCTTTGACAGTGTCAACAGAGATGCACTGTGGAAAATCCTAAGATGGCATGGCCTCCCTCATAAGATAGTGAATGTAATCAAAGCCCTGTACGAGGGTTTTCAGTGCAAAGTTATCTGTGGAGAACATACCTCCAGAAGCTTTAGGGTACAAACAGGAGTGAAGCAGGGATGTGTACTATCACCAACATTATTTATCTTGGCAACAGACTGGTTAATGAAGGAGGCAACATCAGACAAACGCAGAGGATTACAATGGACCCTTGACACAGTGCTGGAGGACCTTGACTTTGCGGACGACATTTGTCTATCAAGCAGCCACAAAGAAATGCAAGATAAAATAAACAAGCTAACTCAGAATGCAAACAACATAGGACTAATGATCAACGTAGGAAAGACAAAGTTAATGAAGCAAAACGTGAACAACAGAAATGTACTGTGAGTAGATAGCAGGTTAGTGGAGGAAGTCAATGAATTTGTATACCTTGGCAGTAAAGTAGTAGAAAATGGAGACAGCACAGAGGACATCAACAGCAGATTTAATAGAGCAAACCAGGCTTTTGCAGTACTGCAGACTATATGGAAATCTAAAAAACTAAGCATGAATACGAAAATCAGGATATTTAAGAGTAATGTTCAAAGTGTGCTACTCTATGGAAGTGAATGAATAGAAAACAAGTTGAATTCTTTCCAGACTAAATGTTTACGAAGAATTAGAAAAATATTTTGGCCAAAAAGAAATAACATCTTGTTGGCAGAGATGCAGATGAAGCCACTGACAGCAATTGAGGAAAGACACTGGCGATGGCTGGGACATGTGCTCCGAATGACTGATAACTCACTACCAAAAACAGCACTAAGATGGACACCACAGGGAAACAGAAGTAAGGGTAGACCAAAAGAGACATGGAGAAGAACAAAAGAGAGGATGTTGAGCAATAGAGGGCTCACCTGGGCAAGAGCAGAAAAAAAGGCAAAGGACAGGCATTTGTGGAAAACCCTTGTGGAAGCCCCATGTGCCCTGGGCACTTAAGGTTCAGAGAGAGAGAGAGAGAGAGAGAGAGAGAGAGAGAGAGAGATATGTTTGAAGTACAGTTCCATTCCAGGTTTTATCATTTAAATTCTACTCACGCCACTCAATGAATATAGATTTTTCAGGTTTTAAAATTTTTAAAGCTTTTCAAACTTGTAAAAACACAGGTTTGTGGACCTCATCTTGGTATGAAGGCTCCCAAATTTTTATTTATTTCTGACCAAACATCTGAAAGATACACATCTGGTAGCACATGATGACTTACCCATTTGTAAGGGCATATTTGATGTGGTTAGATGTGGTGTACACAAAAACTCCACTTTCATCCCATGCTCCGGACTTGATGCGGATATTCTCATGTATGGTACATAAATTCTCCAACTTGCGATTACAGATGGAAATCACTACAGATATATAGAATATATAAAGATACAATGCAGGCAATATAAAAAAATAAACATCCAAATAGCATATAATGTGTAAACCTAGATTATATATAAAAAATAAAACTCTAAATAGCATATACTGTGTCAAACTACATTTCCTTGATATTCAGTTTCATGATGATAACGTGCAATATACGACAAAAGCATAGAATATCACAGACCAAAAAATACACTGATATCACTACAAGAAAGCAATATAAAATATGGTTCTGATGTGTATCACATTCAGTGTGGAAAATCACAAAACAAACAATAAACAGACTGTACAGCAATCGTGTAAAATTTTAAAAATCGTATTGTAGACACACAGTTAGAAATCATGGCAGGCATTATATCGTTAATGAATCACGTCAGAGAAAGATGAATTATGGGAAAAATCCACATGCATGGTGTGGGTAAAATAATTGGATATAAGTTGTGAATTGGTGAAAAAAAAAAAAAAAGCTGTCAGAGATAGAGAAGGGATGCTGAAAGAAACAAGCATGTTTTCTTTGCCCAGTAATATTGTTAGGAAATGTATTTGATCAAGTTCATGAATTACACACAGTCAAGGAGCATAGTATAAATTATCATTAGAAATAACAAGGTCTATTATGCTGCAGCATTCAGTATGAAACATGTTTTTCACGACAAAATGAATCATTAATTGCTTCAACCTAGAATTCTCCTTTTATAACATGTGAGCCATGAATTACACACCTGAACCTAGAACGTGCTACTGATCCAGTATAAGTGTGTGATGATGAATAAGTGCCTAAAAAAACTGGTGTTCAACACCACAATTTTTTTTAGAACAATGAAATGTGAACCCAAAAAAAAGTCTGTCATTACAATGTTAATGTGTGATATATAGATGACATGATAGCTGCAAGAGAGACTTTAGGTTCCTGAAACTTAAATCATATACTTCTAAAGTTCATTCTGATGTTGAGTTTATTGGAGTTTTTGATAATGTATATTTCAAATCTTTCTCTGTGATAAATAATTTCAATCTTACGGTATGTTGAATTTTGATTTTCACAACACTGAAATATATTTACACAACAGCAGGAGATTACAAGACTTAGTATTATCATGAGTCTACTTATAAAAGATAACTCTATATTCAGTAAGTCATTTGCATGTTCCTTGCAGAACTTTGCCTCCCTAACAGCTCTCCTGTAGGCCTTGGTCTTCGTCTCTTTCTCTTTCCCATTATGTACACTTCCAAGACTGTCTTCTCTAAATTATCATGACATTTAATGTGTTCAAAATATTTAAGTTTTTCTCTCTTTAATCCTCTTCACTAGCCAGCATTCTTCAGTATTAAGTTCTGGTAGTATGGATATATTTGTTCTTTTGTTGTCCATGATATTTGCAAAACTCTTCTGTAGCATTTACATTCAAAGGCATTTGTGTGTTTCTCAGCTGTTTTGTTAAGGTGTCCAGGTCTCACAGGCATATGTTGCGAGGGAAAGATGCATGCCCTTAAAAATCTTATTTTTGTAGTTGTCTGTTCCTCTCCACAGCTTCTTTAGTTATTTTATTTTCTGAAAAGCGATAGATGTCCTCCTTTTAATTTCCCTCATTGTACCTCCATTATTAGTTAGCAGTGATATTCAAAACTCTCCACCTCTTCCAGTTTTACCTCACTGGTTCATTCATTCATTCATTTGCATGTCCCGTGAGGAACTTTGCCTCCCAAACAGCACTCCTGTAGGCCTCTCGGTTGTGAGCAAGATGGCCTGCTGCTGTTGCATCCATTTCCAGATCGTCAACGATGTCTTGCAGCCATCTTCGTCTTGGTCTTCCTCTTTTTCTTTTTCCCATTATGTATCCTTCCAATACGGTCTTCTCTAAATTATCCTGACGTTTAATGTGTCCAAAATATTTCAGTTTTCTCTCTTTAATCCTCTTCACTAGCCAGCCTTCTTCAATATTAAGCTCTTGTAGTATAGATATATTTGTTCTTTTTTGTGTCCACGATATTTGGAGAACTCTTCTGTAGCATTTACATTCAAAGGCATTTATGTGTTTCTCAGCTGTTTTGTTAAGTGTCCAGGTCTCACAAGCATATGTTGCGATGGGAAAGATGCATGCCCTTAAAAATCTTATTTTTGTGGTTCTGTCTGCTCCTCTCCACAGATTCTTTAGTTGTTTTACTTTCTGAAGAGCGATAGATGTCCTCCTTTTAATTTCCCTCATTGTATCTCCATTATTAGTTAGTAGCGATCCAAGATATTCAAAACTCTCCACTTCTTCCAGTTTTTCCTCACTGATACATATTTCAGTTGCCTTGTTTGTTTTGTCAGTTGTCATCAATTTAGTTTTCTTTGCATTAAGATAGAGGTTCTGCTCTTCGCTGTTCTTGCGGACTGACATAATTAGTTTTTCCATTCCTTTTTGTGTTGTAGACAGCAATACTGTGTCATCAGCATATCTAATCTCTGGTATTTCATAACCTCCAACTGTTATGGCATCGTAATATTCTTTGTCTACATCTTCTCTAACATTCCTCATTATATTTTAAGTATACAAGTTAAATAAGTAGGGTGACAATATGCACCCCTGACGGACCCCTTGTTTTATGTCAAACCAACTTGTTGTTTCACCATTTATTCTTACTGCTGCTTGTTGGTCTAGATACAGCAGTGATGTTAATTGTATCAAATGTGTTGGAAATCCCATTTTTTCCGTTATTTCCCAAAGTTTCTGATGTTGTACACAATCAAATGCCTTTGAGTAGTCTATAAAGGATAAATATAGATTCACATTAAACTCTCTGCATTTCTCTATTATTAATCTTAGATTGAATATATGATCTCTTGATCCTCTTCCTTGCCTGAAACCAGCTTGGACCATATTGACTTCTTCTTCTATTTTCTTTCGAAGTCTACCCATTATGATTTTTAACAGAATTTTACTGGCATGACTAATCAGGGCAACAGTTCTGTAGTTGGTGCATAATTTCAGGTTACCCTTTTTGGCAGTGGTATGAATACAGTTCTTTTCCATTCTTTTGGCCAAACACCTGAATGCCATATCTTTTTACATAGTGCATGATAGATTGTTGCACACTCCTTTCCTCCTGCTTTAATAAATTCAGCTGTTATCTCATCACATCCTGGTGATTTACCATTTTTCAGATTCTTTATTGCCCATAAAACTTCTTCCATTGTCGGTTCGGGTTCTTTCTCCTCCAATAATAATTCACACTGTTGATTTCTGCTTCCACAGTCGGTTGTTTCATACATTCTTTACCTCACTGGTAAATATTTTAAAAGAATTAGAAAAATATTTTGGCCAAACACCATAAGAAATAACATCTTGCTGGCAGAAATGCAGATGAAGCCACTGACAGTAATTATTGAGGAAAGACACTGGCGATGGTTGGGACATGTGCTCCCAATGACTGACAACTCACTACCAAAAATAGCACTAAGATGAACACCACAGGGGAACAGAAGTAAGGGTAGACCAAAAGAGACATGGAGATGAACAACAGAAAGGATGTTGACCAATAGAGGTCTCATCTGGGCAAGAGCAGAAAAAAGGCAAAGGACAGGCATTTGTGGAAAACCCTTGCGGAAGCCCCATGTGCCCTGGGCACTTAAGGTTCAGAGAAAGAGAGATAGATAAATATTTTAGCTGCCTTATTTGTTTGGTCAGTTGTATTCAATTTAGTTTTCTTCACATTAAGATAGAGGTTTTGCTACTCACTATTCTTCATCATCATCATGTGCCGTGCCGACTGGCGTTGGTTATTATGCTTCTCCGGAGTACACGATCCTTCATGCAGGCCATCAGCTCAGATGGTGATCTCCTCTCACACCATCCTGTCAGACTGTCCAGTATCATTTCTCTTGGTCTTCCTCTTGATCTTCTTCCGTCTATTTTTCCTGTTGTTATAATATTTTCAATGCCCCCTCTTCTCATTGCATGTCCTATGAAAGTACATTGTCTCTCTCTTATCTTTTTGACAAGGTTTTTTTGTCTCTCCAGCTCTTCTCCTACATTCTTCATTAGTTATTTTTGCTGTCCAGGGGATTCGCAACATTCTTCTAATAAACCACATTTCTGCTGCTTCCAATGATTTTTGTGCAGATTTGCCTATTGTCCATGATTCACTTCCATATAACAAGATAGGTTCAATATAGCATTTTAGGACTCGTTTTCTAACATTCATTGATAAGGATGTGTTGGTCAATATGTTTCTCATTCTCTGAAATGCAGTCTTTGCTTGGTCTATTCTGTTCCTAATTTCTGTTGTGCATTTCTCATCTGAAGTTTCACTATTCTTACGGACTGATATAATTAATTTTTCCATTTCCTTTTGTGTTGTGGATGGTAAATCTGTGTTATCAGTATATCTAATATCTGGTATTTCATAACCTCCAATTGTTACGGCATCGTAATATTCTGTGTTTACATCTTTTCTCAACCGAGAGGCCTACAGGAATGATGTTAGGGAGGCAAAGTTGCGCAAGGGACATGCAAATAACTGACTGACATCTTCTCTAACATTCCTCATTATATTTTCAGTATACAAGTCATACTGAAAGTCATCAGCAAAAATTTTTTAAATGTCAGAATTTATAGACTGAGAAAATATAAATGTATATCACCTTAACTGCATCCTTTGCCCTTCATGTACAGGTCACACGATGTCACCAACATGTGTCACATGACCACACAGAGCAGAAACAAAATAGCGGGTGCTGAAGTTTTTTTTCATCAACACGCTATTTTGAGTTAATCATTAAAAAGGAAATCCCTGCTGCTGAAATTCACCAAAGACTTCAACTTGCTTATGGAGATGTGTGTATGGGTGACAGCAGTGTCAGGAAGTGGGTGAAACATTTTGAAGATGGAAACACAAGGATCCAAGATATGCCTCGCAGCAGTTGCCCTCGAACTGCCTCCATTAAATGCAACATGGAAAGGGTTGATGACATCACTGAACAAATTAGACGTGTCATGGTATCTGAAATTGCTGTAAATCATGGAACAGGACACAATGCAGTACAGGAAATGATTGAAACCCTAGGCTATAGAAAAGTTTGTGCCCGCTGAGCTGTGAGAAAAACCAGATAACTCAGGAAATTCAGAAAATAGGTTGGGAAATTCTTCCACACCCTGCCTACAGCCCCGACCAGCCGCACCCAGTGATTATCATCTTTTCGGTTTTGTGAAAGCATAAATGCATGGCCATCGCAACAACGCAGGAGAGAACGTCCAAAAAGCAGCGCGTCTGTACCTTCAGTCAGCTGGAATGGAATTCTACAGGGAGGATATTTTCAAATGTGCAGAGCGATGGGAAAAATGTGTGAAGAGAAATGGAGACTATGTTGAAAAGTGAAGAAAAGGTGCAGATTAAGGTGATACATTTATATTTTCTCCTGTGATACATTTATATTTTCTCTATAAATTCTGATTTCAAAAAAATTTTGCTCACAACTTTCAGTATGCTCCCTTGATGGACCCCTTGTTTTATATCAAACCTAGTTGTTGTTTCACCATTTATTCTCACTGCTGCCTGTTGGTCTAGATACAACAGTGATATTAATTGTATCAAATGTGTTGGATCACATTATTTCCCCGTTTCTGGAGCTGTACACAACCAAATGCTTTTGAATAGTCTATAAAAGATAGCATCCAATTCTCTGCATTTCTCTATTATTAATCTTATATTGATAAATGAGATCTCTTGACCCTCTTGCTTCTCTAAAACCTGCTTGGACCATACTGACTTCCTCTATTTTCTTATGAAGTCTACCCATTATGATTTTTAACAGAATTTTACTGGCATGACTAATCAGGGCAACAGTTCTGTAGTTTGTGTATAATTTGAAGTTAACTTTTTTTGGCAGTGCAATGAATGCAGTTCTTTTCCATTCTTTATTTACCATTTTTCAGATTCTTTATTACCCATAAGACTTCTTCAACTGTCAGTTTAGGTTCTTTCTCCTCCAATAATAATTCACACTGTTGATTTCTGCTTTCACAGTCAGTTGTTTCATACATTTCTCTGCAATATCCCTTCCATCTTTCTATAATTTTCTCTGCCTCTGTCAAGATCTTCCCCATCTTGTCACAAATGACATTTAGCTTAGGTGTGACATTTCTCGTCAAGTCTTCATTTCTTAAAACATTTCACTATCTCTTCCATAGATGCCCGGAGCTGGGCATAAGGCTAACAACCTTATCTTGGGACCTATCTAGAGGAACTTTAGATGGGGAAAAAAAAGATACTGTTACGGAAACTTGCACAGAAACCAACCGAGCATCAGGGATGCCAACTCTGAAGAGCTCATTTGTCAGCCCCAAACATGTGACAAAGATTGGATTCTGGAATGTGAGAATGATGGCAGCACCAACAAAAACTATTCAGGTCATCAAAGAAATGGAGAGATACTATATAGACGTACTGGGCATCAGTGACATGCGATGGCCAGAAGCAGGTAAAAGATTGGCGGAAAACAATAAGTTAATAATACATTCAGGCAGAAACGACGGTAAACATCGAGAAGGGGTAGGTATTATTATGTCAAATGTAGCAGCAAAGAGCCTTGTAGAATGGGAACCAGTGAACAGTTGTATAATAAGAGCATAATACAACCTAAGACATGGAAGAATGACAATAATACAGTGTTATGCACCCACGAACGATGCAGATGATGAGGTGAAAGATGATTTCTATCACCAATTGCAACAAATCATCAACAAAGTCCCTAAACATGACATCCTAATTATTATGGGGGACTTTAAAGCTAAGGTAGGGAAAGATAACACCAACTTTGAAAAAGTAATGGGGAAAGAAGGAACTGACACTGTAAACCAGAACAGAGAAAGATTAATTGAAATATGTCTAACAGAGGCCATGGTCATTGAAGGCACAATATTTCCACACAAAGAGATACATAAAACAACATGGATATCTCCAGATGATAGAATTAGAAACCAGACAGATCATTTTTGTATCAGAAAGCAATACAGAACATCTCTGATAGATGTAAGGGCATATAGGGGTGCAGATGTTAACAGTGATCACAACCTGTGTATAGGGAAAATAAAACTAAAACTGAAAAGCCAACACAAGAAATCAATACACAGAAAGGTAAACAGCCACACCCTACAAGAAGAGAACACTAACAGTAATTTCAATTAGGAACTTGCCAATCATTCCATAACACCCAGTGAAGTAGAGGAGATAGGTAGAGATGAATTATGGAATTCTTACAGCACAGCCATAATCACAGCACCAAAAGCAAGCACTGGACTGAAAAAAACAAATAGAAAAGCATGGATATCAGAAAACACATGGAAGTACATACATGAAAGACGAGCAGCCAAATTATACATGTTGAATGTAAAAACAGACCTTGGAAAAGATCTGGCAAAAGCAATATATAAAGAAATAGACAAGAAAGTAAAAAGTTCAGCTAGAAGGGATACAAGAGAATACATAGACAATATGGCGAAAGAGACAGAGAAAGCAGCAAAAACAGGAGACAGCAAAACTTTGTATAACATATAAAAGAGGCTAACAGGTACTATTATATCTAAAGAAAGAGCAATCCTTAGCAAAACTGGAACCCTGTTAACATTAAGAAAAGACCAAAAGCAAAGACTGGCTGAACATTTCCAAGAAATATTTAATCGACCACACCCAAAAGAATTGTTAAACCTTGAAACCGACTTACGAGCCCCACAACTAAATGTCAACCTAGATGAAATTACATTGCATGAAATTGAAACAGCAGTGGCTAACAACAAAGCTGCAGATGAAGATGAAATAACAGCAGAAATGTTAAAAGCTATCATAGTGACAACATGAGACAACAATAGAGAATGTTTAATAAGATTTGGAAAGAAGAAAAGGTCCCTTTTATATGGAAAAAAGGAATCAGTGTTAAAATGCCAAAAAAAAGAGCAACCTTAGTGACTGTAACAATTGGAGAGGAGTAAGCTTAATATCAGTTGTGTCAAAAGTATTTTGCAAGGTCATTTTGAATAGACTTAAAGATATAGTGGATACCGCAAATGAGAGAAGAACAAGCAGGATTTCAAAAAGGGAGAAGCTGTCTCGACCAGATATTTACTCTAAGAGTAATACTTGAAGAACATACTGAAAAGCAGAAACCACTAATACTGAACTTTATAGAATTTAAAAATGCATTTGATAGCATACACAGAGATTCATTGTGGAGAATTTTAAGTCTATAAGGAATACCATCTAAAATTGTCAACATCATTAAGGACTTTTACAACTGATATGTTTGTGCAGTCAAAACAGAAGAAAGGATGAGTAAATGAAAAAATAATGAAAAAATGCTCCACAGGTAACACAGGTATTGACTGGGTACATGAGATCCAATTAGAAGATCTTGATTTTGCTGATGACATAACTCTTTTCAGTAATAATGTGAATTCCATGCAAGGAAAAAACAGATAGCCTGTCTTCACTGGCTAGCAAAATAGGACTTGAAATTAACAAGGACAAAACAAAAATAACGAAACTTCCCATTAACAAAGAAGGAAAAATATATGTAGAAGAAACAGCTGATGAAGATGTACACCAACTTGCACATCTCAACAGCTACATAGACCAGGATGGTGACACCAGAAAGGACATTAGAATTGAAAAAGCAGCACTGACCTTTAAGAATCTTGAGAACATATTGCACTCTATAGTTATAACCACAAAAACCAAGTTAAGATTATTCAATTCAAATGTAATATCCACCCTCATTTATGCATGTGAAAGCCAGAAAAAAACTAAAGAAACAGGCAAGTAATTAGATGCTTTTGAAAACAAATGCCTAAGGAAAATAATAAGTATAAAGTTGAATGAATTCACGAACAATGCAGAGATAAGGCTAATGAGAGAACAACCACCAGTCTCATGAGTGATCAGAAAAAAAGAGATTGACATTATGTCAGTCATGTGATGAGAAACAGAGAATACCAAAACAAGCTATAAAGTGAAACACAACAGGCCAAAGAAAAATCATGTGAGCCCTATATGATGTTTAACAGCACGGGAAAGATGTAAGAACATAGTTTTATTTTTCTGTGCCATAGTTTCTTTCTTTCTTTCTTTTTTTTTTTGTCAAAAGTTTATTTGTGGAATCTTCTTTCATTTACATTACTTTCATAAATGATAAGCACAGGTTGAACACAAAATTGCTGTTACATTGAATCTGACAATTAGATCCCATTAATGTTATGACAGGCATAAAAAATACATTATCAAGCAACTAAATTGCATGGTCTTTGGATGTCTGACTAGGTGACTACATTTGCAAAATATTAACTTCTGAGCTTTAATAATACGGGAGTTCTAATTAGATGATAGAATACTGCAAACTTATGAAATACAATGGCTTTATAAAACACAGTGACTCACCATGTTTACTAATCAATGCCACAGTGGACATATCATTAGACCAAATGACAAACTTGACCTTGGAGATCTTGACAGTGGCAAGAGTTCTAGAAAAACAGTAACAAGGCCTTGATTAACAAAAGGAAAAAATGTTTCTATTATCACAGTCAATAATGAGCTTTGAAAAATGTCAACTGCTCAGTAATAAAGGTAGATGTGTATGGTGTAGTTTTACAAAGTGGCAGAGGGAGTGAGTAAAGCACACAAAAAAACCGAATAGAATCTATTGTAAAACTACACCATACACCTCTATTTACCTTTATTATTTGAACCAGTTTTACTACAGTTGCCATCCCTTTCAACTACTCAGTACATCTCTCTTTTCACATGGCTGTTTAATTCTCAACTTTTCTGGATTTAATTATCATAACTATTACACAAAAACAAGAATTTTTTCATTCTTGTATATATATGCTGTCTGGTAAATGGTTGGTTACATATATAATTCTGTAGTCTTTTCTAATTATGATTGTATGCACATACATAAGAACCTCACACGCACACTTACACCCACACATACAAAAGATCAGTGTCCTCTTAGAAGCACAGAAGTTGACAAAACTAATAAGACAATTCCGTTATATTGGTTTCTTGCAGTCCAAATGTTGACTACACAATTAAGGCTGTCCCTGTCAGCTTGGGTCCTGCACTTAAATGTAACCTTCTCTCCCACTTCAAAAAAAAAAAAAAAAAGCTCCACGAAACATATCAGCACAATACTAACTTCTAATTTACAACCTTGCATGTCTCTAATCAGTTATAATTGTCCAATCTGTTTATATGTGGTGTTGCAGAATGCTATCATATCAGTGTCTCTAAACAACATCATTTTAGTTGTCATGGGAGACTTCAACACCAAAGTAGGAAAAGATAATACTGACATTGAAAAAGTAATGAGGAAAGAAGGGATTGGTATGGTAGATCGAAATGGAGAAGATTAATTGAATTATGTCTAACAGGCGGCATGGTCATTGGAGGAACAATATTTCCACACAAAAAGATACATAAAACAACATGGATATCTCCAGATGATGCAACCAGAAATTGGATAGATCATTTCTGTATTAGAAAGCATTCAAAACCTCATAGATGTAAGAGCATATAGGGGTGCAGATGTCAACAGTGTTCACAATCTATTTATAGGGAAAATAAGACTAAAACTGAAAAGCCAACACAAGAAAGCAATACTCACAAAGATGAGCAGTCATAGTCTACATGATGAAAATACTAAGGGTAATTTTAATCTGGAACTTACCAAACAGTTCACTGTATTCAGTGAGGTAGAGGAGACAGATATAGATGAATTATGGCATTCTTACAGCACAGCCATAATTACAGCAGCTAAAACAAATGTATAAACTAGGAAAAAAGTAGGAACAGCTTTATTACATAATGACTACAAAGTTGTGACGTTTTGGTGTGAGCCTTAATCATACAAAGACACACAGGATAAAGAATTAAAGAGAGGAGATAAAGCATTGATTCACATGAATCCTATGTTAAAAAAAAATAAATAAAAAGAATAGAGCACTAAGCTATAATCACTATATAACTTGAAAGAATATGTAGCTTTTCTGATGCTCATTCAGAAATGCTAAAGCAAGTGCTGGACTGCAAAAAACGAGTACAAAAGCATGAATATCAGATAACATATGCAAATATGAGGGGGGGGGGGCATACATTTTTCTTGCCTGTTCTTCCCATGGTTAGTAGTTTTCCTTCCAGATTTGTTTTTTGCTCAGTGTTGTTCCATGTGGTTTTAATAATCCATTCTACTTTTTTCTTTTTATGGTATTCTAAGACCTTTTATGCTGTTTCTTTCAATGCATTGTTAAAGTTTGCTACAGTCAGTTCTTCACCATTTTGTAGGGCACTAGAACAATTTTTGTAATTCCAGGGAAAATTTTTCTGTCTGTCCTCCAGCTCTCTCCTAATTTTACTTCCTTCAGCTTCACTGTGCTGTTCACTCAGGAGCTGAGCTTTTCTACTTAACCTTTAGATGGCACAGGGGTGGTCTAAATATATTTGCTCGGGAGACGTGTTGCTAACTTTTCCACACTGTTTTAAACTTTATTTTTTACATTTTTAAAAATAACTGCGGCATTAAAATAGCTGAAATGGTATTTTAAAATATTTTTTGGAAGCTCTGCATTTGCAGGCAACAAAGTAATCATCCTACATGTCACAGGTGGCCCATGGGGCATAGGTTGAACACCCTGATCTACATCATGTCTAACTGCAAAAGAAAAAAAATTATTAGTGATAAAAAATGAAAAAATAACCAAATAACAAAAGGTTTATTTCAGCAACTGACCTCTTCTGCTGGACATCAAAGAGAGTGACCAAATCAGGCTCTTTCAACAAGAGACATCCCGTGCCAGCATAGAAAATGTCCTCACAGTTTGAGGCCTGCACTTTCTTGGTGATTTCATTCTTGAGATTTTTTATTATAATCTGAAAAAAGAAGAAATGTATTATGTTTTTGTTTGTAAAAACAAAATACACTTAAGATGTGCATTATTTATATATAAATTTCATACTGAACATCATTTAATATACCAGATATAATGTCATATCACAATGGTGGTAGATCTTCCTGTGACTGCAAGCTAAATGCTCTTGGTAACTAATTATGACACAGATTAAAAACTGAGACATCGTCATTTTAGTCATTTAGTTTTGGAACATAACATAATGAAATTCCAATTTAACATTTCTTAATTTTATGTTTACCTGCACTTTGCACTGATGTGTGATAGTCTTGACTATTAATCCAATAAAAAAAATGCAATTCACTGTTTCTCAAATGTATGTTTAACCCGCATCTAACAAATGATTTTTAGGGCTGCACAAATAAAAGCAAATACAATTTAATGTTCAAGGGACTGCGTGTGAAGCTTTGTTTCCTCTGGGGATAAAAAATTTAAATCATGCAATAACTGTTTCAAAAACATGTGAATGATATCTGTCCGTCACAGGCATTTGTGTTGTAACTGTAATATGGCAGACTTGTCCATATGTTTTTATTGACTTTCTGTGAGTTCAAAGTTTATCTGAAAAGATTATGAGCAATAAAAAAAGAAATTTCTTGTGCAAGAAATAAAATATTATTTCTGAAGTGGAAGCAAATCTGAATGTTATGCAGATAGCACTGTTCCCTCTAAGATGAGGTGGCTGCGCACAGAAAAAATCATACAGCACAAAAAGAAAAATTAAACTGCTATTTTTATTTTCCAGTTTCCAGATGTTTCTCTGTGCTATATTTGCTATTAAGAAAAATACACTGATGGTACATGTTTTTCCTTTATTGTTTCTTTCTTGCTGAGAAATGACTTTCGGATCAGATGTTTGAACTGGTCTTTTATCGTGTAGTTTCGGTAGTAATGTAGCAGAATCATGACGAGGCAAGTGGGCACACAGAGAATAGAGGGTAATTAAAATAAATGGGCGAATGAATTTCCACTGCATCGTCACTGAGCTGCTCAGGTATGCAAACTGATCATGGTAACTAACACCAGACATCATGACCGCCAACATTATTTTTTAATAGCAGTAGATTTACTATCGCTTTGGATAGTAAATCCATCATGGTATTATGTTTCAATGAATCCAAAGTAAGTAGAATATGTTAGGATAAACAAATACGTAAATAAATAAATAACTACTGTCACTGAATAAGTAAACAAAGAAATCATCATTGCAATTAACTGAATAGTACAACAGGTTTATCCTGTTATTAAATGTACAGGGTGTTACGGCTAAAGTATTTTGTTTTCTTTATCTAATTAACTGAAAAGTACAACAGGTTTATCCTGTTATCAATGTACAGGCTGTTATGGCTAAAGTATTTTGTTTTCTTTATCTCTGTTTCTTTGAGAGATTTTTTGGCACACAGTATTTTTTTTTTCCACATGAGTTGAACATTTTGCACACAGACTGTAAACCTTCAGATGGAATATTGGCAGATAGCCAAGCATTTAGTTCTTGTGTCATTGTTTCTGAGTATGATAATGTTAGCAAAAGATAAAATTATGGTGACCACTGTGTTTCAGGAAATCTGCTAAAAAGAAGAAAGAAAATTTAAAGGCCACAGCAAACAAAGAAATGGAAAAGATCCCTGCTGAGTGGTTTTCAGCAGGAGTCAGAAAGTAATGTGCCAGCTGATGGTTTCATCTTAAATGAAAGAGCATATGAAATTGTGTTAAGATTAAATATTGAATACTTTAAAGAATTTGGTAGTTGGCTTAATTTTTTTTTTCAAGAATGACATAGAATTAATGTTTGAAGCATCTGCTGGAAAAGTATAGATGAGGTGGCTGTTGGAGAAATGAAACACTGTAAACTCACTGAAGGGTATGAAATGAAAAACATTTTCAATGCTGATGAGATTAGTCCTTTCTTTTAGTTTATTGCCAGACACAAGACTCCACATGAAAGGAGAGGCTTGGTCTGTTGGAGAGTGGATTATTACTTTTGTGAAGAAACTGTAAATGCAGACATACAACACAGAAAGAGTATTTCAACAAGTAACTAGTAAGTAAGAATGATGAACCCATCATATATTTTTAATGAGTTCACATTCAAATATTTCAAATAAGAAGTTGTATTGCCTTTCTCATGAATAATTTCCCATTCTAGATTGTGGTGCTGGCTGTCTGTGACATTAACAGTGGTGCTTTGTGGTTAGGGGATTATTCTAAATAATCCCCTAACCACACAGCTTCACTTTTAGGCTCAAATCTGCAGACCCTTGGGCAAATGTCAAATAGGGGTGTTACTGCCTACTGATGGAGCCAGTCACACAGTGGTTGTGGGTAACGCGCTAAACAACTTCTTTTGGAAAAACATCAACTTCCCCTCATCTCCCCCAACTCAATCATCCTTCTGACATGACTGTCATCACATTCAACCTGATGCCATCCTCAATATGCAGCCTATCCAAGTGCTCTTGCAATTGCCATCAAACTGGATAACTCTCTAAAAGCTGAACCCATTCCCTGCAGAAGAAATGTCTCATGATTCTTTGTAACATGTTTTGGGAATCTGTTACAATGACCCCAAGCGAGTCACCCTGCTCTATCAACCAAGAATTGCTACCAATGCTGCCTACACCCCCATTCTCATGCTTGAAGTGGTAGTTGCATAGGCTCCAGATTTACTCACAAGCAGTTTGCCGTTATGGTAGACAATATAGGCCCATCCACTTTTTTGGCCTTGTCTGTGAAGATCACATGATCATGTGATTTGGAGTGATGCTGAATTTGTTCCTGCACCCAGGCATCTGTTTTACCCAGAGCCCAGTCTTCACGTTTACAGCCTAGCTGGATTATGACGTTCATTAGATTCTGAATATTTGGCACTTTACTCCATTCCGGTTCTAGGGGAATCTGCTCTGGGTCCTTAATCTAATCATCCTTCTTCTCCTCTTTAGTGATCAATCTAATCTTAGTCCTGCTTCTCCTCTTTTGTGATCAATCTAATCTTAGATGTCAGTTTTTGTGCAATCTTTATCATGCTTTCTTTCTCTCTTCTGCCATTTCTTACATACATTATCTTGTACCTTTTCTACACTTCCTAGGCTGCCAGAGTAGTGATTTGGTTATCAATGTGTACACTATGTTGATATATTTGAGTTTATAAATGATAGTTTTCCTGATGTCAATTTGTTGTAGTGTAAGAATATCCACTGTGCTTTTCTACAATTCCATTATGGAATTGTCTGCTGTGACACTGGTTCAGATTACACTAATTTTTACCACCAGAAGAGTTAACAGACAGTTACTTCTTTTAGGACAGGGGTGGTATATCTTATCAAGGTTTTGTGCCAAAACTGACATTTTGTTAAAAAAAAAAACAACTACACATATCACAAACTTTTAACCTGTATATGAAACTGAAATTTTAAAGTTTTCATGTGCCTGGGGAAAAAAACAAACTGTACCACAGGTTTGCCACCCTTTTTCTAGGAATTAATTTTACAAAATGGGAATATATCAAATTAAACATGTGTCAAGTTTGTCTACCAAGTGTGCCGTGGAATATACATGTGTTGGTTGTTTCTACTGTTCTGAAAAATGAGAAATGAAGTTTACCATACCCTTCTTGTGTTCTGTGGGATTTCAACCTTTACAGCCACACAGGGAAGAACTGGCTTTAAAGCCTGCAGTAATGGTTTGTTGTAGCAGTTTTAAATCTGCCAGCAGTCTTGGTTCAGTTCAAACATCACTGTCTGTTCTTGGTGAGCTGTACATATTAAAAACCAATTTTTTTCCTTTCCCTTCGAATCTCTGTATTCTGATTACAACATTATTCATTAGTTTGTGGCATCAGTGCAATTCTTCTGTATGCGAGGAAAATACATTTGTACATGGGAAAGAAATTTTACTATCAGAAGAGTATTTTTTTGTAGCAATGCTCTGTGTGCATTTTGGTTTTTAATGTGGTATAGGAGCTGTCTTTTTTTTTTGTTTTTCAGTCCATATATTTATTTATAGGAGGTTAATAGTTTTTTAGTCCTACTGCTGGTAATATTCAGCGAAGGTGACACCTATGCTTACACATTCTAGCTCAGATTAATGATGCCTTCACATAATTTGGGAATGTAATGTATCAATTCTTTTTCAACCCTTCATACTGGCCACGTCTATTATTTTGTCAGGTCCTGTCTGTCATGTATCCACTTTATTTATTCTGTCTGACCTCCATCTATCATGGCTGTTTGTCTCATGTCAGTCTTTTGTATCATCCCAGTTATGGTGAGGAAGCACTTCCTGTTAACTGTATAAGGTATGTCTATTGCTAATCAAAATAATCAGAGAATCCCAACACAAGCTATCAAGTGGAACACAACAGGCCAAAGAAAAAGAGGCAGAGCGCGTTAAACTCTGAAGAGGACATTGTTAAGAGAGGCCAAATTAACAGGCATAAAATCCTTTGATGAGGTTGAAAGACTTGCCGAAGACAGGAAAAATTGACGAAATACTTTGCGAGCCCTATGTGACGTTTAACGGCACGGGAAGGATATAAGATTGCTAATCAGCATGTCTATTACTAATAAGCCACTTTTTGGAGTATGTGGCTCTTCATAAAACACAACAATCTCTGGATATAATAGGTTCACTAATCATTGATACAGACTTTCGTTTGTGGGGGTTCCCACAAGTGAGACTCACTGAAGTTCACACTTCTTGACATTTTATCATATTGTAATGAGGAATAGACCCTGTCAAGACACAATACCAGTTAGGTGCAGGATTTTTTGCTTTCATGTAAAGGAACATTATAACATAAATTAGCAAGTTCAAGTTTTATTTCAGTCATTTAGTGACATTTTAACTATTCCTGTGCCAGAGGAAGAAACGCGGACGTTCAGTTGGTGCCGGGATAAAAGCACGGGTCCTGATCTGTATAGGGGGGTATAGTTCTAAAATGAATTGAAAACAATATTTACATGTACTTCCGTGTACTTACTATGTTTCAAAGTATATCTAAATGTGAAAATTTCATAAATGCAGAGTTTTTTAGGAAAAAAGAAGTAATGTGATGTTTTTAGATAATGACTGTGCCCAGCTCACCATCAGCTAGGTCTAGATATGCACTACTTACCATCTGAGATGTCTAGATATACTTGTCGATCTTGTATTGTGATTCTATGTTGCATTCTCGCTAAATTAATGTCTGAAATAACATCTTAACTACTCCTCCAGTCGTCTAATATGTCTAAATCTACTTAGGATACATTCACGAGCAGGTGGTAGAAGGCCATGTTCACACTCCTATCTACATCATCAAAAATTGAAAATTTTCAATGTTTCTCTTCCTTTTTCGGCATTGCTCATAACTAAGGACTCTTCCACCATTTTGAAAAGTGTCACCGGAAACGCGGATGAAATATGTATAATCTAAATGTTACACCGGTTGTTTTATTGAAACAAACCAAGAGTTGGATTTTTGACCATGGCACGAAACGGAGAGCCAGAAGTGCCAAAAATCCGACCAATGGCTCTGTAAGAGTTAAGACTACAGATTATGTATTACAGACAGAAAAATATGAAAAAAAGACTGAGGTCATTAAACCCTCGGTAATTTCATTCTTAAAAAAAATAAATTGCACAACTGATGCTGCCTTTTATTTTGGGTCTTTTTTTTTTTTTACCCAAGTAATAAAAAAAGGCACTTGATTCTGTACAACACCAGAAACTTTGGGAAGTAATGGAAGAAAAAGAGATTTCCAACACTTGTGACACAATTAATATCACTGCTGTATCTAGACCAATCCCCCATGTGGTACCCGGGATCTGCAAAGAACAGGACCACTGTACACTACCACACATGATTGTAAAAGGTGACTGAAGAGGGTTCGGCATAGGGAAAGCGACCATATCCGGTTAAAAAAAAACCATCAGACTGCTACAGAAACAGAAGCAAGGGAAAAAAATAAATGCAGGTGGAAGGAGAAATGTTTATCAGGAAACTGAGCCCATGAAGGTTGTGGATGAAAGCCAGCCACTAAAGTCCACAACCTGACTGCAGACCTCCTGGAACCTAAACACAAGATGCAAATAGGCAGCTGGAATGTAAGAACACTTAATCAGACTGGAAAACTAGCACAAACCATCAAGGAAATGCACAGATACAAACTAGATATATTAGGAATACAACAGGCAAGATGGACAGGATAAGGCAGAAGAAAATTAACACCACAACACACAGAAGATACAATAAAGGTAAAGAAGATCATCATGAAGGAGGTGTAGCACTGATTATAACAAAAGAAGTATCAAGAGCACTGGTGACATGGAACCCTATAAATAAAAGATTATTATATACACACTTCATCTCAAGATTCACGAAGCTGTCTATTATAGTTTGTTGTGCACCAACAGAAGCAACAATGTAAAAGTAGGTGAGGGAAATGAAGATAGAAGAAGAATCATGGGAAGAGAAGGGATCAGGGAAATAAATGAAAATGGATAAAGACTGTGCAGTTTCTGTGAAGAAAACATGATGACCATCGGAGTAACAATTTTCCAGCATAAAAACATCCATACAGTGACTTGGAGATCCCCAGATAAAACCACAGGAAATCAAATCAATCACAAACTAATAAACAACAAGAGGAAACGGTCACTACAAGATGTGAGAACAAGGAAAGGAGTAGATGTAGGAAGTGATCACAACCTTCTGGTAGCAAAAATAAAACTAAAATTAAGGACAGCCAAAATCAGAGAACACAAAAAGGGACGTTCTGATACAGCAAAACTGAAAGACCAGCAAACAAGGAATGAATTCTCAATAGTACTTAAGAACTGCTTCAGTGTCCTACAAGATGAAGCAGAAATGGCCAGACTAGAGTTCAATAAAACACTACAGGAAACAGCAAAAGAAGTGCTTGGATATCAGAAATGGAGAAAAGAGGAATAGATAAGCAAGACCAGATGGGAAAAGATAGAGCAAAGAAAGGAAATCAAGAAAAAATTACTGACCACCAAATCACAATTGCTAAAAAAAACAAGTTTTAAGTAATTATGCACAAAAAGACAAAGAAGTGAAAGAATCATGCTGTCAAGATAAACATCAATACTATGACAAATTAGCAGAAGCAGAGGAGAAAGCAGCATATGCAAATGACATGACAACTATATACAAAATCACAAAGCAGATGACAGGTAACTTTGGCACAAGATGTGAGAGTGTAATAAGGACACATAAGGGACAACTGGTCAGTGGAGAAAGAGAAAATATTGAAAGATGGAGGGAACACTTTAACACCCAACTAAACAGAACACAAGCAGCACAAACAATAGACATACCTGAAGCAAAAACGGAACTAAACATCAATACAGGACCAGTAACAATAAGTGAAGTAAAGGAGGCAATAAAGAAGCTTCAATTAGACAGGGTACCAAAGGAAAGATGAAGTGACTGCTGAGATGTTGACAGCAGAAGAAACAGAAGCATCAAAACAACTCTGCCAGATATTACAACAAATTTGGGATCTAGAAAAAAAGAGTGGAAAACTGGTTTTATAGTAAAACTACCAAAGAAGAGTGATCCCAGAGATTGCAGGAACTGGAGATGAATTACCCTCCTGCCACTCACCAGTAAAGTATTCTGCAGAATAATCATCAACAGAATTGTACCAGCACTTGAGGTAAAACTTCTGAATGAGCAGGCAGGATTTAGGAAAAGAAGATCATGCATAAACCACATATTTGTACTTAGACAAATATTAGAGCAGGTAAATGAGTGGCATAGCACAACATATGCACTGTTTATAATTTTGAGAAAGCCTTTGACAGTGTCAACAGAGATGCACTGTGGAAAATCCTAAATGTATAAACTAGGAAAAAAGTACGGACAGTTTAACGATCACAAGATAGTGAATGTAATGAAAGCCCTATACGAGGGTTTTCAGTGCAAAGTGATCTGTGGAGAACATACCTCCAGAAGCTTTAGGGTACAAACAGGAGTGAAGCAGGGATGTGTACTATCGCCAACACTATTTATCTTGGCAGTAGATTGAATAATGAAGGAGGCAACATCAGACAAATAGAGAGGATTACAATGGACCCTTGATACAGTGCTAGAGGACCTTGACTTTGCGGATGACATGTGTCTACTATCAAGCAGCCATAAAGATATGCAAGATAAAATAAACAAGCTAACTCAGAATGCAAACAACACAGGACTAAAGATCAACGTAGGAAAGACAAAGTTAATGAAGCAAAATGTGAACAACAAAAATGTATTAAGATAGCAAGTTTGTGGAAGAGGTCAACAAACTTGTATATCATGGCAGTAGAGTAGTAGAAAATGGAGACAGCACAGAGGACATCAACAACAGACTTACTAGAGCAAACCAGGCTTTGCAATGATGCAGACTATATGGAAATCTAAAAAACTAAACATGAAGACAAAAATCAGGATATTTAACAGTAATGAGGATGGCGGAGCACGTTACGCTCGATGTTACTGTGACAGTACATTGAATTATGCCCAGAATCTTTTGTCAGACTACCCTAGTAATGAATAAAAATCACTGTTTAATGATTCTAGTAATGAAATTGATATGTTTCAAAGTGATTTCTGTGACGGCGATCTGATTAAAAATACGATAACTAGGCACAGTGTTGCTGTGTCAGAAGTGAAAAATCAAGAGACAGTGTGATTGTGATTCGAGGTCAGGATATGATTCTTCAACAGTAAGTATTTCACATTTTTTATGTGATATAGTTAGAAGTGATATAGGTGTGTGGAGTAACATTGATTCTACACCAGTTCTTGAAAAATTTATAGGAAATTCTGGTGTTTCAGTGAATGTAAACAAACAAGACAGCATGGAGGAAATTTTCAGTACAGTGTTTGGCAATGATTTTTTTAAAACTGTTACCTCATCATGAAAATTTATACTGTGCACAGATACAACATATGAACAAACTACTGCCTTTTTGTCTGAAACTATATGACAGGCAGACATGAACAACTTCTTTGGATTGATCATTTTGATGGGCCAGACTAGGAAGCCACACTGGACAACAGACCCTCTTCTGGAAACACCAATATTTTCAAAAACAATGAGCAGAGCTAAATTTGAGCATCTTCTGACACTTCTGCATTTCTCTGACAACTCTCAAACATTTCCAGAAACAAGTAGAATTAGCAAAATAAAACCTCTGCTGGATTATTTTTTGCCTAAATTTCAAGAGTTGTATAAACTGAAGCAGCAGCTTTCGACTGATGAAGGAAAGACGAAAGACTTGTTCGCATGATATGAACAATGCACAACAGTGATTGTCTGGAATAGTAAAGAATCATTTTCTGGTGAATCCTGAGGATGAAGGCACTAAAAAAGCATCATCTAGGAAGTGCAGAGTGTGCTTGGTCAATGAGAAAAAGAGTGAAACAAAATTTTTTTTGTCAAAGTTGTCAAGTTCCATTGCATTCAGATAGTTGTTTCACAAGATATCACACACTCAAGAAGTACTAGAGGGTCTTGGGAGTCTGTCTACCAAGTTCGATTACATTCCCTAAAGGGTGAGTAGAGATATGCATGTTTTTCTAAGTTCACTCAAAAAAGTTCATTTTTCAGAAAAATGGCTGGGAACTGGGGGTTTTTCAGGGTAAATAACTGTGGTCAACAAAGTGTTAACCTGTATACTGAAAATATAATGAGGAATGTTAGAGAAGATGCAGACAAAGAATATTACGATGTCATAACAATTGGAGGTTATGAAATACCAGAGATTAGATATGCTGATGACACAGCACAACACAAAAAAGAATGGAAAAACTAATTATATCAGAGCATAAACTCTATCTTAATGCGAAGAAACTGATGACAACTGACAAAACAAACAAGGCAGCTGATATATGTATCAGTGAGGAAAAACAGGAAGAAGTGGAGAGTTTTGAATATCTTGGATCACTACTAACTAATAATGGAGATATAATGAGGGAAATTAAAAGGAGGACATCTATCGCTCTTTAGAAAGTAAAACAACTAAAGAATCTGTGTAGAGAAACAGACATTCATTCATTTGCATGCCCCGTGCAGAACTTTGCCTCCCAAAAAGCACTCCTTTAGGCCTCTCGGTTGTGAGCAAGATGACCTGCTGCTGCTGCATCCATTTGCAGATCATCAACGATGTCTTGCAGCCATCTTCGTTTTGGTCTTCCTCTCTTTCTTTTTCCCACTATGTATCCTTTCAATACGGTCTTCTCTAAATTATCATGACATTTAATGTGTCCGAAATATTTAAGTTTTCTCTCTTTAATCCTCTTTACTAGCCAGCCCTCTTCAATATTAAGCTCTTGTAGTATATATATATATATATTTGTTCTTTTTTGTGTCCACGATATTTGGAGAACTCCTCTGTAGCATTTACATTCAAAGGTATTTATGTGTTTCTCAGCTGTTTTGTTATGTGTCCAGGTCTCACAACCTGGATTAGATATGCTCCACAGATTCTTTATTTGTTTTACTTTCTGAAGAGCGATAGATGTCCTCCTTTTAATTTCCCTCATTATATCTTTTTAATTTAAATCTTATTTTTGTAGAGAAACAGACAGAACAACAAAAATAAGATTTTTAAGGCTATGCATTTTTCCCATCACAACATATATCTGTGAGACCTGGACACTTAACAAAACTGCTGAGAAACACATAAATGCCTTTGAATGTAAATGCTACAGAAGAGTTCTTCAAATATTATGGACATAAAGAAGAACAAATATATCCATACTACAAGAATTTAATGTTGAAGAAGGCTGGCTAGTAAACAGAGAAAACATAAATATTTTGGAAGATCTGCAAATTGTATGCATCAGCAGCAGGCCATCTTGCTCACAATCGAGAGGCCTACAGGAGTGCTGTCAGGGAGGCAAAGTTGCACAAGGGACATGCAAATGAATGAATGAATGTTCTAAGTGTACTACTCTATGGAAGTGAATGTTGGAAAATCACCAAAACCATAGAAAACAAGCTGGATTCTTTCCAGACTAAATGTTTACGAAGAATTAGAAAAATATTCTGGCCAAACACCATAAGAAATAACATCTTGTTGGCAGAAATGCAGATGATGACACTGACAGCAATTATTGAGGAAAGACATTGGCGATGGTTGGGACATGTGCTCCGAATGACTGACAACTCACTACCAAAAATAGCATTAAGATGGACACCACAGGGGAACAGAAGTAAAGGTTGACCAAAAGAGACATGGGGCATAACAATAGAGAGGATGTTGAGCAAAAGAGGCCTCACCTGGGTAAGAGCAGGGAAAAAAAGGCAAAGGACAGGCATTTGTGGAAAATCCTTGCGGAAGCCCCACGTGGCCTGGGCACTTAAAGTTCAGAGAGAGATCTAGACTAACAGGCAGAAGTAAGAATAAATGGTGAAACAACAACTTGGTTTAACATAAAACAAGAGGTCTGTCAGGGGTGCATACTGTCGCCTTACTTATTTAATTTGTATACTGAAAATATGAGGAATGTTAACCCTGTAGACAATGAATGTTACAATGCCATAAAAATTGGAGGTTGTGAAATACTAGAGATCAGATATGCTGATGACACAGTATTACTGTCCACAACACAAAAATGAATGGAATAACTAATTATGTCAGTCCTTAAGAATAGTGAAGAGCAAAACCTCTACCTTAATGCGAAGAAAACTAAATTGATGACAACTGACAAAACAAATATGGCAGCTAAAATATACATCAATGAGGAAAAATTGGAGGAGGTGGAGAGTTCTGAATATCTTGGATCATTACTAAATAATGGTGGAGATACAATGAGGGAAATGAAATGGAGGATATCTATCGCTCTTCAAAAAAATAAAACAACTAAAGAAGCTGTGGAGAGGATCTGACAGAACTACAAAAATAAGATTTTTAAGGCCATGCATCTTTCCCATTGCAACAAATGGCTGTGAGACCTGGACATTTAACAAAACAGCTGAGAAACATCCATAACAGAAACATTTATCCCCCTCTGAATGTAAAGCTATAGAAAAGTCCTTCAAATATGGACACAAAAAAGAACAAATATATCCATACTCATGTCCCTTGCGGAACTTTTGCCTCCTGTAGGCCTCTCGGTTGTGAGCAAGATGGCCTGCTGCTGATGCATCCATTTGCACATCATCAACGATGTCTTGCAGCCATCTTCGCCTTGGTCTTCCTCTCTTTCTTTTTCCCATTATGTAATCCTTCCAAGATGGTCTTCTCTAGATTATCATGACGTTTAATTTGTCCAAAATATTTAAGTTTTCTCTCTTTAATCTTCTTTACCAGCCAGCCATCTTCAATATTAAGTTCTTGTAGTATGGATATATTTCTTCTTTTTTGTGCCCACGATATTTGAAGAACTCTTCTGTAGCATTTACATTTAAAGGCATTTATGTGTTTCTCAGCTGTTTTAAGTGTCCAGGAGTCACAGGCATATGTTGCAATGGGAAGGATGCATGCCCTTAAAAATCTTATTTTTGTAGTTCTGTCTGGTCCTATCCACAGATTCTTTAGTTGTTTTATTTTCTGTAGAGCAACAGATGTCCTTTTAATTTCCCTCATTGTATGTACATTATTAGTTAGCATACTACAAAAACTTAATATTGAAGAAGGTTGGCTAGTAAAGAAGATTAAGCAGACGTGTTAACATCACGATAATCTAGAGATGACCGTCTTGGAAGGGTATATTAAGGGAAAAAGAAAGAGAGGAAGACCATGGCGAAAATGGATGCAAGACATTGCTGATGATCTGTGAATGGATGCATCAGCAGCAGGGCATAATGCTTACAACTGAGAGGCCCACAGGAGAGCTGTTAGGAAGGCAAAATTCTGCAAGGGACATGCAAATGACTGAATAAAATATCTACAGTTCGGATTTGGAAACTAAAGTATACATAATATATGTCATAAAGGAAATACTTGAAGTAAAGCAGAATAGCAATATATTTCTAAAATATATGAGCTGATATACCTGAACATGAAACAATTCCATATTTCCACAGAGTTCTAAAGAACTGCAACATTTTACATTTTCTGATGTACATATTACCATCTTGCCTGTTAGCATGGGGTAATAAATGTATATTTACATTTGCGACATATTTCCCTGTTCTCTCTCTCTTCACATTTAATATGCCACCTTCAGTTCTACCATATCTTCTCAAAACAAGAGACTAATGGCTACTCACATTATTTTTTCTTCTTCCCTTTGTGTTGGACAGGCTACCCTATAGTTTGCATTATCATCTGCCTATTCTTCTATCCCATAATCTTTCTGTTCGATAAAAATTACTGCTTAATTATGCTACAAATCTATCTCTAACATTTCCAGAGATGAGTTTCACATCATGAGTTTTCCAAGTCTGCATTATAACCATGCATATGAGACTTACTGAATGAGTTCTATCAAGAACAGCAAATCTGTTCCTGGCCACCCAAACTGCAGTCAATCCTGATGACCTTTTGCCTTCTGGAGCTGAAGATAAAGAGAATTGAAGATATATTTGGAAATATCACAAACAATTCTTAAGGATTAAAATGTATTATGATGACCCAGGTTCTCTTAATTTTTTTATCCTGGCAGAACACTTGGAATACTTTTCAGGTTTCAAGGAATCTGTGTATAAAAATATGATACTTACAATAAGTTGCTAATCCTCCACAGGGATATTTTTTGTGAATATGTATTATTTAATATCTTTATTTTTATTAATATCTCTCAAGGAATCCCTGACAATCTCCTGTAGCATTTATAGAATTTCATGGAACCATGTACCAACACAAACTATTCTGAGGAGGAAAATTCTCATCCTATCAAAATCTGCAAAAGCACATTCACAGATAGTGCATGTTTGGGAATAAGTGCACTTCATTTAACTGATAATACTGTTACCGCCTCTGTGTTATCAAAACTACTGCATTATCTCTTACTAACTAAATGTAAAAAATACTGCTTGGCATGTTATATCAAGAAATATTTAAAGGAGATAAGGAGAATTTTACCCATATGGCCAAATAGTTAACAAAGTTCTCTATCCCCATCTGCCACTAGCACAGCTCGACCCTGATATCTGCGACATTTTCTCTGATCTACCCCCATAAGCCTACAAACAAAAGCCAAATCTTAAGGACATATTTGTCCACAGCCACCCGAAGTGGTATCCTGCATTTGTTGGTACCAGAAAATGCAATCGAGTTTGCTGTGTCACCTGCCCTGTAGCCTGGGAAACAAAAACTGTCCTCACTTTCCATGAGGAAAAAAAACAGGTGAGTTATGTAATGTAATATATGCCATTGTGTGCAAAAGGTGTAAGATAACATATATTGGTGAAACTGGTCTTAGATTAGAAATGCCTGTATGACATCATGTTTCTAAACCAGTCTCTAATCACTTTAATGGTCCCAACCACAAAAGCAAATCTGATTTTCTGGTTACAGTCATAAAACAAAATCACTCTGACGACATAAGCCGCCTAGTACTTGAGAACTGATACATTCAGGAATATGGGACATTAGAACCACATGACTTGAGCTCAAAATTTATACTGAACATTCCCTTTCTCCACAACCATATTCCCTTGGTACTAAATTCAACTCCTTCATCACCCACAAAACATATTTCAGAACCTCCTCACTGCATTAGATTATTAACCCTCTACCCCAACCACACTCATATATTCCACCTACCCAGCTGGATTACCACTGTATCATTCATCTCCTTTCTGAGATCCCCACCCCCTAGTTACTACCAACGTATCACACATCTCAAATCTCCATTTAAACATTCTCAACACACTATCACATGCACTCCTGGACACAGCTTCTTACAAGTCACAGCTGAAAGGTCCATTTATTCTTTTTTGTTTTTAACATTACTATTTGTTGTATAGCATTCATGTGATTTTATAGTTTATCTTCTTTTCCCTATTTCTTTGTCCAGTACGTTCTCATATGATTAAGGTGCAAACCAAAACACTGCAACTGTGTGCTCATTAATTAAAAGGCTGTTCCTACTTTTAAAGAGTTTTAAGATTTTGTTATTACAGCTTTACTGCAAACTTCGTGTGCAGTTATGTATTTAATTTTATATATATTTATACACTAACTATTCAAGAAAAATTTTACTACAGAAGCAACTGAAACTGTTTAGAAAATGGACTCTCTGCAAAGTTTTATACAGTCCCCATCATCTTAGCTGCAGAGTGCTGAAAATAAACAATGATACAATGACTATAAAGAATATATAAAATTATGATACATTAAGTACTATTTTTTGGTCTTTCACTTGTCAAATCTTACAAACACAGAGCTACTAACATATTTAAATTACTCACCATCAGGGTTCTGAGAGTCAGACTCTTTGGGTACCACATACAGGTCATATGTGCTGTTTTCCACATTGGATGTTTTCTAGGATGCATTGAAAAAAGTTTTTAAAACATTCTTTCTGACCATCATTTTCCTTACCATCATTACATGGTTTCATATTACTAGAGGTAGACTACTAAAGTATTTAGCTAGTTTCTTTATCAACTTCATACACCTTTTACTGGTATGTACTGTACTGGTCCAAATATAAGACAGACTCACAAACAAGATGATCCTGCATTTCTGAAGATGTACATGGGGGGAAAAAAGGGGCTTGCACATATATATAAACTTGGTAAAGCTGGGGCGACCATCGCCAACCCAGCGCGTCACAGGTAGCAGATGGTTAAAGTCCTCCAGAAATGGAGGATCCCTGTGAATACGGATTTACCCAAATAAGCAGGCGCGGACCAACTGGCTGTAGTCTCAGAGAGCGAGGTGGGGTAGTAGGTGGCTCTACTACTCCTAAAGAGCCTCATGTGCTCAGTGAAGGGATTACCAGGCAGGTAAAAGGTGCCTTAAAAGCTCTCGCTCCTGCTGCCTTGCAGGTAGGACAGGGAGTCCAAATGGGTGCTCACCAGCACCAACTGATGGTCTATTCCCCCTTAAACTGAGAAAACCATTCAAATGTCTTGAATAGTCTGTTCCCTAAAAGTCATCTTCAACATCTGACAACATTCTGTAGCCATTTTTACTAACTTAAAACTGAACTTAATGCAAGCACGCTGCTCACTTAACATGTGTTTTAAGCGAAAAAATTATAGATAATTGGTGAAACTGCAAACTGTGTTATCAGGCCAGTAAAAAAAGAGACAAACAAATGTCAGCTGTCACTGTGTACTCACTTATGTTTCCAGATGAGGAGAAATTGCTTATCTCTCTATCATAAACTATAATGCTGTGACATAGTGAAGAGTGAGTTAGCTCATAGTTTTATCATCTAACATAATTATGAAATAATTTTTCAGAATGTTCAGTATAGAACTCATTTGTAAATGGTCTGTTTGCTTTAATCATTTGTATAATGTCACTTATGTCAAACAGAAATGTTTTCATTGTTTTAAACTGAGTTTCTGAAGGTATAGTTTTCAGAAGCACATTTTAAGGGAAAAACAGATCTTGTATTTGGGCCAAATACACTTAACAAAACAGCTGAGAAACACATAAATGCCTTTGAATAAATGTTACAGAAGAGTTCTTCAAATATCATGGACACAAAAAAAGAACAAATATATCCATACTACAAGAACTTAATATTGAAGAAGTTTGGCTAGTAAAGATGATTAAACAAAGAAAACTTAAATATTTTGGACACATTAAACGTCATGATAATTTAGAGAAAACCATCTTGGAAGGGTACATAATGAAAAAAAAAGAGAGGAAGACCAAGGCGAAGATGGTTGAAAGACATCGTTAATGATCTGCAACTGATTGCATCAGCAGCAGGCCATCTTGCTCACAACCGAGAGGCCTGCAGGAGTGCTGTTAGGAGGCAAAGTTCCACAAGAGACATGCAAATGAATGAATGATTTGGGCCAATACCATATCTGGTGGCTCACAAGTAAAGTATTTAATGTATTTAATCTTACATTCATTATCTTCACATGCTTTCATGTTTCTGGAAACTGGATTTACATATCTTTTTTCTTTAGAATCAATCAGAAGAATATTCGTTTGAAAGACTTATGCATATTTTAGTTGCCAAATCACATGTTTTTTTTAAAAATTTCTTCTTTGATATCTTATAACCAATCTAGGCTAAAAGGCACTGGCAAATAACCACAATTTCATTTGAGTAGATGATATTTATAGTTTTATATTTTTTTCAGATTTCAATTCATGTGGCCTGATCTCTCCATAAAGCTATGTCTTGAAGATTTCATGCTTCACTTTTCTTTGTTGTGTAAGAGTTCTTTTTTAAATTTTCACTTCTGCCCAGAAAGGAGACACTGATCATCATCTTATACAAATTTAAATATCAAAATTTCATGCTTTTGCCCTTTTAATTTTATTTCAGTGCATTGTGTATTATTTAAATGTCTTCTGTGCTTTTGCTTTTCCATGTGCACAACAGTTCAATTTTAAGAACATGTTAAAAAGTAAAAAATGCACCATTTAAACAACAGAAGCAAAGAGAACAAATAAACACAGAAAAGATAGTGTACAGATCAGGTTCACTTACAGTACACAGAAGTATGGCATTCTCTGCAGGATTGTAAGACATGGAGTAGACTGGTGATCTAGATCCACTGGAACAGAAATTTAAAAGAATTCACTTTGATATGAAATCAATAAAGTTATTGCCTATAATGTCAGCCGCGCATAGCTGCGCCGACCTGCACAGCGCGGGCGGTTGCTGTTGCGCAGGCCGACCGTTCTTTTGGCGAAAAAGCGCTCTCGAGTTCCGTGCGTGGGGAGACAGGCTTTCGCTCCCTTCCCGGACGGCGAGAGTTAAGGTGTTTCGATGCAGAAGCAAGTGGTTTGTCCGTCGAGCGAACCATGTAAACGGCTAGCGAGCCAGGTTCGTGCTAACGATGTAGTACGGTTTTGTCGAATGATGGTCTCGAAATTGGCCCATCTCTCGCAAAGAGTATCGGGTCTGCAGTATGTAACGTGTGTTGTTTGTGGGTGGCCAGGCTTTCTTATCCGCTCGTTAGAGCAGAGAGAGCCGCCCCCGCCGGTTAAAGGAATTGAAACGCCGCCGGGGTCGAAAGGGATCCGCTCTGAGCAGAGCGCTGTCTCCCTTGCCCCGCGTCGGTCTGTCGGCAGATATCCGACAAAGGTTCGGTGAAGAAAGCTATCTGGTTGATCCTGCCAGTAGTCATATGCTTGTCTCAAAGATTAAGCCATGCATGTCTAAGTTCACACTGTCTCACGGTGAAACCGCGAATGGCTCATTAAATCAGTCGAGGTTCCTTAGATGACACGATCCTACTTGGATAACTGTGGCAATTCTAGAGCTAATACATGCTTACCAAGCTCCGACCCTCGTGGAAAGAGCGCTTTTATTAGTTCAAAACCAATCGTCATTGCCCTTCGTGAGGCGCGGCGTCCCAACTGGTGACTCTGGATAACTTTGTGCTGATCGCATGGCCTTCTGTGCCGGTGACGCATCTTTCAAATGTCTGCCCTATCAAATGTCGATCCGCTGTTGGCGAGATCTTCAGCTGCCGCGCGTGGAGGGTGCTCCTCCCGGCCAATGAAGAAATTTGCAAATGAGGTTGCCGTGCAGCATCACTGCGGAAAAGGTAGTAGAAAGGATAAAGCGAAGCAAACAGTCAAATCACGGCACCTCTGGTCTGGAGGTCGGCCACGTCCTGAGTGCAGTCATGTCGGGTGAAATGCATGAACCGGCTTGTCTCACTGCTGGCGAGACTGTTCAAATGCCGTGCGTGGAGTGAAGCTCCTCCCGGTTAAGGAAGTAATTGCGGAAAAGAAATAAAGGTTGCTGTGCGGAGCCGATGGGAAAAGGTGGTGGAAAGTGAAGTTTAACCGGTATGTCCAGTAGTATCGCTACGAGAGCTATACCACGGCACCTCTGCTCTAGAGGCCGCCCACGTCCGAAATACACCTACACTGGTGAAATATGCCTAAACAGGCACACACCAGGGGTGGAACTTGATGGCTAGACATGTCATGCCACCTCCGCTCTAGAGGTCGGTAACGCCTGATAAACACCCATACTGGTGAATTTTGCCTAAACCGGCTCATACCAGGGGTGAATCTTGAAGGCTATGCATGTCACAGTACCTCTGCTCTAGAGGTCGGTCCCGTCCCAAACACGCCCATACTGGGATAATGCCTAAACCGGCTCAACCCAGGGGTAGAAGTCACTAGTGGCGAGGATTCGTCCTCCTGGACAAAAGCTCCATCCTGGTCACAACTAGGAAGGATAGCGGCCACGACCGCAAAATGCTGAAGTCGGAGACACTGGACCAGGGAAGTCTAGATAGGCAACCACCTCTCACCCGGCGGGGATGTTTGCGTATCCTAATCACGCTGAGGTTTTCCGGTGAGAAAGTCCAACCCCTGGACTGGATGGGCAACCACTTCTCACCCGGCGGTGATACATGGGTATCTCAAAACACGTCGCGGTTTTCCGGTGAGAAAGTCCAACTCTGGCCTGGGTGGGCTACCGCCTCTCACCCAGCGGGGATGCACTGATATCCTAAACACGTCGAGGTCTTCCGGTGAGAAAGTCCAACCCTAGACTAAACTGGTGCAATGAAAACCACGGTGTCACGCAATCCCACTTCCGAGACCCACCAGGAATACAGGCTAAAGCACTGTGATACTCTGAACCCCTTGTGGTCCTTTCGTGGATCTCGTGTGGTCTATTTTGGACCACACAGGGGACCACGGGACCTAACGAGGACCACAGGCATGAACTCAGTAGGTTCACAGTGCGGTTTTTGGTGGTAGAAGTGAACGAAGAAGAAGAAGATTGTCTATAATCAATAAAGTTCTTGCCTGAAATTTCTTTGCTTGTAAGAAAGTAAGAAATTTCATTACAATTATAAACAATTTGTTCATTGTAGTCAGATGAACATCTGATCATGAAATTTTTTTTTTTCAGTTTGGTACACAAAAACATGTAAATACATGCACCAATTACTACAGTCAGTAGCTTGAAAAAATAGTCAACATCAAATTATATTACTGTTGTTATATCTTCAATATGGAAAGTAGAGCACTGTTGAACGAAGGCACAACTATAAAAGATGAAAGCCATCAGTAGCCCACAATGTGTCTACATACAATAACTACAGGTTCCTAAGTGTGCAAAAATATTCAGGACCTGAGACATATGAGGTGTGATCAAAAATTTTCTAGACAGGTAAAACTCATTATAGCTCCTAGTGGCCACTACTGCCCTTGAAGTAGTTCCCTTGCTTACAGATACACTGGTCCCATTGCTCCCTCCATTGCTGAAATCTCTCTGAAAGTTCGTTTCAACAAGGTTTGTTGAGAACTACCCACAATTCCATCCAAATTATCCTCAATGTTGTCAAATGACACCCTTTTAGTTTCATCTTCACTTTTAGGAACACAAAGAAGTCACAGGGGGTTAAATCCTGCAAATAAGGAATGGGTGAAAATGACAGCCATATTATTCTTAACTAAAAACTGCAGGGTGTTGAGCACACTGTTATCAGGGTTGTTGTCATGGTTAAGCAGGCAATATTTTTCCTTGCCTCAGGCCTGAGTATCTTCTTACATTTCCATGCAGTCGCCACAAAACATCACAGTAAAAGCTGGAATTCACAGTCTGGCCAGCAGGGATAAATTCTTGGTCCTAAATTCTTTTGATGTTAAGGAAAAATTATCATCATGCTCTTGACATTGGTTTTCAGCTACTTTTCATGTCTGCCCCTTTAGGTCTTGGTGATCCTAGACTTTTCTACTGAGACAATTGCTGCTTTGTTTCTGAGTCATAACCATAAATCCAGCTCTCATCTCCAGTTATGACCCTGGACAAGGAAGTTTCATTCTCTGAGGCAAGTTGCTGAGTTCAGACATCGACATGCAGTAAGGATTCCAGATGCAAATTTGGCCGCAATGCAGTGCATGCCCAGTTCTTCAGTGAGAATCTTTTCACATCTCCCAAAGCCAATTCCCACCACCTCACTATCCTCTCAAATGGTCAGGTGTCAATATTTGTTGAATCTTTGCCAGAGTTTCTATTGAGTTTGTCCAAGACTCACAAAAAAAAATCTGATGCAAACTCATTGTTAATTTTTTACATCCCTCTTCAAAATGGCCAATCAAGAGCATGATGTCAAACATACAAACACCACTACTCTTTAATTAGGTCCGGTTCCAGGTCACCTGGCACCACATGCAAGTACTGCTACGTGAAGCTGCATCACATGGACTCAAGTCTTGAAAATTTTCAATCATACCACAAACAGGATCCTGCCAAGCCACTCCAAATGTGCAGAAAAACTGTGGTATTCACTAAACTCTTTGTGGCAGACAGTAGGTTTTCTCAGGCACAGTACAAAACATGGCTGAAAGAATGCAGTAAAAATTTTTTTTTGTATCTTACATCCTTCCCATGCTGTTAAACGTCACATAAGGCTTGCATTGCCATGCTTTACTGTCCTCAGCAAGCTTTACAACCTCATCAATAGATTTTATGCCTACTAATTTGGCTACTAATTCAGCTGCAGGCCATCTTTCTCACAACCGAGAGGCCTACAGGAGTGCTGTTAGGGAGGCAAAGGTCCGCAAAGGACATGCAAATGAATGGATGAAATGAATGAATTTGGCCTCATTTAACAGTGTCCTCTTTAGTGTTTCACGTGGTCAATCTCTTTTTCCTCAGCCTGTTGCGTTCCACTTTATAGGTTGTTTTGGGATTCTCTGACTGTATGAGTCAGTTTTTTTTTCTATGCAATGAGATTATTTGAAGCTTATGCCATGATGATATATAAGAACTTGTGAAAAAATAATCTATATTTTTCTTGTGTTAATCATGCATACTTCATCTTTGACAAAGGCATTTGCTGAAATATTTGAATGATAAATGTTGATCATTTATATGTGCTCATCTTATTTTCTGCCACTCATGTTTCTGCCCATTTTCTTCACACCTTTTTTTTTGTGTAACTGAACAATATACTTGTCTACCCTCATAACCTCAGCCTAGAACTTTACTCACACTGGAAAAAGCATGACAGCCACTATAAGTGCCACTTGCTGATTCAAGGATGCAGGCAACCTTGTGCTGATAAAAATGCAGACTCCACTGTATTACTTACCCTCTCAGTTGCATGACAGCAACATCCTTTGAGTTAGTAAAATCTAGTCTCCTCAAGTACTTCTCTTTAACATAGTACAGCAGATTACTGTGGACAGCAAACGGTGGTCTCTCTCGCTCCAGTTTGAATATGATCATGCCAGCATCATGTCCTGTGTAACATACAATACAGGATATTAAGACCAAAATAAAACATCTTACATCCTTCCCGTGCCGTTAAAAATCACATAGGGGTCACTTGGTAGTTTGCAAGATTTCCTGTTTTTGGAGAGCTTTTCAACCTCATCAAGGGATGTTATTCCCACTAAACTGACCTCTCTTAACAATGTCCTCTTTAGAGTTTAATGTTGTCCACCTCTTTTTCTTTGGCACGTAGTGTTCCACTTGATAGCTTGTTTTGGGATTCTCTGACTGTTTCTTCTCAGCACATGACTGACATATGTTCATCTTCTTTTTCTGATCACCCAAATAAAAGTAAGAACAGCTTTATTAATTAATGAGCACACAGTTGTAATGTTTTGGTTTACACTTTATCATACAAAAACATACAATACAAAGATAATGGAAAATGAGAAAATACAAATTAACATCAATAATATACAGCTAATAAGAATGGGAAAGAAATAAGAGTGGAAAAGAGGGGGTTGGAGGTGGGGGTGTGTGTGTGTGCGCGCGAGGGACCACTTAGTTGTAACTTGCAAAAAGATGTACCCGAGACAGTGTGTGTGTGCAGTAAGTATTGTGGATGCATAAATGAAGACTTGTGCAGCGTGATGTGAATGTGACTGGTTGGTAATAAATAAGGGGCAGGGAAAAGAGTGGTTAAAGAATGAAATAGGCATGAATAAAGGATGTATATTATACTTGCTTTTTGAAATTACTGCTGACTTCATTATGAAGAAATGTTGGACATGTAAAACAGGCATTGATTAGGTACATGTGACTCAACTAAAAGATCTTGATTTTGCAGATGACATAGTCAGTGACAAAGTGAATGTGATGCAAGAAAAAAACAGATACCTGTTTTCACTGGCTAGTAAAAAAGGACATGAAAAAAACAAGGAAAAAATGAAAATAACGAAGATTCCACTTAATCAAGAAGAAAAATGGAACAGATGTTGAAGAAGTAAACCAATTTGCATACCTCAGCAGCTACACAGACCAGGATGGTGACACCAGAAAGGAAGTCAGAACTGCAAAAAGCTCGATTGACCTTTAATAATTTAGAGAAAATATGGCAATATAAAATTATAAGCACGAAAACAAAGCTAAGATCATTCAATTCAAATGTAATATCCACCCTTATTTATACATCTGAAAGCTGGAAAAGAACTAAAGAAATAGAAAACAAATGCCTAAGGAAAATACTCTGTATATAATGAAATAAATTCAAAACCAATGCAGAGATAAGGCAGATGGACAAACAACAGCTTGTCTCATTGGTGATCAAAAAAAGGAGATGGACATATATCAGTCATGTGATGAGAAGAAACAATCAGAGAATTCCAAAACAAGCTATCGAGTAGGACATTACAGGCCAGAGAAAAAGAGGTCAACCATGTGAAACTCTACAGAGAACATTGGTGAGTGAGGTTAAATTAGTGGGCATAATATCCCTTGACAAAGTTGATAAACTCGTCAAAAATAGAAAAACTTATTAAACTATCACGCAAGCCCTCTGTGACATTTAACAGCATGGGAAGGATGTAAGAAGGGCAAGGAGAGAGGCGGAGGGATACAATGGTTGTCAAGCTGAGAAAAAAAGATTGGTAGAATAGATGGAGTAGGTTTGTAATATAGTGATACAGTAACAGTCCTGGAACATCAGTTTCAGGCGAAGAAAGAGGACATGAGAACTTAGTAGGAGGGAACATAGTTGTGGATAAAGGAAAAGTTAAATGTAGCTGAATTTCAAGTTAAAACCATGTGGTTCAAGTATCCATATTCCTGTATATAACCGGTCAGCTTCTGTCATCAAAGTGGCATTGTTTAATGGCTGTTACTAGAAAATTGGACTTGTCTCTATGGTTGGATCTCTTAAATGATTATAGGCTGATGTAGAAGCATTATGTGAGATGTCATAAGGACACTTCTGCATGCTGTTACCTTTTTCTTCTTCCACAAATTTTTAGTGATCATACGTGGTACCCTGATGCGCCTTCTGGCTGGGTACCTCCGACTTCAGCACCTTGCTAGGGCAGACTATGGTCTTGCTCGGACCGCAATGAAGACAGTGGTGTAGGCTGGCCTGGCCAAAATTTTTTTTCCAGCTTCTGGTGGCTGTACTTAAGCCCCTTCTCCACATCAGGCCCAAGGGCTTTGAGATAGCTCCACAGCACACTCTGAATTTGGGATGAGCATCCGATGAGCGCTTCCACAACATCCATTCCCCACCACCTATAGTCTGCTGGCTCTGTTTTGTTTACCTAATTCTGATAGCCACTGTTGTAGAAATTCATAGGCTTGTCATGTCCTGGATTCACTGGTTTCACATCAGATTTTCCTCATCTCTACAGGCAATTTTCCTCATCTCTACAGGCAATCTCCATGACCCCATCCATCCACCATCCTTACATTACATTTTACAAAAATAACAATTACAATTAGTGCTGATTGCTGATGACATTGACCTAGTTGGGGAAACTGCAAGAAATCATCAATACCTGCATTCACCCAAGAGATGTGGCTCTAAAAGTGGGCTTGACCATTAACCAAGATAAGACAGAGTATACGTAGATATCAAGAGACCAGAGGCAGAATGATCCAGATTATATAAATCCCAACAAATTATAAATGTCTTGAAACTGAAAAGACTATGCTGGCTGGGCCATGTAGAAAGAATGGAAGAAACACGGAGCAAATGAAAATGATGTATGCACAGGAGATGAGGGAAAGATCAACCTTGGTAGACGAAGACAGAGATGAAAAAACAACACAGAAGACAATATAAAAAACTAGAGAGAGAAGATTAGGGCCCACTAAAATGATCTCTCTTAACAATGTCCTCTTTAGAGTTTCATGTGGTCCACCTCTTTTTCTTCGGCCTGTTGCGTTCTACTTGATAGCTTGTTTTGGGATTCTCTGATTTCCCAAGGGCAATGCTGTTACCTAACCTGCAACCAGTCTCTCCAATGTAAGTTATCCTATATTTTTTTGCACACTTTGGCATATATTACACTATAGGACTTGCATGTGAAAAAAATCCCTCACAGAGTATGGAGGCACTTTTGGTCAGAGTAAACTATTTTGTTCCTCAGATTACAAGTGTGTAACACAGCAAGGATGGTCATACTTTCTAGTTCTCACAAAGGCAGAATCCAGCTTAATGCAGCATTGGCTGAAGATAGTCTTAAGATCTGGTTACTGTTTGCAGGCAATGGGGGTGGAGTGAGGAGATTGGTTAGAGGCAACGCATGAGTGTCAGGGTTGAACTGTAGCAGTGCAAGATGGCAGTAGAGACCTGTCTTAACCGTCTGGTCATAAGGATGGAAAGAAAGCATTAATTTAACTCTGGTGAAGCTACAGGTTTTTTTCTCAACATCTCTTTATGGCTCACTTTCTGGATATGGATGAAGGCTTTCCAAAGGACTTCCAAGACAATGGCAAAAATATTCTAATAATTTATTGGATTAGACCATGAAGTCAGAGTCACACTGGCATATAAATGAGAGTATGGAATTCATACAAGTTTCAGGATAAGAGGAAGCATAAAGTAGATATGTATGGCTGTCAGTAGGTTTGTAGAACATGGAGATGGAAAGACATAAGTTCCAACAGATGTTTAATGTCTAAAATGTTGGATTTTTCTAAGCTCATTCTTCGGCATACTGGTAAGTCCAGTACCATCATCAATGTACCTTCTATGGAATTCTGGGAGTCTGCAAGTGTATGTTTCCCATATTTGTAGGTTTCTAGAAAATCCATAAATAAGCATGCATAACTGTGACTGATTTTGGTTCCCATCACAAAATGTAAACCAAAATGTATGCTTGTTAATTAATGAAATCACAGTTTTACTGCAGTGGCTTCATGTATATTTACATATTTAGCTTTATATATACTCATGAAGACCAAGGCGAAGATGGCTGCAAGACATCGTTGACGATCTGCAAATGGATGCATCAGCAGCAGGCCATCTTGCTCACAACCGAGAGGCCTACAGGAGTGCTGTTTGGGAGGCAAAGTTCCGCAAGGGACATGCAAATGAATGAATGAATGAATATACTCATACCAAAAACAGAATCAAAATCAGTGGAAGGAGAATGGGCCTTGTTCAAAACCAGCTTTTTGCTAGCAGCAAAGGAAATGTGTAGTACAATGAAAAAAAGGAGTTAAAGAAATAAAAATAACAACATGGTGGAATGAGGTGAAAAAAGAATGTAAAAGAAAAGAAAAATAAATATAAAGAATGGATGAGAAGCAAGAAAGATCTAGACTACATTGAATATCGAATTGTAAGTGGGTAATAAAAGAAGCAAAGGTAAAATCATGGCAAGAATACAATGAAGTATTAGACAACAATCACAAAGAAGCTATGAAAATCTTTTATAAAAAGATCAGTGCAATAAAAAAAAAGCGAGCAAAGCATTTCGACCCAACAGATTGTGAACAATGTTAACACTTCCTGGGGCAAAGACGGAAAAAATCCATCTTTCGGTTTTCTGTGCACTGTTGTCTGAAAGCTGGATTTGCCGTTTTCGATGGTCATCTTATTCATGCTGTTTCTAGCAAGTTATTTAAATTAATTTTTTGTTGTCTGTATTTTTACTGCAAAGGAAATATAATAAAATATTGTTTTCAGTCTTTGTAACTTAAAAAAAATTATTTTCTCATTTTGAGCTGTTGGGAATACATGATTATGGAATTTTGCTAGTCAACATTTTCTCAAAATGGCGCAGCACATTTCTCTTGATGACACGGTGACTGACACTAATTATGCTCTGATTTTTTGTAAGACTGCCCCAGTGTTGACTAAAAATCACTGTTTAATGATTCTAGTAATGAAATTGATATGTTTCAATGTGATTCCTGTGATGACAATCGGATTAGGCCTACAATTACTAGGTACAGGGTTGCTGTCAGAAAGTGTAAGTTCGAGTGACAGCAATTGTGATTCAATGTCAGGATATGATGCTCCAAAAGCAAGCATTTTACATTTTTCATTTAGCTGGCCTCAAGTGGTCAGTGAAGGGAATACCAGGTGGGTAAGAGGCGACTTAAAACCTTTCGCTCCCCCTGCATTGTGGGTAGGACAGAGAGTCCAAATGCTAGTGGAGAGTCCATACACAAACCGGCAGAAGGCAACGGGAAACCACTGTTGTAGCTCCCAAGAACAATTATGTTTATTCTGAGTAACAGATTTGTCATGAACGACGTTAATGTATGTTCCTCTGGAACAGCCTTGTCTGGTAGGGCAGATCACAAGCCACAGGTGAGGCCAGATCATCATCAAGCTACTGGTGGCAGAACTACCAAGTTCAAAATAGCAACATGGAATGTTAGAACGTTATTCCAGGCTGGAAAATTAAACTCTGATAAATATACAATAATATACTCAGGAAAAACATGGACAAGGAGTAGGAATAATATTTGACGAACAAACAGCAAGGACAATTGTAGAATATTTGAACATCTCGGACAGAGTCCTGCTAGCCCAACTGAAAGGATGACCAGCAAACATAAATATTATACAAGTGTACGATCCAACATCTGAAAGTTCTGAAAAAGATGTATAGCTATTTTATAATGACATAGAGACAGCCCTAAAACACACAAAGTCATATGAAGTTACTATAGTCATGGGAGATTTAATTAATGCCAAAGTTGGCAAAGGACGAACTTCAGACATTGTTAGTGATTACGGACTGGGGGAGAGGAATGATAGAGGTAGTAAATTAATTGAATGGGCAAAAATACATAGCATGGTTATAGAAAACACCTGGTTTAAGCAACATCCTCAAAGACCATCAACTTGGTGCAGCCCAGACAAAAAGACTTTTAACCACACAGACTACATATTAATAAAAAAAAACGATTCAGGAATGCATTACTGACAACAAAAACCATGCCAGGAACCGACTGCAATAGTGACCATGACCCACTCTGTGGAAAAATTAGAATAAAGCTGAAGAAAGCATGCTGAAAAATGATAAAAATCAAACTGAATTCAGAACTCCTTAAAAATGACCAAGAACTGTGAGAACAATATAGAGCTATTATAACAAATAGATACAATGCAATAGCAAAGATAAATAGTACAGATGAACAATGGGCAATGTTAAGAGATTCTATCCACCAAACTGTTAAAGAGATAATACCACCGAAAAAGGAAGCCCCCAAAAAATGACAGACAACATCTTAGGACTGACGGACAAGAGAAGGAGGAGTAAAAATAATCAAGAAAAATAAAGATAAATAATGAAATAAGACACACATGCAGAGAAGCAAAGGAAGTGTGGTTAAATGAACAGTGCAGACAAACAGAGGACTCTCATAATAACAACAACAAAAACATGCACAAACAAATTAGTGAACTCACAGGCAGGAAGATAAAATATACCACAGAATGCCTGAAATCAAAAGAAGGTAAAATGTTAATGGGAAAAGAAGACATTGTGGACAGAGTACATAGGTGAGCTATTTAGAGGAGAAAGACCAGAATTAACACCAGATACTGAAAACTGTGATGGACCACCAATACTTGAAGATGAAATCATAGACACCATCAAACACATGAAGAAAGGAAAAGCGACTTGGCCTGATAATATAACAATAGAAGAAATACAGGCGCTATAGGAGATAGGAATAAAAATAATAACCAAGTTACTGAATGACATTTACAACAGTGGTTATATGCCCAGTGACTTGCTTTAATCTATGTTTATAGCACTACCAAAGAAACCAAGTGTAAAGGAATGTGAAGACCACAGGACTATCAGCCTTTCATGTCACATAACGAAGATACTTTTGAGAATTATTATGAGAAAAAGGAAAAAGATAAAAATGGAAATAACAGATGAACAGTTTGGATTTGTTGAAGGACAGGGAACATACAATGCCATTTATGCTTTACGAACACTAACAAAAGAGCTTTAGAAGTACAGAAAGATCTCTACTTATGTCTCATTGATTACACCAAGGCATTCGACAAGGTGAAACATAATGAAATTATTAAAATGCTTGAACACATCAAATTAGATGGCAAAGACCTGAGGATTGTAAAACATCTATACTGGCAGCAAGAAGCAGCAATTTGAGTTGAAAATAGAACTGGAAAATATCAACCACTATCAAGGGGTGCGACAAGGATGTGTACTATCTCCAGACCTTTTTTCTCTGTACAGCGAGAATATTCTAAGAATGATTATCACAGAACCAGGCATAAAAATTGGAGGATACAATATTAACAACCTTCAGTATGCTGATGACACAGTACTGATAGCTGAGAACCAACAAGACCTGCAAAATCTCTTGGATAAAGTCGCCAAAGAAAGTGAGCAGAAAGGAATTACTTTGAACATCAAAAAGACAGAGACTATGGTTATATCTAAGAAACAGAATCCACCAACATGCAGTATAAAATTAAATGGAACTATTCTAAAGCAAGTGCAGAAATTCAAATACCTTGTATCAGTAATAACTTCAGATGGGAAATGCAGAACAGAAATTAGGAACAGAATAGGCCAAGCACAGACTGCATTTCAGAGAATGAGAAACACATTAGCCAACACATCCTTATCAATGAATGTTAGAAAACAAGTCCTAAAATGCTATATTGAACTTATCTTGTTATATGGAAGTGAATCATGGACAATAGGCAGGTCTGCACAAAAATCACTGGAAGCAGTAGAAATATGGTTTATTAGAAGAATTCTACGAATATCTTGGACAGCAAAATTAACTAATGAAGAATGTATGAGAAGAGCTGGAGAGACAAAAAAATCTTGTAAAAAAAAAAAAAAAGAGAGACAATATACTTTCATAGGACATGCAATGAGAATACGGGGCATTGAAAATATTATAACAACAGGAAAAATAGAGGGAAGAAGATCAAGAGGAAAACCAACAGAAATGATACTGGACAGTCTGACGGGATGGTGTGAGAGGAGATCACCAACTGAGCTGATGGCCTGCATGAAAGATTGTGTACTCAGTAGAAGCATAATAGCCAACGCTAGTTGGCATGGCACCTGATGATAGTTGGCAGTGATATAGGTGTGTGGAGTAACATTGATTCTACATGTACCTGACGAATTTCTAGGAAACCCTGATGTTTCAGTGAATGTAAACATACTAGACAGCATAGAGTGATTTTTTGGAACTGTTAGCTCATCATGAAAATTTATACTGAGCGCAGACCCAGCATATGCAAAAAACTACTGCCTTTTTGTCTGAAAATATATGACAGGCAGACATGAACAAATTCTTTGGATTGATCATTTTGATGGGCCAGACTAGTAAGCCACACTGAAAAGATTACTGGACAACAGACCCTCTTCTGGAAACACCAATATTTTCACAAACAATGAGCAGAGCTAAATTTGAGCTTCTTCTGATACTTCTGCATTTCTCTGATAACTCTCAGACACTTCCAGAAACAGGCAGAACTAACAAAATAAAATCTCTGTGAATTAATTTTTGCCTAAGTTTCAGGAGTTGGATAAACCAAACAGCAGCTTTTGACTGATGAAGGAAAGACAAAAGAGCTGTCATGATATCAACAATGTTCAACTCAAAAAATAGTTGCTACTGGAAAGACTGATAGAAAAACTGGATAGCCACTAACGAAACCATAAAGGGAGCAGACGGATGATCAGTATCTTCCATACAACTTGAGGAAGACAGTGAAACTGAACAAAAAAGTAGGATTCTATCTCATCATTTGTGCATTATTTAACTCATACACAGTCTACAGAGCCTTAAACAAGAACAAGAAGACCTACAAGCAGTATTTGGTTGAAGTGGCAAGATTCTGGCTCTCTGAAACCAATTCTACTGTTCAAGAAATCTTGAAAGCAGGTGATGAGAATGAACCTCTACCAAACAGCTCAAAAGATGAAGATTGTCTGGAATAATAAAGGATCATGTCCCGGTGAAGCCTGAGGGTCAAGGCAATAAAAAAGCACCATCTAGGAAGTGCAAAGTGTGCTCAGTCAATGGGAAAAAGGATAGAAACAAGATTTATTTGTAAAAGTTGTCAAGTCCCATTGCATCAATATAATTGTTTCACAAGATCACACACTCAAGACGTACTAGAGGGTCTTGCAAGTCTGTCCACCAATCTGGATTAAATTTTCTCAATGGTGAGTAGAAATATGCATGTTTTTTCTAAGTCCACTCAAAAAACTTCATTTTTCAGAAAAATGGCTGGGAACTGGGGGTTATTCAGAGTAAATAACTGTGGTTCACAAAGTGTTAATGGCGAACCCATAATTGTGGGTAGTACAGCGATGGAGACAGTACTTTGACAAGTTACTCAATATACCATCCAAGGCAAGCCAAACCCATGATAACAACATGGTCGGCCCCATAAAACTGAAACCAGATATACCACAAGCTCAAATCAGAGAAGCCATCAGAAAAGTCCCAGTGAACAAAGCCCCAGGATGTGATGGAATGCTCAATGAGTTAATCAAATGTGTGTAAGAGGTTGGAATAGCTTGGCTTCATAGACTCTATAACCTGGTATGGGAAAAACAAGAAACACCACAGGTATGGAGAAACGCTGTAATTATTCCAATATGGAGGAAAAAAGGCAGCAAAAGGGACTGCAACCAATACAGAGGCATCTCATTGTTAAGCCATACTGGAAAAATGTTCTGCAAGATCCTAGAGAACAGACTATGACCAGTAATTGAACCACAGTTAAATGAAACTCAGATTAGATTTAGAAAAAATAGAAGCTGTACATATGCCATCTTTTCCCTAAGACAACTAACAGAGAAAAATCAGTTGAACACAATCAGATACTGCATATTACTTAAACAGATCAAGACAAAAGCATTTGATATAGTAGATAAACTGTGAGAAATTTTACACCATTATGGAGTTAATGCACAACTGATCCACCTATGCAAAAACCTATATGACAACAGTCATTTTACAGTTAGAACAAATGCAGGACACTCTGAAACAATCATCATAAAATCTGGAGTGAAGCAAGGCTGCGTACTATCTTCCTTATTGTTCATAACATACAAGGTGTGTCCAGTGAGTAATGAGACATGATCTCATTCAAACACTCGTCACGGCAACTTGGATGTCATTAACAGTCCCAAAATGCTGGCCATCAAGTGTGATTTGAGCCGTGGAAACAAAAATAAGTCAGCTGGGGCCAAGTCCAGGCTGTACATAGGGTGGCATAGCGTTGCCATGGTTTGTTTCACCAGAAACTCTCTCAATAGCAGCAACGCATGACTCGGCACATTACTGTGGTGAAGAACCCAGTTGTTGCTGATCTCCGGGCAGACCCGCGCAGCTCTGTTCCTCAGCCGTTTAAGCACTTCCATGTAAAATGCTGCGTTGACCATTTGTCCAGGTGGTACGAACAAGAGTTCATATGGACACACCTTTAGACTCAAAAAAGACAATGAGCATTGATTTCATTTTTGATTTCCACATTTGATACTTCTTTGCTCTCTCTTCCTTCACTGAACGTCTTGTGCCACTGTAACATTTGTGCTTTCGATAAAGTATCCTTCTTGTAGTCTTTCTGTATCATAGCAAGAGACTTGATTGCAGATTTTTCAAATTTAACACAAAACTTTACCACGTATCGCTGCTCGAAACTCTCCTGCATTTTGACCATTATGCGATGCTTAAACAGCTGTCCATTTCACAAGCAATCGGCACTCTGTAAAAGCTCAGAGCCAAATGACAAGATATCAACCCTTTACCTAACATCCCCCACTAACCTTCAGGCCCAGAGATTATGCTGCCCCCACCCCCAAGCTCTGCTGAATGGTTGAATAAAATAAGGTCTCATTACTGACAGGACAAACCTTGTACTTTGACAAGATCTGCAAAGAAGCTAACATACAAGTTCGGTTGTAAGCAAGATGCCCTCTGATGATGCATCCATTTGCAGATCATCAACAATGTCTTGAAGCCATCTTTGCCTTGGTCTTCCTCTCTTTCTTTTTCCTCATTATGTACCCTTCCAAGACGGTCTTCTCTAGATTATCATGGCGTTTAATATGTCCAAAATATTAAGTTTTCTTTATTTAATCATCTTTACTAGCCAAACTTCTTCAATATTAAGTTCTTGTAATATGGATATATTTGTTCTTTTTTGTGTCCATGATATTTGAAAAACTCTTCTGTAGCATTTACATTCAAAGGCATTTATGTGTTTCTCAGCTGTTTTGTTAAGTGTCCAGGTCTCACAGGCATATGTTACGATGGGAAAGAAGCATGCCCTTAAAAATCTTGTTTTTGTAGTTCTGTCTGTTCCTCTCTACAGATTCTTTAGTTGTTTTACATTTTGAAGAGCGATAGATATCCTCCTTTTAATTTCCTTCATGGTATCTCCATTATTTGTTAGTAGTGATCCAAGATATTAAAAACTCTCCACTTCTTCCAATTTTTCCTCATTGATACATATTTCAGCTGCCTTATTTGTTTTGTCAGTTGTCATCAAATTAGTTTTCTTTGCATTAAGACAGAGGTTTTGCTTTTCGCTTTTCTTACGGACTGACATAATTAGTTTTTCCACTCCTTTTTGTGTTGTTGGACAGTAGTACCTAAATCAGAGCATAATTCATTGTAAATCGCAGTGTCATGAAGACACTGATGTATCCATTTGCAGATCGTCAACGATGTCTTGCAGCCATCTTCGTTTTGGTCTTCCTCTCTTTCTTTTTCCCATTATGTATCCCTCCAATATGGTCTTCTCTAAATTATCATGACATTTAATGTGTCCAAAATTTTTAAGTTTTCTCTCTTTAATCCTCTTTACTAGCCAGCCTTCTTCAATATTAAGCTCTTGTAGTATAAATATATTTGTTCTTTTTTGTGTCCACGATATTTGAAAAACTCTTCTGTAGCATTTACATTTAAAGGCTTTTCATAAAAAGGAAAAAAAAAGGGATAAAAGTGTACAGGACAGTTTTTATAAAAGGCCACATGAAATAAGAAACAATAAATGAAGAAATGATCAATATTTCAGTCACAAAAAAAAAAATAAAATCCCTCAGGAGTAAAAGAAAATTAACCCAGAAAAAAAAGTGAACATGTACTACTGAGCTTGGTGGAACCCAATGCTGATGACAAAATAACATTCATCTACATTTCAAACCCATAATCAATTTTTAAAATGTTAATTTATGATCACACCCTCAATATTATCAGTACTATAACAAACAGTATCTCAAAATCATGCCAACAATATCCCTGATCATGCAATAACAATAAAAGCATATACACACCAGCAGCAAACAAGTTGAGAGCAGGATGAGCAGCCATTACCCAGAATCTGTCATGTTCTCTTCTGAAGGTCTGAACACCAGTACTATATGAAAATGCAAAGAACAAATTAAATGCTATAACTACACTGAATATAATTTAATTATATCTAAAAATAAACGTGTAACATACTTTCAAAAACAACAATTGTTATGTTTTCTTGGGGTGAAGACTGTCATGTGTTTGAAAACTTCTCTCTCTCTGTCTTTCCCAGGACTCATCTGTTCAACCACTTTACCTGAAATCTACATACAAATCATCTCGTGCTCATCACTCAGCATCTTAGGCACCCACTGTACACACATCCTGTGATACTTGATAACCTTGTGTCTATGGTATGTGGAGATCCGACATTAACATCCAATTCCCTGGCCTGAACTTCTATAGAGAAGTTATCACAAATAATGGCATCAGTGTGATCCACATTCTCATCAGTAATGGATATGATGGGACAAACAGAACGTTCCTCATTATGGATTAAAAGTTTCTACTGATTGGTGTACTTTTCTCTCATCACTGCATGCATCTCCATAATGCTGCAGCATTCTTCCATGAATTTTGTGAGGCTTAACACCTGCTGACCACAGAAATCTGATGACTGCTCTTTGCTCCTCTATGGTGCAAACAGCTAAAGGTGCCATCATGTTGAAAATGCCGAATGCCGCCTTTCCAATTAAATGCACAATGCCATCTATTGGACAGTGTCATTGTCATGCAGCTTCCATGCATGGAAATTGATATGCCTGGGGTCCTTCTTTCAAATACTTCAATATGCTGTTACTTTTTTAAATCACTCTTGTATGTTCCTATGGTGGATGGGAGAAGAATACTTGTGTCAATATGTTTACCAGCCGAGTCTTATTATCAGCATAACAAACCTAAACTCTAATGTACTGGTCTTACCTAGCTAGTTGAATAAGTAATGGAAAATTTATCTCATTTATAGAGGAAGAGATCAGAAGCTGGATTTCCAAATGATTTTCTCTTGACTGACCAATGAACCTGAATTTTTTGGGAAGATATCACTCTCTCACTAACATCTTACATCTTTTTTGTGCTGTTAAACGTCACATAGGGCTTGCATGGTAGTTCGCCAGGTTTTTTCAGTTTTCAGCGAGTTTTTCAATGTCATCAAGGGATTTTATGCCTACTAATTTGGCCTCTCTTAACAATGTCCTCTTTAGAGTTCACATGGTCCATCTCTTATACTACGGCCTGCTGTGTTCCACTTGATAGCTTGTTCTAAGATTCTCTCATTGTTTCCTCTCATCACATGACCAATATACGAGAGTTGATTGATAAGTTCTCAGCATAAGATACAACGGATTATTTGTGGACAACTTTTTGGGGTTATTTCTCAACATAGTCCCCTTCCAGGTTTATGCACTTAGTCCAGAGATCCTGGAGCATACAGATCCCTTCTTTGTAAAAGTCCGCATCTTATGCCAATAGAAAGTGGTCTACAGCATGAATGACGTCATCATCTGAAGCAAATTTGTGACAACTGAGCTCCTTTTTGAGTTTTGTAAACAAGTAATAGTCTGAAGGGGGCAATTCTGGGGAATAAGGAGGATGTTCAAGAAGCTGGAAGCTGCATCCATGAATGACAGCCACTGCCACTGCTGACTTGTGAATGGAGCATTGTCTTGCTGAAAGATGACTCCTGTCATCAATTTCTCAACGCTTGTCCTTCAATTTGACCTGCAGTTGCTTCACAAGATTAGTGTAATAGGTCATGGTGACCTTCTAACCATATGAAGATAGTCTACCAATAAGACAAATGAATGAAAAGATGAAAGCCATCACTTTGCCTGCAGACAGAACAACCCTTGCTTTCTTTGGAAGTAGGGATCCATGATGTTTCCACTGGTTTGACTGTTCTTTGGTTTCTGATTGAAAATGATGCATCCAAGTCTCATCTATCTTTAGTTTCTGGTTGAAAATGATGAACCCAAGTCTCATTCAGAGTCACAAATTGCTGAAGAAACTTTTCAGGATCTGTAGAAAAATGGTCAAGATTGTCTCTTGACATGTAGAGATGCTGTCGTTTGTGATCAGCTTCAAGAAGTTTTGGGACCCATCAAGCAGAGATCGTTGTCATTTGAAGATCAGTGTGAATAATGGCATGAACACGTTCATTGGAGATTCCCAACTCAGCAAGTCAATCCTCCATTATCATGTCATGGATTCTGCCAGAGGTTTCATCAGTGGTTTCATCTTGGTCTTCCTGGATGGGGAACATCTTCCAGACTCTCCCTTCCATGTTTCAATTGAGCTGCCCATTTCCTCACTCTGCTGTAAGAAGGGGCACTCTCCTCTAGAGTCTCTGCTATATCCTCATGGATCTTCTTCGATGCTAAGCCCTTGATGCAGAGGTAGCAAATGACTGCTCAATGAGAAATGTTAACCGTTTTCTCAATTTCTGCCACCCCTTACCACTTCAGTAGCCTGTAAAAAAAAAAAAAGAAGGGGTGGAAAACCCTTGCAGAAGCCCCACGTGCCCTGGGCACTTAAGGTTCAGAGAGAGAGAGAGAGATGCATAGAGGATACACAAAATATAGTAATGTATTAAGGAAGAATGTCAGAACACCTCTAAAAGAACAGGTTTAAAACAAAGTGATACATTATCCTAATTACTATTCAATCTAGTGCTGGAAAAGGTAATCAAGAAAGTGAAAGAGGAAAGCATTTCAGAAGAACAAGCAAAAATAATGGGATATGCTGATGACATTGACCTAGTGGGAGAAACTATGCAAGAAGTCACCAATCTTGCATACACTTGAGACATGTGGCACTAAATATGGGTCTGGCTATTAAGAAAGATAAGACAAAGTAGATGAAGATATCAAGAGACCAGATACAGAATGATCCAGATTATATATTTGGAGATATAACCATCAGGAAAACAGAAAAATACATCTAGGTACAACTTTCAACAGCTACAATATAGTAAGTGAGGAAATTAAAAGCAGAGTACACATATGGAATAAAATATACTTTGCCTTGCAACACCAATTAAAATCCAAAATCCTGTCCCTAAACACCAAAATAACAACCTACAAAACTATAATAAGACTGCCATCTTGTATGGATCAGAAACATGGAGTACAGCAAAGAAAGATGAACAACAACTGCAGAAATGTGAGAACAAGATCCTAAGAAGAATCTTTGGGCCCACAAAGGATACCAATTGTGGAGAATTCAGAACTAGAAAGAACATGAACTCAAAGAATTATAAATGTCTTGAAAATGAGCAGATTACGTCGGTTGGGTCACGTGGAAAGAATGGAAGAGAACAGACAAACGAAAATGATGTAAGTACAAGAGATGAAGGAAACAAGACCAAAGGGTAGATCATGACAGTGATGGAAAGACAACATAAAGAAGATACTAAGGAAACTGGTGTTATTAACTGGAGAGAGATTTGAAACAGAGAGGAATGGAGGCAAAGTTCATCTGCAGCAATAAGCCTTGATGGCTTGAAAAGCCGAAGAAGGAGAATTTAAGTGCAATTTGTTCTGGATATTTATGTGGACATTCTTGGATATTTCTGATGCTTGAGGACATTTATGAATTTCTGTCATTATTCTGATGTGCTGGCCTAAATTTGTACATAACTATTTTTGAACTGATTTTTAGGTACTTTGTAATGTTTCATTAATGCTATGTTTATAAACACAAAACATGCAAATAGGGCACTGCAGGTCCATCAGATAATTAACCTATAGCACCTGGAAAAAGAAAAAACAAATGCTTTTTCCTTTTGGTGGAAAGCAGAGAACCAGAGTCTGTTTTATGCCATGACAACACAAAGACCAAGACATCTAGTCTCTGGGCCTCAATCTTTCAAAAAGCCAGCAGTTTGTAACCTCACAGTCTCATTATTCACCCACCCCTTAATTTAAATGTAGGTAACCATTTCCACAACATCAGAGGTCATTTACAAGAGCCTGCCCTACCGTTTACTCATGTCCCATACACGAATACTCTTATCCTCTGAGTTGCTCAGTATCAGCTCCTGCCTTGGGTGGAAAAGACAGCAAGAAACATTATTGTAATGGCCACGGCAAGTATCTACTTCCCATGCTTTGGACTCTGGAAAGAAAATAACATTATTTATTTTAAAACTTAATATCTAATATATGAAAAAATAAATGAAAACCCAGTGAAATAGAAGGAAAAAAAAACACATTTACATTTTGGTTAGAAAAAAAATGAATCTTGAATATCAGAGGCTGTCTTACTATGATACAAATTTATGCTCTATAACTAACAAATGGCAAAGCAATTTCACAAGTAACAATGTGTAATTCACAGCTGGGAATAAAATTTCATAAGTTACAATCTATAACTCATAATTGTAAAGATAATTTCCTACAATTATACTTCTAACTGGCACAATAATTTCACATGTAATATAGGTCTGACACAAGTAAGCAGAAGAGCATGATAATCATATATGTGATGCACTATAATTAGTCAAGATACAATTCTACATCTTGAAAGTACTTAGACGTTGTCTGAAAATTTTTAAAAGTTCATGTTATGCTGGTTTTCAAATTCCTAACAATGGGTAGAACTTTAGTTTACAGTTATACTTTTGAGATCTGTAAATTTGTAGTTTTACACTGCTGTATTGTTGTCAGCCTCCACATGATCACCTGAATTGCAATTGATCTTTGTATCCCCATTCTCCCATAGCTATTCTGCCAGACATATTCGATATTAAAGCAACGACTTAAATACAGATCACTACATACATTATTTTCTAGCAAAGTGTGATCTCTATTGTCTTTTATACATGAAGTCACTCCAAAAGTAAGTTTACAAGTATTATTTCACAAGCAAAATTTATTTGGACATAATGGACTGTATACTGTGCTCCACATTGGACAATTATTTTTTCAAGTAGTCGCTGTGATGACTGAGGAACAGGACAAATCTTTCAATGCCAGTCTCATAAAATGTGGTGTCCTGGACATAAAACTATCGTGTAGATGCTTCCTCATAACTCTGAAATCTGTAGGTGCCATGATGTTCCTTGACAGCTGGGAAGAGGTGATTGGAACAATCCAAATTCTCTCACCTAAAATAGTGTGGAATTCCCAAATCAAAACAGCTGTGGGTGGAGCAAACCACTTTTTGCTAACAGCCCAGGACATCTGATGGCAGCTCATAAACATTCCAGTGTTGCACCAGTCTCATTAATTGTTGCTGCTCTTTCCAAGAAATCAATCATCAACATGCCTTTCTGATACCAAAACACAGCACACATCACTTTGCAGATGGCAAGAATGAATTACCTGGTTTGTGGGGAGCCTGGATGTTCCCATTCCATGCTTGTACGTCTCAATTGTGGGGATGCTATGATGAACCCACGTCCTGTCACTGGTGACAATGCTTTCCAGAAAGTCTTGGCCATGAATTGCAACTATTTGCAGGAATGACAGGGTATGTTCCATTCTCCTGCCTTATGGTACTCAGTAAAGGATTGTGGGACCTATCGTGCACACATCTTATGAAATCCCAACTTCACAATCATTCTGGACACTGTTCCATGTGATGGATTCAAGTCACGCATAAATGTGTTCACCGTCACTCATCCATTCTCCAGTTTGATGCACATTTTGTTTGCTGCTGTACCTGCTGCTTGGGGTCTGCCACTCTACACTACGACACTGCACACCATGTTTTTCCCTGGTGAGTGATGTTGAAACAGACCCAATTTCTTACAGAGTCTACTGTAAGAGGATCTCTTATGCTCAACTTCAGCTAAAATTCCAGTCACCTACTTTAAATATGCATCTAGATTAGCATATGTGGTACAAGGGGAAGTCACCAAGTAACTCGCAAATTGAAATATTTTATCAGTGGCAGTTATCAGGTAGTATTTAAATATATCCTTAGATAGTACCATCATCCAACTTTATAATAGTTGTATGTGGGGGGCGCTGGGAGTTATGTGCGCATGCGCAAAGCAATAACAAAACTGTGAAGTTCTGTTGATGCTATGGGGTACAATTCGAAGAAAACGTCCTGGTCTGCTGACTAGAGGTGTGCTTCTCCTTTATGACAATGCCAGACCACATACGGCTCGGTTAACCTAAGAGAAAATTAGCCAGTTCGGTTGGGAAGTTCTTGAACCCTATAGTTCTGACTTAGCTCCAAGTGATTTTCACCTGTTTGGTCCATTAAAAAACCACCTTGGCAACAGAAGATTCTCGAGTGACAAAGAGGTGGAAACAGAAGAGGTAGTGACTCTCGATTTTTATGCCATTTATGTCGCTGATTACATGATGGGACAAATGTATCAATCTTGGTACCAATTACGTTGAGAAATAAGGGAATAATGTAGGTTCACAAATTAAGTTTTCAAATTACTGTTGCATTTAGTTTTTTTTGTAACAGGCATTTGCGAGTTAGTGACTTCCCCTCGTAAATAACTCTTTTTTCATTAAAAAAAATCCAAAACTTTTTATAATCACATCTTTGTGTGTAAACAGTTGGTCAACTGACAACAAGCATCACCTACACCACACAGGTATGTAAACTGGTAAACTGTGTGAAATATCGTTCTCGTAGACACCAACAAGAATTCATGTTAGTATCAAAAACTAAAATTAATGTCAATTCCCTTCCCCTCTCCTCCATGCCAAAACATCAGTTATATGAAATGACAGTTTGTGTAATAAAAAATACAAACCATTCATTCTCCAGAGTTTTATTTGTCTGTCATCTGCACCAGAAACAATCAGGGGCAGAGTTGGATGAAAAGCAGCCCAGTTAACTCCTCTGTCATGACCCTCCAGGACATGCTTGACAATTGCATCAGAACTTCCAAAGAGATCTGTCTGCCCAGGACTTCGAAGACGATCTTCAATCCCACCAGGCCCAGGAGCCACATTTTTCTTCCTTAGACCTGCACATTTTTTTTTTCAAATATAAATCACAAAATTGCATATTGTTTTTCATGTATAACATTCATACAATTTTTCCACATAATACTGTTATGTTTCATACAAAGCTTTTTGCCTAAACTATATGATATTCTAAAGCATATCATTTTACCATACTAATCCCATTATACACTTACCAAAACAATATAAAGCAAGAATAATACAAACCAGAAATGTCCCAGACTCTAACAGTCTGATCCAGAGAGGCTGACACCACCATGTCCTCTGAAGGATGAAACTGGGCACACATCACATAATGGCTGTGGCCAGTCAAGACACTGAAAGAAAACACAACTTGAATCTTTAGTACATGATATCATAATCTTACACAACGATGATGATGAAAGAATACAGTGGACACAAGCTGTTAATCTTTCTCATTCTTATACAGTAAATTTCAAAGGTTTTCAGACTTAACATTGGAAGTGATTTAAGAAGGCTTCACAACATGCTTCATGTAACTCACTGGTCTGAATATAGTACAACCTGAGCAGTGTATTCAATCATACTTCTGAATACATACCCCAAGCACATCTAGCAGCTTTGAGGATATTTCTGGGGGAGTTTCCATGCTGGATTCTCTTGGCACGTTTTCAGTGATCATTCTCAATGTTTTATAGTTCTAATTCCACTATTAAAGTTTACAAAAATATGCATATGCAGGAAACTCTCTCCCGTAGAGAGCGGAACAACAACACAACTCCTTCAGATCATCAGAGGAAGTACCCCCCCCCCCTCTCAGACAAGTGTTTTGGCCCTATTAAACTCCTGACACTGCACTTTTTTGAAGTGCGTCTTTAGCGATCCAGCCACGGAGGACTGGTATTGGTTGTGGCAAATGAAATTACTTATGTTCCCAATGCTTGTTTCACATATTCCACAGCCAGCATGAGGCCTTTTCTGCTGTTTCTGAAAGGCTTCTCAATGCCCTTGCTCTTGCTTGTCCCTTTATGCCCAGTTGCTTACATAGGTCATATGCTGATGCTGCTATGAATCCTCTTGCTCCCACTTCTACAGCCACCACTTTTGCCCTGATTCCTTCCCCCTGCCTCAGTTGATTGACCAGATCATTGTACTTCTCCAATTTGAATAAATGCTGTCCCTCTATTCTAGTTTCGTATGGGACCGTAAGCTTGATAATTATTAATTCCTGTTTTTCTGTGGAGTACACTACAATGTCCGGTCGTATTCCTGTGTTCTTGATGGCAGTCGGGTATTCTCTTCTTCCTGGAAGGTCCGCTATCACATCCCAGTCATTTGTACCATCTAGCAGTGATGGTAAGGGAATGTCCCTGATTTCAATATTTGATGTCATACCAGCACCTATGAAGTATTTAGGCGGAACCTCAACTCTTTTGCTGTTATTTACTTTATCTTTTGCCCTGTCTACGATGGCTACTAGTTCCTGCAACACACTGTTGTGCTGCCAGGTGTACCATCCTTGCCCTAAAGACACTCTACATACTGACAGCACATGTTCCAATGTTTGCCTTTCATTGTAGAGAGGGCACTTTGTATCTTCTGATACACCCCATTTGTATAGGTTGGAGCCTGTAGGCAGAAGGTCATAAGTAGCTCTGATGATGAAACTGAGCCTCAAGGGTGCCATTTCCCAGATGTCATTCCATGTTAGTGAGCTCTGCAGGACTTCCTCCCATGTTGTCCACCGCCCTTGTTGTGATTGTTGGACTGCCTTCTGGACCCGCTTGTCATCCTTTGAATTCCTTACTTCACTGATGATCATATCCCTTCTTTCCTTGCAGGAGGCCTTTGACCACCATTTGATTTCGCCATGACCAAATCCCCTTCTGTTGGTCTGGGTGTACCCTATTACTTCTTTCAGCTCCTGCGTTTCCCTGGCTGTGGTCACTTCCTCACCTACTTTCCATTTTCGTCCAGTTTTAAGTGTTGGCTGCACTTCTCGTACCACCGGATCTGTAGATTCTTGTAGCATTACTGCAAGTCTTGTTTTTCCTACCTTGTATTCTTCAACCACAGATTTGAATGGCAGCTGCAGTTTGCTCTTCTTGCAGTACAGCGCTACATCAGTTAATCCTGGTGGTACGCCCAACCACTTTCTTATGGATTTATTTATTTTTCTTTCGACTGCCTCTACTGTGCTGGTACTTACTTCGTACATGAGTAGTGGCCACATCAGTTTTGGAATCAGCATGAACTGGAGGCACCATATTTTGAACTTACCCAGTAGCCTGCTTTTGTCTATGATGCTCAGTCCATTCTGCGCCATTTCTATAACCTGCTTCACAGCACTTGAGTCCTTCATGGATGCATCATATACTCTGCCAAGGCTCTTCACTGGCTCTTCCCCTACAGTCGGATTATTTGATTTGCCACTGTGTACAATCTTTCTATCACTTTCCCTTTCATGAGTGACAGGTTTCTTGACTTCTTTGGCTTGAAGCTCATGCGGCACCATATGATAAGGCTGTACAAACGCTCTAACATCTTTTGTGCCTGTGCTTCACTGGTCATTATTACTGTTGTGTCATCCATGAATGCTTTTAGTGGTGGCATCTGACATCCATTTCTGAATCTTGGGCCTTCTGCTGCTCTCAGGATTACTTGCATGGCTAGTACGAACAGTATGGGAGATATTGTACAACCCATTGCAATTCCTACCTGGAGCTCGATCCATCTTGTAGTATATCCTGATGTTCCAAACCTCATGAGGAACCCTGTGAAGTACCTTTTCAGCATATTTGTGATTTCTTTTGGCACATGATACATGTCTAGTGCTAGCCATATCATCTGGTGCGGTACTGAGCCATACGCATTGGCTAGGTCAAGCCATATTACCTGTAGATCTTGCTTTCCAGATTTTGCCTGCTGAATAGCTTCCCAAATCACTGACGCATGCTCGAGACATCCTGGGAAACCTGGAATTCCTCCCTTCTGCACGGATGTATCAACATAACCATTGTCTAGGAAGTATGTTGTTAGTCTTTTTGCCATCACAGAGAAGAATATTTTTCCTTCCACATTCAGAAGTGAGATCGGCCTGAACAGGTTGATTTCAGTGGAATTCTGCTCCTTGGGGATGTATACTCCGTTACCCTTTTTCCATTCTTTACATATGACTCCTTTGGTCCATGCTGTTCGCAGGAGTTTATGAAGCTTCTTTAGTACTTCAGGGCATCTTTTTGTATAGTATGTAAGGAACACCATTTGGGCCTGGTGCTGACTTGCCTTTAGCTTTTCTTACAATGCTCTCTACTTCTTGTAAGGTTGGTGGGCTGCATTTGAATTTGCTGCCTGGTGCACAGGGCCACACTAGACCTTTCATCTGCTCGAGAGGTGTATGCTGATTTTTATCAGAGTATGTGTTGCTCAGATGTTCCTCAAGCACCTCCTTACCTGCTTTCAGCGTACCTGATTTTGGCTGTTCAAATAATTGCTTGGCAAATCCGAAGGGATCTCTGTAGAACTTCTCTCTTGCGTATCTGGTTTCCCTCTTCCTTTTACATAGTCTTTCAGCTCTGCAAAGGGCATTGTGCTGGGATTTTAGATGCTGCCAAACCTGTCTTAGTCCTTCTTTTTCTGATACATGGGCCTTCTTGAATATTTTCCGGGCGTGGTTCTTCTGCTGTCTTATTGCTTCTATTTTCCTCTGTCTTCTGGACTTTCTTGGTGTCACTTTTTCTCTTCTTGCCTGTTTGGTTCCAAACTCTTTGTGGCAGTGAAGATATATGATGTTACCAAATGCTTCCAGCTTTTGCTCCAGGTTTTTTCCTCTTAGCTGTTTGTCCAGTTTTTTGCATAATCCTGTGTCTAGGTTTTCCCATATGCTTTTTGCACTTGCTGGTGGAAAGTTAATCTTACCTCTGGTCTCGTCCGAGGGCTGCATTGCCTCCCTGCTGCCTGACTCAACCTGAATATTCTCTGTACTGTGGATTATATCCTGACAGAGATCTTCTAATGTCTTATCTGAGACTGGTGTCACAGTGCACTGTTGAGTATTGGGCAGCAAGGAACCACCACATCCCTTCTTCGTTCTGTGTATCTTCATGCCACGTTGAGTGTTAAATTTCATGCCACAGATGCATGGATACTCCATCCGCTGTTCTGAACTTGAATTAATTGGGGCGGGCATGGTCGTTTCCGTATAGTCACCTGTGGATCCATCACTCTCCCCCCCCTTTCGGTGAATCCTGGGGGCATTTCTTCTTTTTGGACTTTGTAGCAATAGTATGTCGGCTGACAGGGTTGCTGGCCCGGACAGCCCAGTTCAGGGACGCTTTCCCAGTGAGGATTCTGGTCTTTCCCGACTGTCCATCGGTCTTTCCCGATTGTCAATGGCATCACCATGCTCTATATGCAGGAAACTCTCTATAGGAAATATGTATAACTATGGTCAAGACATAATCTTACATCCTTCTCACATGTCACATTGTGCTTGCATGATAGTTCACCAAGCTATTCTATTTTCAGTGAGTTTTTCAATATCATTAAGGGATTTTATGCCCACTAATTTAGCATCTAATTTACTGTCCACACACAAAAAGGAATGGAAAAACTAATTATGTCAGTCCGTAAGAACAGTGAAGAGCAAAACCTTTATCTTAATGCAAAGAAAACTAAATTGATGACAACTGACAAAACAAACAAGGCAGCAGAAATATGTATCAATGAGGAAAAACTGGAAGAAGTGGAGAGCTTTGAATATCTGGATCACTACTAACTAGTAATGGAGATACAATGAGGGAAACTAAAAGAAGAACATCTATCGCTCTTCAGAAAGTAAAACAACTAAAGATTCTGCGGAGCATAACAGACAGAATCACAGAAATAAGATTTTTAAGAGCATGCATCTTTCCCATCGCAACATATGCCTGTGAGACCTGGACACTTAACAAAACAGCTGAGAAACTCATAAATGCCTTTGAATGTAAATGCTACAGAAGAGTTTTTCAAATATCATGGACACAAAAAAGAACAAATATATCTATACTACAAGAACTTAATATTGAAGAAGGCTGGCTAGTAAAGTGGATTAAAGAGAGAAAACTTAAATATTTTGGACACATTAAATGACATGACAATCTAGAGAAGACTGTCTTGGAAGTGTACATAATAGGAAAAAGAAAGAGAAGAAGACCAAGGCGAAGATGGCTGCAAGAAACTCTGTATATATATATATGAAACTCTGCATCCCTTTACCATGGTCTGAGCCAGAGGTGAACAACTAATAACATTCTGCTTAAAGAACAATCTCACCATCACAAATACTTTTTTTCAACCAACTTCTCCAACGATTATATGTATGGACATCCCCAAATGGAAACAACAGAAAGCAGATAAATTTAATTGTAACTCAGCAAAGATGGTGTTTATTAATCTCATCCATCAAAACATCTCCTGGAGCAGATTGTGACTCTGACCATGAACTTCTGGTGGCAAATTTCAAAACCAAATTAAAAAAAAACATTGAGAAAAGTAACAAAGTAATTAGGTATGACACAAGCACTGTCCCATTGAGTACAACATTAATGTGGAGAACAAATTCGAGATCCTAATGGCAGTGCAGGAAGAAATGACACCAGATGAGCTTGCCCATTGTACAGAAGCTGCTCATATAACATCTGCCCAAACTCTACTAATAAGAAGAGCAATAAAGAAGCGAGATTACATTTTGGAAGAAACAGTGAAGCTAAGTGAAGAAAGAAGGGAAATTAAGTCTGTAAGATACTTAAAACCAAACATTATATAAGAAATATAGAAAGGACATCAGGAAAAAAGTTGGACATGACAAAAAACAAATATACAAGGGATTCTTGCAGCATAATGGAAAGAATGTTATATGACGGTCTTTGTGAAATTACATTTTCTGAGGCAGAATTATTGAAGAACTTCTGGTTGGAAACATCCATTCACGTAAATAATCTTGAATCTTAAAGACATCTTGAACAAATGGGAAGAATGTAAATGCTACAGAAGAGTTCTTCAAATATCATGGACACAAAAAAAAAAGAACAAAAGTATCCATACTAAAAGAACTTAAAATTGAAGAAGGCTGGCTAGTAAAGAGGATTAAAGAGAGAAAACTTAAATATTTTGGACACATTAAACATTATGATAATCTAGAGAAAACCATCTTGGAAGGGTACATAATGGGAATTAGAAAGAGAGGAAGACAATGGCCAAGATGGCTGCAAGACATCGTTGATGATCTGCAAATGGATCCATCAGCAGCAGGGCATCTTCCTTACAACCGAGAGGCCTACAAGAGAGCTATTAGGGAGGCAAAGTTCCACAGGGGACATGCAAATGACTGACTGTTTGCAAGAGGCAAACAGTCCAGAAAATAATGACACTGAGGTGAGGATAACTGAAGAACCAAAATCTCTTTGGAGGAGGTCAGAAATGCCATTAAGAATCTTAAAAAGGGAAAAGCCCCTGGTTGTGACGAAATAACAGCTGAAATGATACAAGCAGTAGGAGAAAGTAGCACCTGCATATTTCATGCTCTGTGCTGTAAGATCTGGAAAACCAAAAAAATGGCCCAAGGACTGGAAATGCTCAATTTACATATTGCTGTTGAAGAAGGCCAATCTAAAAATTATGTACAAACTATAGAACTATTGTGCTTATAAGTCATACAAGCAAGATATTGCTATGAATCATACTGAAAAGGATAGAGGGAAAAACAGAAAAAGAAATACATGAAGTACAGGTGGGTACCAGAGGCACCAGAGATCATGTACTAAACATGAGGAACATCACAGAAAAGAGTAGAGAGTTTAATAGGGATCTACACATCTGTTTTGCAGACTACTCTAAAGCTTCTGACTGTGTATAACATCAATAGTTATGGTCTATTACGAATAACACGGGTTTTCCCGATCAACTGGTACACTTCATCGGCAAACTGTACCATGATCAACAAGCAACTGTGAGAGAAGATGGCAAAACACTGGGTTGGTTTGATATGCGAAGGGCAGTAGGACAGGGATGTACCCTTTCTCTATACCTGTTTAACATTTATGCCAAAAACATCATGAGGAATGTAAGAGGTGAACAAGCTAAATTTGACTCTTTCAATATCAGGGGCCACCAGATTCCAGAAATTAGATATGCAGATGATACTGTCCTTCTATCAAACAGCCCAGGACTGCAATGATGATTCTCTCCACTAAAAGACACGGTGAAGGATAGAACGAAAATCACATAAAGAGATGATGGGATTAGGGGTGTACATTAAAAAAAACTGGCCCATTAACACCATAAAAATTAGAAAGCTGGGATACTTCAGCCACATCAAGAGACACAACAGCTTGGAGAGGTTGATAGCAGAAGGCATCTTACATCCTTCCTGTGCCGTTAAACGTCACATAGGGCCTGCATGGTAGTTCGCCAAGATGTCCCGTCTTCTGTGAGTTTTTCAATCTCATTAAGGGATGTTATGCCCACTGAATTGGCTTCTCTTAACAATGTCCTCTTTAGAGTTTCACATGGCTGACCTCTTTTTCTTCAGTCTGTTGTGTTCTATTTGATAGCTTGTTTGGGATTCTCTGATTGTTTCTTCTCATCACATGACCGACATATGTCCACCACCTTTTTCAGATCAACCGTGAGACAGGTTGTTGTTTCCTCATCTGTCTGATCTCTGCAGAAGGCATAGTGTCCAGCAAAAGAGAAAAGGGATGATCTCATTGCAGATGGACTCAGGACATCATGGAAAGTCTGAATGTGTCACTGCAAGAGGCCAGTCAACTTGCACAAGACCGTATTGCACTCAGGGAGGCTGTGAGAGGGACAATGTTCTGGAAAGAACATGTCACATAAATGAATGAACTCACTTTTCAATTTTGCAGTGCAAGCAGTTAAATTTAAAGGTGATGCTGACTCTATATTTATAAAAGGTGTTTTTATTTTGCAGGCTATGACACTACTTATTTCAACTTTTTGTCTCATTACTCATTTAGCTTACTTATACGACTGTAACTGTAAGTTCAATATTCTCTGCTATCCAACAAATCAGTCCCTCCTCCTTGAACTGCCTCAGGGAAGTATCCAGTAGGTATCTTCAATGCACATAAGCTGAGGTATATTTTTTAATTTCTCTGGAAATGCAAACTCGAGTTCTTTGCAACTTACCTGAAGATGATCTTGGAAGCTTTTGCATTATATTGAATTTGGAGGATGTTGTTACTGTGGCTAGAAATCTAAAAGTGGATACAGTAAGTTGAATTCTCAGAGATTGCAAAAATATGAGTTAAGCCCTAACTCCTTCACTAGGTCTATGACATTAATGATTAGACTTAACTGGAAGCACTGGGGAAAAGATTAAAATGTTGGCACCTCTGCTCCAAAAGCCACAAGATGTGATCAAACAAGGTACACTGTCTCAAATGACACAGAATAACTCACCTGATACATGTACGAGACTGCCAGTTCCAGATGCGGATTGTTTGGTCATCTGATGAGCTCAAAACCCATGGGTATTCCTAGGATTAGAATTTTCACATAAAGAACTACTCATTTCTAATACTGATGCTCATGCTTCTATGGTTAAAAAATTATGCCAGTGAAAATCAGGACTGTGTAGTCTGAGCACATATGATCTACGCAGTAAAAAAAAGATGGAATCAGAAAAAATTCTATGTGAAGTCAGAGTATGCAGAAAATTGCCTTTAATGAAGGGGTTGGAATCAGCATAAAAACAGCTGTCCAAGGTTTGGGATATTAACATCACAATCATGAAAGGTGACACCAATATTAAAGAAATAAAAGTTTATAAAGACCGAGGATCAGTATTTCCTAACCTTTTTTGGATCGTGCCCTACCGCAATTCTCCTCCCCTCCCCATTTCATGTTTTTTATGTCCCTTTCCCCACCTGCACTACCTCCACCATAATAGTCAATCAAGTTCTGAAAAAGTATAATATAAATATATTCTAACTACCCCCCAAAAATATTCAAATTGCCCCCATGTGCGGTGTACACCTCACACTGGGAAAAACTGCTTTTGCTTGTCAGTAAACAATTTATCATGATTATGTAAGTGACTACAAATATCTATCTGACTACAAATAACCATGTGTTAAGACTGGTGGTGAAGCTTTTAGAGAAACCTGCTTCACAGATCCATTTTGAGAATTAAATGAACATTCCACATTCACCAATAAAAATGCTGCTTTACAAGACTTTAGTCTTGGAGAATTAAATGAACACACATTTCCCATTAAAATGATGCATTATGAGCCCATCTTATGTATTACAAGGATACCAAAAGAAATAAGTGTTTAATTTGTCATATTTTTAAAAAAAATGTGTATCTATTGCGTTTTTTTAGATGCGATCCTTGAAAAACACTTCTGCAGAAACAGTGGACTGGTGTATGTTCTGCATTTTTATGTGCTCATCTTTTTTTCTGCTATTCTTGTTCCTGCCCACTTTCCTCATTCATTCTGTCTTTTTGTAAGACTGAACTACACAGCTCTATCTTCATTACTAGAACCAGTTTTACTGCAGTCATTATTTCTATATATATATGATACTTGGTACAGGACTTGCTGTTTTAATTAATTAAATGCTTTTTAATGTTAATAAGACATTATGATGACATGGTGTTGGTGCCCCTATGTTCCTAAAGTCAACAAACCGGATGGTGACATGACACCTGGCCACCTTGAATTTCCAAACTCCCTTGATGCCAAGTGCTCATTTTCATACAAAGTCTGACTGAAATGCCTTGAGCCAGACTCAAATCCGAATTAGCAGACTTTGAGACCACAGATGCACTAAAAAATCCACGCCTCAGGTGTTTTTCTATTTACTGCACTCATGAAAGATTTCATGGAAGCTTTCCTTTTTCAATACTAAAAAGAGCATCATAGTGTTATTTATTACAAAATCACAGCTATAAACAAAATTTATTAATACAATTTAAACAACAGCGTCTGTTTCCTTTCAATTATTATAAAACAGCATAGAATATGCCTAATTGTGATAGACATAATTTTTTTAACTCAAAGAATGTAGCATAATTATTTTAAAAAAAATCTCTGATGACTTACATGATGGAAGAATGTTGTGCGAATGTAATCCAGGTGGCCAAGAAGTGTGAAGATGCATCTTCTCAATTTATAATTCCACACCTAATAAGTGATATAAATGTAAGTGTAATCATGACATACTGATTGAACATATTACAATGCTTTAGAATTAAACACTATATTGACCTGAATGTAAGACATGTTTTTTTCCCCATTAAATGCCCTACCAAAACTATACCCATCTTATATATGCACTGTAATATTTTTAAAAATATATATTCCTGTGAAGGTCTATTTTGTATCATTGTCCAACTGGACCAGCCTTTCATGCAGGTGGCAGGAGTAACACCAACCACATGTATCATACAGATAATGAAGCAAAACTTCTTTTTTAACTATCATGGCTTTTTCAAATTTGTGCCTAATTTTGCATCACTGACATTAAAACTGTAATTGCAGATGTAGCAGAATCACAAGTATGTAACAGATAATGGTAAGGTAAAAATCGTGTTTTCCATGCCATTAAGGCATATTGGAGATACGGCGTTAGGCCCATATTTCCATGATATTCTGCACATGAAAGTGTGATGTGCTCAGTATCATGCCTCACCTCATTTACCTTCCCAGATTTCTGAAACCCATTTTTAGAAGCCAGTTGAACCCCAGGGTCTTTTTTGGTGTATACCAGAAAAAAAATCCCACTGTTGGGACTTGAACCTGGTACCACTAGATTAGTAATAGGTTGTCCTCAATGTGCCATATAAATAAAGGAGAGAAAAAAAAAAGAAACTACGATATGAATTTTACATTAACAGTTTTACATGAAATGAAACAAACAAATAATATGCAGGCTGCTAAAAAGTTTGGTGTTTCTAAAATTAATGTACACCACTGACAAAAAAAAAAAAAAAGAAAAAGGGTTTAGGAGCGCCACCACATAAAAAAAAATAGCATTCATAGGATCTATGACTGGAAAATTTAATGACTGAGACTTGTTTCTGAATACATCCATGAGAAATGAAAGACAGGATATCCAATAAAACGTGAAGTTATCAGAATTAAAGCACTGAAGGCCATATGTGAGTTGAAAATTAAAGGCAAACTGCTAGCTTAAACACATGATGCAACATTTGAGTCTGTGCTTATGACTTTGCCCTACTCTTGCACAATGATACCAAAAAGTACATTGATAAGTTGATCACTTAACAGTATTATAACATTGAGACAACCTACAATTATCTGCTTCGACAAATGGCAAATGTTGACCAAATACCAGGGTTTTTCAACATGCCAACAAATGTTACTGTGAATAAGAATGGTGTGAAACTGGTTATAGGCAATGAAAAGTCATGCATTACTGTCATGTTAGGAGTAACTGCTGATGGTTGAAAACTTCCACCATACTTTCTTCTGAAGAGAAAAAATGCTTCCATGGAAACAGTTATCAATTCTGATTAATTTTAGAGCACAGGAAAATGGATGGATGACTGAAGAATTAATTGCAGACTGACACAAGGTTCTGTGCAGATGTCAACCAGGAGCTTTACTATGGCAGAGAGGCACCCTAATTCTTGATGTTTTCCTGGTCACACAAATAAGAAAAAAAGAAGCAGATTGCAGAAATTAACACTTAGCTTCTTATAACCCCAGAGTGAAAGATTTCTCAGCTTCAAGTTTGGAATGTGGCTGTTAATAAACCATTTAAGGATCACTAACAGAAAAGGATATTCCCTATTAAAAAAAAAGGAATAAGACACACTTTCTTTAGGCAAGGTGGAGTACCCATTCAGTGCCCGTGCCCCCCCCCCCCCCCAAACAGGGTTACATGAAGCCACAGGAGCAGGTGGTGACTGGATTAGTATGAGTAGCCAGCATTTATTGCAAGCCATGGTCTCCACTCTACAATGGCAAGCATAGGATCTTAACTGTGGAGACAATGGCTACAATCATCTGAGTTGTAACAATCACTGCCAACGACAGAAAGGAATGGTAAACCACCTTCTGTTATTGCCAATTAACCCAACATGGCCAATCTGAAGAAAGCACAAAAATCTGATGCTGGGTCCTCCAGGTCAGGCAAATCATTCGCACAAACCAGGGAAGAGGATGGTATCAATGCGATTACTGGTAAATGAGATGATGTGAAAAACTTGACTCTGTTATCAAGGAAAATACTCCCAACAGACTAAGGAAAACATTAAAAATAGGAGCCTGGAATGTAAGGAGCTTATATCAAAGCAAACATCTGATGGTGAAAAAGGAGACTGAAAGGTTAAACACTGATAACCTAGGTATATTACAACAATGATGGGCAGGACATAGTCATTTCTTGATGCCATCAGAAGGAATCTATATTTATTCAAGCAAAGACAGAGGAGGACAGAGTGGTGTTGGTTTTACCTGTCCAGAACAGTCTGTCTACTAGGTTACAATCCAGTAACTACTGCATTCCAACTGAGAACTAGAAAAAATATGCATCAACAGCAGCCTCCAACAAAACAGAATGTGAGGCGTTCATAGACGACCTACAACGGACTGGAAAACACACACACACACACACAAAATATTAAGACGAGGGATTTTAATGCTAAAGCTGGAGAAGAAAGACTTGATCATGAAAGGAAAGTAGGTAAACCACATGGTCTGGACCAGAGAAATGATAGAGGTGAACATTTCATAACATTCTGCATAGAGAACAATCTCACCATGACAAATATTTTGTTCAAGCAACATCGCAGATAATTGGACATTCCCAGACAGAAAGAGCATAAATCAAACAGACAACACTGCAGCTCAGCAAAGATGGCGTTCATGCATTTCTTCTGTCAAAACAAATTCTGGAGAAGATTGTGATTGTGACAACACACTTTTGGTAACAATTTTCAAGATCAAATTTTTAAAAGTTATGAAGAGTAACAATGAATCTAGGTATGACATAAGCTCTATCCAAAAGGAGTACAGCATCGAGGTAGAGAACAAAGTTGAGACCATTAATGACAGTACAGTAATAAATGATGCCAAACAAGCTTGCCATCACATCAAAGATGCTTACATATCACATCTCTCCAAACTCTACCACCTAAGAGAGTAATTTTAAAAAAAAAAACAAGATTACATTTTTGAAGAAACAATGAAGCTTACTGAAAAAAAAGAAGGAAAATGAGGTCCAAAAAAGAAGTAGAAAACCCAGCACTGTACAAGAATGTATCTTCTTACATCTCACATCCTTCCCATGCCATTAAATGTCACATAGGGCTCACATTGTAGTTTACCAAGTCTTCCCGTTTTCAGCAAGCTTTTCAACCTCATCAGGGGATATTATGCTCACTAAACTGGCCTCTCTTAACAATATCCTCTTTAGAGTTTTACGTGGTGGACCTCTTTTTCTTCGGCCTGTTGTGTTCCACTTGATAGTTTGTTTTGGGATTCTCTGGCTGTTTCTTTTCATCACATGACTGATATATATCAATCTTCTTTTTGTGATCACCCATGAGACAGGTTGTTGTTTGTTCATCTGTCTTATCTGTGCATTGTTCTTGAATTCATTTCACTTTATACTGAGTATTTTCCTTAGGCATTTGTTTTCAAGAATCTAATTTGTTGCTATTTTCTTTAGTTGTTTTCTAGCTTTCACACACATAATGAGGGTGGATATTACATTTGAAATGAATAATCTTAACTTGGTTTTACAAGAATGTATAAATTAGGAAAAAAGAACAGCTTTATTACTTAATGAGCACACAGCTGTGATGTTTTGGCATGAGTCTTAATCATATAAAAATGCACAGGATGAAGAAATAGAGAGAGAATGCAATGTAAAAAATATGAATGGAAAAAATTAAAAATACAATAAACGAAATACTTAGCTGTGACTTGTAAGAGGCTGTGATAGGTGGGTTGTAAATGAGGATTGAAGATTGGGGGGATGGAGGTGGGTTAGAAACTGTGGAGAAGAGAAAGAGTGATACAAGGTAATCTAGCCGGGAGAAGGCGGAATAGTTGATTACAGTTGGGGCAGATAGGTTGTAATGTGATGCTGTGAGAAGGGAGCGGGACTTAGTGCAGAATGATCATGACTGTGGAAGAAGGGAACGTAAGGTGTAGCTGAATAGCAAGTTCAAACCATGTAGTTCCAGCATTCCATATTCCTGAATGTAATGGTTCTCAAGCACTAGGTGGCTTATGTCATAAGCGTGACACTGTTTAATGACTGTCACCAGAAAATCAGATTTGCCTCTGATGTTGGAACCACTGAAATAATTAGGGACTGGTTTCGAAACATTTCTTTCTGCACGTGGTCCCCTAATCTGAGACCAGGTTCACCAATATAAGTTATCCTGCATCTTCTGCATATAATGGCATATATCACATTATAGGACTCGCATGTGAATCCCTCATGGAGAGAGAGGATAGATTTGGGAAAGGTGATCATTTTTGTTTCCAAGGCTACAGGGCAGGTAACACAGTGAGGGCGGTTACATCTTCTGGTGCCAACATATGCAAGGTTCCGCTTCAGGTGGCTATGGACAAGGACGTCCTTAAGATTTGGTTCCTGTTTGTATGCTAAAAGGGGTAGATCTTAGAAAATTTTGCAACTGTCGGGTTGAGTTGGATTAGTGGCAGATGGTGATAAAGAATTTTCGTAACCATCTGACCATGTGGTGAAAAGGAAGTACTAATTTAACTGTGTTGGATGTGATAACAGGTTTTTTTTTCTGAATGCCTTTTTGTAGCTCACTTTTTTGGATACAGTTAAATGTCTTCCAAGGACATTTTCTGGGTAGTGGCAATGACAGAAAAATTCTGTACAAGAGATCCACAAAGAACATCAGGAAACAAGTTAGGCATGATAAAAACAAATTTATAAATGTAAGACAGCCTTTGTAAAAAATATATTTTATGAGGCAAAATTGTTTAAGAACTGCAATCCCTCTGTGTAATTAATGACAAACAGGGAAATCCATTAACAGAAAACAAAGATATCCTAAACAGATAGGAAGAATACTGCAAAGAGATGTACCAAGAGGTAATAGTCCTAAAAACAACTGCAATGAGGTATGGATAAATGAAGAATCCAAACCCTCTTTGGATGAGGTCAGAGATGCCAGTAAGAATCTTAAAACAAGAAAAGCCCCTGTTTGCGATGAAATAACAGCTGAAATGATAAAAATAGTAGGAGAAAGTAGTACCAACATTCATCACACTATGTGTTTTAAAATTTGGAAAAATAGAATTGGAAGCATATAACATCAGCAGTTATGGTCTATGATGAACAACATGGGTTTTCCTAATCACCTGGTACACCTTATCACCAAAATGTAACAAGATCTGCAAGCAGCAGTTAAAGTAGATGGCAAAACATCATATGAATGGTAGTAAGATATCTATCCTTTCTTATTGAAAACATCATGAGGAATTTAGGAGATGAACAGGAAACAGCTAAGTTTGACAACAGAGGCCACCAGATTCCAGAAATCAGATATGCCGATGTCCTTTCTTTAAAAACTCAGAAGGCTTGCAACAGCTGACACTCATCACCAATAGACAGAGAAATTCAGGACCTCTTTTTAATCACCAACAAAACCAAATATACTGATAGCTGACAATTGCCATGAGGAGGTGGAAAACAAAAATAAATTTGAATACAAGTATATAGGTTCCCAACTAGAAGACCTTGATTTTGCTGATGACATAACTCTTACTGAATAATGTGAAGTCCATGCAAGAAAAAACAGATAGCCTGTCTTCACTGGCTAGCAAAATAGGACTTGAAATTAACAAGGACAAAACAAAAATAATGAAAATTCCTCTCAATCAAAATGGAAAAATACACATAGAAGGGACAGATATTGAAGAAGTCAATCAATTTGCATACCTTGGCAGCTACACAGACCAGGATGGTGACACTAGAATGGAAGTTAGGATCAGAATTGCAAAAGCAGCATCAATCTTCAAGAATCTTGAGAACATATGGAATTCAAAAGTTATAAGCACAAAAACCAAGTTAAGACTATTCAATTCAAATGTAATATCCACCCTCATTTATGCATGCGAAAGCTGAAAAACAACTAAAGAAATAGAAAAGAAATTAGACTCTTTTGAAAACAAATGCCTAAGGAAAATACTCTGCATCAAGTGGAATGAATTCAAGAACAATGCAGAGATAAGACAGATGACTGAACAACAACCAGTCTCATAGGTGATCAGGAAAAGGAGATGGACATATGTTGGTCACTTGATGAGAAGAAATGATCAGAGAATCCCAAAACAAGCTATCAAGTGGAACACAACAGGCCAAAGAAAAAGAGGCAGACCGCGTGAAACTCTGAAGAGGACATTATTAAGAGAGGCCAAACTGACAGGCATAAAATCCTTTGATGGGGTTGAAAGACTCGCTGATGACAGGAAAAATTGGCGAACTCCTTTGCGACCCCTATGTGATGTTTAACGGCACGGGAAGGATATAAGATAGTATATAGGTTCAATGATCACCACTAATAGTGACTGCACAGTGGAAATTAAAAGGAGACTACCAGCTGCATCATAGAAACTAGATCAATTAAAGAATATGTGACAAGGTACCAACAAGAAAACATGTTTACCAGGAGCTTACATACTTCCAGTGGAAACATATGGATGCGAAATGTGGTACTTAACAAATCACTGACAAAAAAAAAAAAAAAGAATAACAGCATTTGAAATGTAATAGAGCATAATGCCTGGCAAAAGGGGCAACACTGCCAAAAGCAGACTCAAGACATCACAGAAAGTCTGAATGTCACTGCATTGGTCAACTTGCTCAACACACTGCATTCGGGGAGGCAGTGAGATGTAAACTGTTCTTGAAAGGACACATCACAAGACAACAGAAAGAACTGGTTAATTAATGGGACCCATACACTGACTCCAACAGGCAAGCTGAAGAAACTAGGCTTACAGCTATTAACCCAGTGGATAACTATAGCCTAGGGAAAAATCAGAAGTAAATTCATTGTAACAGGGTTTTAAAAATGCTGCATTCATAACAATATGGATGGCAGTGAAGACGACACAGTTTGCCAAGACTTCAACAATTAAACCGATTCCAATATCAGTACTGAAACTGAACTGAGAGAAGAAGAAAATGACGATAATGACTGGGACTAAAAATAATTAAGATAATTTATCACTTAACCCTAAGCTTTTATGTTAAAATAAAACATATTTGCTTAGTTTACAACATAAGGCGTTTACACCACTTAAAAATCTTTCTTGTATAACACCTTCAATATATCAAGCTCATATATGTAAGATAGTAAGGCCATATTAAATTTGGGCCAAATTTTGTTAGTCAACAAAACCATGCAATCTCTGCTAAAAATAAATGGGGAGAAAGAAATAATGATATAATATGAGGGTTTGCAAAAGGATCTTATTAAAATGCAGGAAATGTCTATGTTATTACAAATCTATCAGCAACACATTTTGTTTGGTGGTAAAAAAAAAATTTAAAAGAGAGAAAATGCTGTTTGAACAAAAATGTGTAAATTCTCATTTCAGTGGGAAAACAATAACATACTTTGATTTTATAATCATCACCACCAGAAACAAACAGCGGCTGCTGCTGATGGAAATTGATACCTCTCACCGGACCTACAGAAAAACCCAGAACAAAGAAGTGAGTGACTGTTTTTCTACAGGAAAAAATTTTAACACAAAACAAATACCAGCGTAATTAAACATACAAATTTAAAATAAAGCTTTGGTTTAAACAAAGACTGATTTAAGTGATGCTTTCCTTCATAAATTATGAACAAATACTTAAAACTTATATAACACCAAGTGTAACAATCCATTAAACATTTCAAAATTTTTAATTCATCGTGGCCTCATTTAAAAAAAATGTTAAAGACCAACACAGCTACTTTTCTGTTTTTGTGTCTTCTTTTGGCTGTTGTGGTCTCCCCATAACTGTCAACATGATTCTACTGCTGCTGTTGCTGTGGGAAGACACTGCAACAAACGCAGTGTTTCAGTTGGAAAAGTAAAAATTGCAATAAACCTAGAAAGCAGCTTACTAGACACAAAAAGCCTGTTTGTGGAAGTGTCACCTTGAGGTAGACTTCATTATCTTGGGAAAGGATCTTTCCTAGTACTTTTCAGTCATTCAGCAATCTTAAAAGTAGTGCATTTGCAGCAAAAATGTAACTCATGTGAAGGCAATTGGTTGGAGGCCTGCTATAATCACACATCAGATAATTAAGTTGTAAAATCTTATCACACTTGTGTAAAAGGAAAATGTCTTTAAAATTAACGAATATCTGCATGCAAGATGACGTATAGCAGTCAGAGCATAAAATAATAGAACAGACGCTGACATAAAAATTAGCTTTGTTTATACTGGACTATACCAAAATTCACAAGAGATGAAAAGAAAGCTGTAAGTCAAGTTTATATTTTCTTTAATCAATATAATCTTTCATACAAATTATTTAAGAAAGTGATGCATTAAAAATTCCATTTTTTCCATGAATTTGCCTCAAATAACTGACTTTTACTATTATTGTCTGATATGTATGGCTATAAGAAGTGTATATATGAATCACTTGCCATCATGTTCATCAAACTTGTCAATCAAAGTGCACATACGATAATCCCAGAGTTGGATAACCCCATTGTGAAGAGAGGCCAAAACCCAAGGCCTCTTTGGATGGAAAGACAGGCCTGAAAATAATTCCAAAACAGTCTCAAATTACTTTAAAATTGTTCAGTTTAACAACAAAAAAAAAGTTGCACAGAACTGTACAACATCAAGTGAATCTTGATTAATAAAAATGAATTTCACTTCTTTTAATGATTACATCAACAAACCTTGCATTTAGAAATAAAAAATAGAGAAACTCTGACCTACACATATACCATTATCATCTCATATACTTTTATCCACAGTGTGGCTAAAACAACACACATCAAAATATTTTGCTACTTTTTTTGTGTGTGAAAAACAAGATGTGCCACAGAATCGAGTTTAACCATAACTCAACTCCATTACTTCAGCTCTGTTTAGTTCTGATTTATCTTTATTCTGTTTGTTAGTAGCAGGTGTTTCAAAATATCTTGCACTGCAGGATATTATTCAGTAGATTGTGTTGCTAAGTTTCTTCTTTGTCTGATTCACTACATAAAGTATGTTGTACAATCTATAGTTACTCAGTGTTACTGAGAGTGATGCACCTTGACCAATGAAAATTATCCACTGGTCTGTAATGCTTAGATTTTTTTATTTTTCAAAGTTAGCTCTAAAGTGAAGTATATCAAATGTTGCATAGTAATCTCTTTTGATCTTGATACTGATCCTAAAATTACTGCTCCATTGTTTTTGCAAAAAAGTTGTTGCAGATATGTTATACAATTCAAATGTAATATCCACCCTCATTTATGCATGCGAAAGCTGGAAAACAACTAAAGAAATAGAAAAGAAATTAGACTCTTTTGAAAACAAATGCCTAAGGAAAATACTCTGCATCAAGTGGAACGAATTCAAGAAAAATGCTGAGATAAGACAGATGAATGAACAACAACCAGTCTCATGGGTGATCAGAAAAAAGGGATGGACATATGCTGGTCACTTGATGAGAAGAAATGATCAGAGAATCCCAAAACAAGCTATCAAGTGGAACACAACAGGCCAAAGAAAAAGAGGCAGATCGCGTGAAACTCTGAAGAGGACATTGTTAAGAGAAGCCAAATTAACAGGCATAAAATCCTTTAATGAGGTTGAAAGACTCGCCGAAGACAGGAAAAATTGGCGAACTACTTTGCGAGCCCTACGGCACAGGAAGGATATAAGATATAAGAAGAATAGAGAAATGCAGACATTTTAATGTAAATCTATATTTATCCTTTATAGACTACTCAAAGGCATTTGATTGTGTACAGCACTAGAAACTTTGGGAAATAATGGGATTTCCAACACATTTGATACAATTAACATCACTGCTGTATACCAACAGCCAACAGTAAGAATAAATGGCGAAACAACAAGTTGGTTTGACATAAAACAAGGGGTCTGTCAGGGGTGCACACTGTTGCCTTACTATTTAACTTGTATACTGAAAATATAATGAGGAATGTTAAAAAAGATGTAGACAAAGAATATTACGATGCCTTAACAATTGGAGGTTATGAAATATGGAGATTAGATATGCTGACAACACAGTTTTACTGTCCACGACACAAATTAATAATGGAGATACAATGAGGGAAATTAAAAGGAGGACATCTATCGCTCTTTAGAAAGTATAACAACTAAAGAATCTGTGTAGAGGAATAGACAGAACTACAAAAATAAGACTTTTTAAGGGTATGCATTTTTTCCATTGCAACATATGCCTGTGAGACCTGGACACTTAACAAAACAGCTGAGAAACTCATAAATGCCTTTGAATGTAAATACTACAGAAGAGTTCTTCAAATATCATGGACACAAAAAAGAACAAATATATCCATACTACAAGAACTTAATATTGAAGAAGGCTGGCTAGTAAAGAGGATTAAACAGAGAAAACTTAAATACTTTGGACACATTAAACATCATGATAATCTAGAGAAGACTGTCTTGGAAGGGTATATAATGGGGAAAACAAAGAGAGGAAGACCAAGGTGAAGATGGCTGTAAGACATCGTTGATGATTTGCAAATGGATGCATCAGCAGCAGATCATCTTGCTCACAACCAAGAGGTCTATAGGAGTGTTGTTATGGAGGCAAAGTTCCACAAGGGACCCGCAAATGAATGAATGAATGAATAAATATTTCTTCAGTTATGTTTTATTGCTGTTTAATAAAGCATGGTCATGCCTCCCAAATACTTTTTAAAAATTAGAATGAAAATCAATGTAACAATTTTTAAAAAAAAACCACCTACTCACACCTACTCACTCACACATACAATAAATGTATTCTTGTTCTCATAAACTTAGTGTCAGTCCATTAAAAAGTTCAAACCAGATCTCTTTTACATACTCACTGAGCTTATGATCAAATCTAGATACAATTTTCTTGATTATTTCATCACCCAGATAAGTCTTTCTCTTGTGTGATAGGCCTGATCGTGTAGAAACTGCTTGAAAACAGTTTATTTTTCTGAACAGTTCTCAGTCTGTCTCCAAATCTCAACATGGAAGAATGATCAATATCAAACTCCTCTTGTAATTTTTTTTTTCTTCGCAAAATTACTGACCAGTCTAGCAGTTTGGGTCTCCTGTGAAGAGACTTCATATCTCAGCAATGAAAGTCACTCACCTTCTACTGTTTTTTTTTCTGTCTTATCTCCCTCAATAAACAATTTTAAAACAAGTTTACAAACAGAACAAGCATATCTTCCATATGCGATCACTTTGAATGAATCACTTAAAGACAGTATAGGCACAGAAGCCAAGGCCACAGTGTTATGAATTTTCATCAAATTTAGTTATACATGTTTTTCTTTCTTGAGTTTCATTAAATTAAAAAATAACAGCCATGAATCTGTGCTTGTAGAAATGCATCCTTGTTCATAACCTACAGATATTAAATTTGGATGGAACTGTCCACATCTCTTCAATACAAATACACAACCTAATGTACAGGGTCTGGCATAAAGCACAGCTGGACTTAACCGAAAGTAGCGCGCAGAAACTGAATAATGTGAAAAAAACTATGATGTCAGAGTTGCAACAGACAAATGGTAACTTTTGACAATGGTTTCTTGGCAAACACAACATCGCGCATTCACTGTTGAAACTTATTTTAAAAGTAGGGAATCATCTATTACTGTACAACGAAAGTTTTGTTGCCATTTTGAGTTGCATCTCCGTGATAATGTTCCCAATCGGAGAAGAATTTTGAAGTGGGTCAAAAAATTTAAGGAAGCCATTAATTGTCTTAATAACAAGTCTACTGGTCATCCAAGAACTCAAAAGACAAATGAACGAATTTAAGAAGTCGCAACGTGTTGTTTTGTAGCCCTTGGTGATCAGCTGTTAGGCACACTTTGGCACTTGGCATGTTGGACTGTTCACTAAGTCGCATCATTCATAATCATTTGCATTTTCACCCTTACAAATTGAAAATTGTGCAGCAACTGAATAATATGGATAAAATTAACAGACTTGACTCTGCTACCGATTTTCTAACATGCATTGAAGAAAATCTGAATTTGCTCAATAACCTCATAATATCTGATGAAGCACATTCTGAGTTGTCAGGAAGTGTGAACAAGCAGAATTTCAGGTACTGGTCAGCTGAAAATCCACAATTCCTGCATGAGAAACCATTCCACAGTGAACGAGTAACAGTGTGGTGTGACGTTGCATCATTTGGTGTCATTGGCCATATTTTTTTTAAGATAAAGACGGGCATCTTCTTATTGTTAATAGTGATCTCTATGTGCAGATGCTAAATGAATACTTCATTCCAGAGCTGGCCAATAGAAATAAATGACACATGGTTTCAACAAGATGGAGCACCTGCCCACACAGCCCGTCAGTCTATGGCCATGCTGCGACAAGCATTTCCTAATCTTCTTATTTCCAGATTTGGGGATATTCATTGGCCAGCAAGGTCACTGGATTTATTGGCCAGACTTCTTTTTGTGAGGGTACCTCAAGAATATGGTGTATACTAGTCAACCACAATCAACTGCAGACCTAAAGGATCAAATCCGACACTGCATTCAAAATATCCCTCTGAACATGTTAAATGGTATTATGCAGGAATTTTCCAGATGCCAGGCTGAACGTATCAAATGTAATGGCAGGCATCTAACCACCATAATTTTCAAGACCTAAAAATGATTGTCAGTAATAACAGAATTACTTTTCTAAGTTTCATTTCACTTTTTTTTTTAACCAAAAACATGTATGCCATTTAATTTATTTTCCATTTTTAAAATCGATCTATGCTTTATGCTGGACCATGTATAAACACTAAATAAATGTCCCTGTGTCAAAATGCCCCATGTAAAAAAAGTCCTGGGATAAAAAATTCCAGCAGCAAAAAGTCACGTTTCAAGTCATGCTCGCTTCGCTCATGTCTGCACACTCATTGTCTATGAGGTTAGTGTGTTTACTACTGTCAGCAAACTAGCTGTTGTTAGGAAATGATTTTCCAGGGTCTGAAAAGCAGAACCATACATCTCTGACTATCTGTAGTTCCAGCTGGATGATTTCAGAGGTGGTCCCATACAGGACATTTTGTAATAGTACCAGGCAATGGTTGTTTTCTATTCAGAAAGGACACTGCACAATCATTGCATATAGCTGCTGACACAATGGTGTGGTCAATTTTATATGTGAATCTAGTGACTGTGGAGGCAAGAATTATGAAGTTGTTGATGTTAAACACTCTGATATCCAGGCATTCCTGTCTTTTGCATCACATGGATGGTAGACATGCATTAGAATATCCTATGATAGTTTTCTGCAGTTCTGAGCTGTGGATATTAATCTGGACTCTTGATTCAAGGGGCAACACACAATGTATGCCATACAGTCTATAATGCCATACTTGAACCTCATTTTCACTATGTTTTTTAAAAAAATTTTCTACTTCTTGAATGCCCCAGTACTTTTTTTGTGTGACTGCTCTAAATATTTCTTCCTAGACATAATTTTCTTCATCCTCAAATATATTCGTCTACTTGTAGGTTCAGTTTGGTTTAATCTGATCTGAAACATTTACTAATTTGCAGTCTTCATCATTACTCTGACATCAGTCTTTTACAAGGTGATATCTGGAGACTTGCATACTTTTCTATTTAATTCTGGCTTTCTCTTATTAATTTTTTTTTCTTAAGGCAAGTAAAAAGGATTAAAGAGAGAAAACTTAAATATTTTGGACACATTAAACGTCATGATAATTTAGAGAAGACCGTATTGGAAGGATACATAATGGGAAAAAGAAAAAGAGGAAGACCAAAACAAAGATGGTTGCAAGACATCATTGACGATCTGCAAATGGATGCCGCAGCAGCAGGCCATCTTGCTCACAACCGAGAGGCCTACAGGAGTGTTGTTTGGGAGGCAAAGTTCCGCAAGGGACATGCAAATAAATGAATGAATGAATGAAGGCATTCTCTCATAAATGGGGCAACTCATCTCCAGTTTTCAGCATCACTATACACCTCTTGAAAAGAAGAAAGGTTTGACTAGGTCCTTTGCCCCAGAGGATTTCTTTCTTAATTGGTGATTGAGTACAGTGCTGCATGATCAGCCTTTGAAAAATAATAGACAAATAAATCACTTTAGTCATGAGAGAAAAAGAAAACTGACAATGACCCTGACTTGAACCACAGACTCTGGGAGGATGAGTAGCCTCCTAGCCATGAGAGTACTGAGCACTTATCCACTAAGCCATCTCAAAAAAGTCAGTTGGCATATCTCATATCATCTGTTGTGCTGGGTTTCTTGCCAAAGGCATATACGAGGGGAAGTCACAAAGTAACTCGCAAATTGAAATATTTTATCAGTGGCAGTTATCAGGTAGTATTTAAATATATCCTTAGATAGTACCATCATCTGACTTTATAACAGTTGTATGTAGGAGGCGCTGGGAGGTACGTGTGCCTGCGCAAATCAATAACAAAATGGCTAACCAACTGTTATTGTGCACCAAAGAAGAACAGAGAAGTGTAGTGTGATTTTTGTGGGCTAAAGGACATTCAGTTGAGGACATTCATAAGGAAATGATTACAGTTTATGCTGAAAAGTGTTTATCACGTAAAGCAGTCTATAACTGGGTAAAAAATTTTCTCAGGGATGCACCAAAAGTCGACTTTGGCCATCCTGTTCAGACTGCAATAGAAGCGACTGTGCAACCTTGTGAATGAGATTACCAGAGCTGATAGACCGACATACAGTGTAGCAAGTGCAATTGGATGTTCACATGGCTTAGCCTACAGAATAATGCATGATCAATTGAATTTTTGGAAAGTTTGCTCACATTGGGTACCCAGAGATCTGAATGATGAACACAAAATGAATTGATTTGTTTTATCATTGCAGCATCTCTGTCATTACCACATGAAGGTGAAAACATGCTCCAAAGGATTATTACTGGAGAAGAATCTTGGATAAACCACTACCAACCCAAATTAAAATGTGCCTCAATGCAATGGAAACATCCGTCATTGCCATGCGCAAAAAAATTCAAGATTACACCTTCTGTCGGGAAGGTTATGCTGACATTGTTCTGGGATTATCAAGTAGTGTTGTTAACAGTTCCAGAAGTATGGTAACAGTGTGAATTCTGTATTGTACTGTGAAGTTCTGTCGATGCTACAGGGTGCAATTCGAAGAAAACGTCCTGGTCTGCTGACTAAAGGTGTGCTTCTCCTTCATGACAATGCCAGACCACATACGGCTCGGTTAACTTAAGAGAAAATTAGCCAGTTGAGTTGGGAAGTTCTTGAACCCTATAATCCTGACTTAACTCCAAGAGATTTTTCACCTGTTTGGTCCACTGAAAAACCACCTTGGCGGGAGAAGATTCTCGAGTGATGAAGAGGTGGAAACAGAAGTAAATAAATAGGTTCAAAAATTGGACTCCTGATTTTTAATGCCATTTTACATCACTGATTACATGATGGGACAAATGTGTCAATGTTGGTGGCAATTACATTGAGATATATGGAAATAATGTAGGTTCAAAAATTAAAAGTTTTCAAATTACTGTCGCATTTAGTTTTTTTTTTTTTGTATCAGGCATCTGCGAGTTACTTAGTGACTTTCCCTCGTAGTTCAGCAGAGTCAATTTCAGTTTGTAGCACAGATGGTGTCTCAGTCTGCAATGGCTTGGTCTCATTCAGCGGATGATTACTCAGTTTTCATTAGCACCAAAGTTTCTGTTCAGAATTGAAAAGTATTCTGGTGGTTTTAAGTGCCTCTTTGACAGACTGCTAGTCTGTGAGAAATATATTTACATCCAGATGGTTTCAGTTCTTCATTATTACTGTGGCTGCTGTTTTTTTAACTGCTTTTGCCTCCACTCTTAGTAGCTGGAACAAGTACATAGTATACAACAAGTATAGCTATCTTTACTCATTATTTTTATAACATTGTTTTATGTAAATTTCTCCTCCACTTTTGATATATTTTTAGCTGACCAAATTGCATATACATGTGTTCAATACTTTTTCAGACAGTGGTATCACAAGTGTTCCTTTGATATCACCTTTTTTCATTATATGAGTTCAGTTTTTTTGGATGCCTGGCAGTTATCTCATATTTATAGTGGACTTTTTGTTTTTGCACTGTGGGAATTTGTTAAATGATTAGAGAGGCTTGCTTTCACAATGGCCAGTACTTTCTGCGTGTGAGATTGGTAAATCATACCTGCTCTTTGAAAGAAGTTCTTTTTTATCTGCCTTTCCCCTGGCTGCATATTATAAAGCATAAGCACTTTTAACCTCTTAATTTCTCTGCTTGTACTGTTTTCCTTCTGTATGCAGTAAACTCTCTACTGTAGAGAGCGGAACAACAACACAACCCCTTCAGATCATCACAGGAAGTACCCCCTCCCCATCAGACAAATGTTTCGGCCCTATTAAACTCCTGACACTCCAAGGGTGTGAGGCCCTCTGGGTCATAACTACCAGAGGTCTTATGAATTGTTGCTTTTTTTCATCCCGGGATTGAATCCATAATCTTCTATTTGGTACTGCACTCTGAAGTGCGTCTTTACCGATTTAGCTACGGAGGACTGGTATTGGTTGTGACAAACAAATTATTTATGTTCTCAATGCTTATTTCGCATACTCCACAGCCAGCATGAGGCCTTTTCTGCTGTTTCTGAAAGGCTTCTCAATGCCCTTGCTCTTGCTTGTCCCTTTATGCCCAGTTGCTTACATAGGTCATATGCTGACGTTGCTATGAATCCTCTCGCTCCCACTTCTACAGCTATCACTTTTCCCCGACTCCTGCCCCCTGCCTCAGTTGCTTGGCCAGATCATTGTATTTCTCACATATGAATAGATGCTGCTCCTCTATTCTTATTTCGTACGGAACCATAAGCTCAATCATTATTAATTCCTGTTTTTCTATGGAGTACACTACAATGTCCAGTCGCACTCCTGTGTTCTTGATGGCAGTCGGGAATTCTCTTCTTCCTGGTTAAGTACGCTACCCTACCACATCCCAGTCATTTCCACCATCTAGCAGTGATGGTAAGGGAATGTCTCTGATTTCAATATTCAATGTTGTACCAGCGCCTATGAAGTATTTAGGTGGGACCTCAACTCTTTTGCTGTTATTTGCTTTATCTTTTGCCCTGTCTACAATGGCTACTAGTTCCTGCAGCACTCTGTTGTGCAGCCAGGTGTAGCGTCCTTGACCTAATGATACTCTGCATGCTGACAGAACATGTTGCAATGTTTGCCTTTTATTGTAGAGAGGACACTCTGTGTCTTCTGATACACCCCATTTGTATAGGTTGGAGCCTGTAGGCAGAAGGTCATAAGTAGCTCTGATGATGAAACTGAGTCTCAAGGGTGCCATTTTCTAGATGTCATTCCATGTTCTGTCTCCTAGCATTTGCACGCATAGAGGATCTTCAATACTTTTATCGGTAATTTTTCACTGAACCTTAACGATCCTCATTAACTGATTCTGTACTTTATTTAATTTGCTAAGGTTAGTTTATGATGCAGTTGTCCATATTGTCATATATTATATTCCAGTTCTGATTTCCCTCTCCACATGCATATCTTTTACAGTGTGCTGTGATTTATTCTGCAGGAGATCATAGGAATTTCCTCATCATTTACATTCTTAGGCACTATTTAAAAATTTAGTGATACTATTTTTCCAAGTCAGGCACAAAGCTAGTATGATGTATAAATATATTGGATTGTCTACCACTTCTCTACTGTGCCTATACCATTTTATACTAACACGTTGTATTTAGTTTATGAGCAGGTTATTTACTTCACATGTTGGTTACTGCACTGTTTGAGACAGAAGAATGTTAATATGAATATGGAAAAGAGAAACCATGTTTTTAATGTAATTTCAGAAACAAACAAACAACAAAAATTACTAAACATGTCATCCCTCTCTTTTACAGCTGTTCTCAACCAAATATCAAGAGAAAAAGTTAAGTATTCACTTCTGAATATATTTTTTCAACTTGTTAAACAAAGAAAGTTTTGCTAAAAAAATGAATTTTTCAATCACCTGAAAAGAAAAAAAAAAAAAAGCTAGAAAAGAAAGGTCTGTGCAGTCTAAAAAAAAAAAAAGAATAAAATAAAAACACTTATGAGCATAATCTCCTTTGATAAAATGGATGATAAAACACTACTCTGCAAATTTTTATTATTTATAAAACCATTGTCTAATCCTCAATATACAGATAAAAGGGGTGATAAATTATTATATAATGAAAATAATCATCCTGTACTTATTATTTCAGGTGTCTATAGCACAGGACTTAATGGCTACCAATCTGCAACCATTTTGACTAGAGTTATTTCTCTATTCTTATCCTCTTAAAGCTGAAGGCCATTTGTGTACGCTTTATTAATCACTTAATAGTCACAAACATTTGTACTATTCTTTTGACATGCATGACCTAAAACTGTGAATATTGTGGTCAATCATGAAACAAAATACTTAGCAGTAAGAACAAAAAAGATGATCAAAAACTGTCAATATTAAGATGGACTGAATGATTTCAATTGGTATTAAGCCAAATTATCATGGACACAAAAAAGAACAAATATATCCATATTACAAGAACTTAATATTGAAGAAGGCTGGCTAGTAAGGAGGTTTAGAGAGAGAAAACTTAAATATTTTGAACACATTAAATGTCATGAGAATTTAGAGAAGACCATCTTGGAAGGATCCATAATGGGAAAAAGAAAAAGAGGAAGACCACGGCAAAGATGACTGCAAGACATCGTTGATAATCTGCAGATCTGGATGCATCAGCAACAGGGCATCTTGTGTACAACCGAAAGGCCTACAGGAATGCTGTTAGGGAGGCAAAGTTCCACAAGGAACATGCAAATGACTGACTGATTAAGCCAAATAACTTTTTAAAAAAATTTTAGTATTCATATTGAAATGAAAATTCAAATGCCTGAAGTAAATATTTTTCCTGGACCACTCAATATTACTGCTACATTAATACAAATTAGACACAACAGAATACTGAAATGTCAATATAGCACTTTGTATCTTCTATCTGACATAATTCTAAGAACACTACAAAGTAATATAAAATAAATTTTTACAACTTTAATCTATAATCCCATTTCTAATAATTATTGAATCATTTATATTTAGTTTTAGTTTAATGTTTTTAATCTCATTTGTCTACTACTCATTAATTATATTCATTTTCGACTACCCTGACATCTTCATGCTCAGAAGAATATGAGTTTCAATTTTACAACACTATAACACTGCTTGATATATATATATATATATATATATATATATATATACATATATGTGTGTGTGCATGTATTTATTAACGACTGTTTTAATACAGATCAATAGTCAAGTTAAAAATTGTTTATGTACGTCCTCAGATCCACCTGTAACGGAGACCGTAATGGAGACTAGTGGTTGTATATACAGGCCAACTGTGTTATATTCAGAATATATAAGTAAACTGATTATTACCTTTCACTCGGGCCGACTTTGTTTCAAATTTTGTCAACATCTTTTTCCACCTTTAGTTTCCACCCGGTGTTTAAACGACTGATGTTATATTAAAGATCCTTTCCGTATCTCATGCCACGGTGTACAAATGCAGTTCCGATAAACACGTCACTAAACCGGAAGAACACGTGATTGTTCGTGAAAATTTCAGTAGGGGTTAAAAAAAAAGCTGTATTCAAAACACATGTATAAACCAGGAAAAAAAAAGTAGGACCAGTTTTATTACTTAACGAGTACACACTTGTGACGATTCGGCATGAGCTTTCATAGAGAATTAGGATGTGTGACAGATGGGTCGTAATCTCGTAACTGAGGGTGGTGGGTGGGGGAACCGTGGAGGTTAGTACCTTTATTACAAGAACCAGTTTTACTGCAGTCATATGCAGAGCCATAGCTTCCCGGCGAGATTCCTTCGTCATAGGTAAGTGAGAGAATCTCAGTCAAGGTAATCCAATGTTTTCAGCCAAAACCTGAACTTGGAAATATGAACCATGACAATAAGTGATGTAATGATGATTTGATAATATTTCAGTCAAAGCGGCTAATTAGCTAAAACGTATGGAAATCAGAAGTACTGCCCCTTAACAGACAGCACCTCTACTTGGTGATCTTAGATCGGGGAACACGTGCGAGAGTAACGAAATAGTAAAGTTTAGGTCTCGGAATAAGGTAACTGGGTCATCGTCACCATCATCAGGTGCCGTGCCGACTTCATTCATTCATTTAAATGTCCCTTGCGGAACTTTGCCTCCCTAACAGCTTTCTGTAGGCCTCTCGGTTGTGAGCAAGATGGCCTGCTGCTGATGCATCCATTTGTAGATCATCAACGATGTCTTGCAGCCATCTTCGCCTTGGTCTTCCTCTCTTTCTTTTTCCCATTATGTACCCTTCCAGTACGGTTTTCTTTAGATTATCATGACGTCTAATGTGTCCAAAATATTTAAGTTTTATCTCTTTAGTTCTCTTTACTAGCTGGCTAGCAAAATAGGACTTGAAATTAACAAGGACACACAAAAAAAAAAAGAAAATTCCCCTTAATCAAAATGGAAAAATACACGTAGAAGTCAGTCATTTAGCATACGTTGGCAGCTACATAGACCAGGATGGTGGCACAGGAAAGGAAGTTAGAATCAGAATTGCAAAAGCAGCATCGATCTTCAAGAATATGGAGAACATGTGGCATTCAAAAGTTATAAGCACAAAAACCAAGTTAAGACTATTCAATTCAAATGTAATATCCACCCTCATTTATAAAACAACTAAAGAAATAGACAAGAAAATAGACTCTTTTGAAAACAAATGCCTAAGGAAAATACTCGGCATCAAGTGGAACGAATTCAAGAAAAATACAGAGATAAGACAGATGACTGAACAACAACCAGTCTCATGGGTTATCAGGAAAAAGAGATGGACATATGTTGATCACTTGATGAGAAGAAATGATCACAGAATCCCAAAACAAGTTATCAAGTGGAACACACCAGGCCAAAGAAAAAGAGGCAGACCGCGTGAAACTCTGAAAGGACATTGTTAAGAGATGCCAAATTAACAGGCATAAAATCCCTTGATGAGATTGAAAAACTCGCCCTGTGTGACGTTTAACGGCACAGGAAGGATATAAGATAAGATAAGACTAACCAGCCTTCTTCAGTATTAAGTTCTTGTAGTATGGATATATTTGTTCTTTCTTGTGTCCATGATATTTGAAGAACTCTTCTGTAGCATTTACATTCAAAGGCATTTATGAGTTCTCTGCTGTTGTGTTAAGTGTCCAGGTCTCACAGGCATATGTTGCAATGGGAAAAATGCATGCCCTTAAAAAGTCTTATTTTTGTAGTTCTGTCTGTTCCTCTCCACAGATTCTTTAGTTGTTATACTTTCTAAAGAGCGATAGATGTCTTCCTTTTAATTTCCCTAATTGTATCTCCATTATTACTTAGCTGTGATCCAAGATATTCAAAGCTCTCCACTTCTTCCGACTGGCATTGGCTATTATGCTTCTCTAGATTACACGAAAGGAATCATTGTTAAAATACCAAAAAAGGGCAACCTTAGTGACTGTAACAACTGAAGAGGAGTAACCTTAATATCAGTTGTGTCAAAAGTATTTTGCAAGGTCATTTTGAATAGACTCAAAGATATAGTGGATACTGCAATGAAAGAAGAACAAGCAGGATTTTGAAAAGGGAGAAGCTGTCTCGACCAGATCTTTACTCTCAGAATAATACTTGAAGAACATATTGAAAAGCAGAAACCATTAATACTGAACTTCATAGATTTTAAAAAGGCATTTGATAGCATACACAGAGATTCATTATGGAGAATTTTATGTCTATATGGAGTATCATCTAAAATTGTCAACATCATTAAGGATTTATACAATGGATATGTTTGTGCAGTCAAGACAGAAGAAGGGATGAGTGAATGGTTCCAGATTGAAACAGGCGTGAAACAAGGATGTATACTGTCTCCTTTACTTTTTGGGTTTACAGTAGACTTCAAAATGAAAAAATGCTGCACAGGTAACATAGGTATTGACTGGGTACATGGGACCCAACTAGAAGATCTTGATTTTGCTGATGACATAACTCTTATCAGTAATAATGTGAATTTCATGCAAGAAAAAGCAGATAGCCTGTCTTCACTGGCTAGCAAAATAGGACTTGAAATTAACAAGGACAAAACAAAAATAATGAAAATTCCCATCAATCAAAATGGAAAAATACACATAGAAGGGACAGATATTGAAGAAGTCAATCAATTTGCATACCTTGGCAGCTACATAGACCAGGATGGTGACACTAGAAAGGAAGTTAGGATCAGAATTGCAAAAGCAGCATCAATCTTCAAGAATCTTGAGAACATCTTATATCTTATATCCTTCCCGTGCCATTAAATGTCACATAGGGCTCGCAAAGTAGTTCGCCAGTTTTTCCTGTCTTCGGCGACTCTTTCAGCCTCATCAAAGGATTTTATGCCTGTTAATTTTGCCTCTTAATAATGTCCTCTTTTGAGTTTCACGCGGTCTGCCTCTTTTTCTTTGGCCTGTTGTGTTCCACTTGATAGCTTGTTTTGGGATTCTCTGATCATTTCTTCTCATCAAGTGACCAACATATGTCCATCTCCTTTTCCTGATCACCCATGAGACTGGCTGTTGTTCAGTCATCTGTCTTATCTCTGCATTGTTCTTGAATTCATTCCACTTGATGCAGAGTATTTTCCTTAGGCATTTGTTTTCAAAAGAGTCTAATTTCTTTTCTATTTCTTTAGTTGTTTTCCAGCTTTCGCATGCATAAATGAGGGTGGATATTACATTTGAATTGAATAGTCTTAACTTGGTTTTTGTGCTTATAACTTTTGAATTCCATATGTTCTCAAGATTCTTGAAGATTGATGCTGCTTTTGCAATTCTGATTCTAACTTCCTTTCTAGTGTCACCATCCTGGTCTATGTAGCTGCCAAGGTATGCAAATTGATTGACTTCTTCAATACCTGTCTCTTCTATGTGTATTTTTCCATTTTGATTGAGAGGAATTTTCATTATTTTTGTTTTGTCCTTGTTAATTTCAAGTCCTATTTTGCTAGCCAGTGAAGACAGGCTATCTGTTTTTTCTTGCATGGAATTCACATTATTACTGATAAGAGTTATGTCATCAGCAAAATCAAGATCTACTTGGGTCCCATGTACCCGGTCAATACCTGTGTTACCTGTGCAGCATTTTTTCATAATGAAGTCTATTGTAATCCAAAAATGTAAAGGGGACAGTATACATCCTTGTTTCACGCCTGTTTCAATCTGGAACCATTCACTCATCCCTTCTTCTGTCTTGACTGCACAAACATATCCATTGTATAAGTCCTTAATGATGTTGACAATTTTAGATGGTATTCCATATAGACATAAAATTCTCCATAATGAATCTCTGTGTATGCTATCAAATGCCTTTTTAAAATCTATGAAGTTCAGTATTAATGGTTTCTGCTTTTCAATATGTTCTTCAAGTATTATTCTGAGAGTAAAGATCTGGTCGAGACAGCTTCTCCCTTTTCGAAATCCTGCTTGTTCTTCTCTCATTGCAGTATCCACTATATCTTTGAGTCTATTCAAAATGACCTTGCTAAATACTTTTGACATAACTGATATTAGGGTTACTCCTCTCCAGTTGTTACAGTCACTAAGGTTGCCCTTTTTTGGTATTTTAACAATGATTCCTTTCTTCCAATTAGAAGGGACCTTTTCTTCTTTCCAAATCTTGTTAAACATTCTCTGTAGTTGTCTCATGTTGTCACTATTGATAGCTTTTAGCATCTCGGCTGTTATTTCATCTTCACAAGCAGCTTTGTTGTTAGCCATTAAATTCACTGCTGTTTCAGTTTCATGCAATTTAATTTCATCTAGGTTGACATTTAGTTGTGGGGCTGGTAAGTCAGTTTCAAGGTTTAACAATTCTTTTGGGTGTGGTCGATTGAGTATTTCTTGGAAGTGTTCAGCCCATCTTTGGTTTTGGTCTTTATTTGATGTTAATAGTGTTCCAGTTTTGCTAAGGATTGGTCTTTCTTTAGATGTAATAGTACCTGTTAGCCTCTTTTGTATGTTTTTTGCTGTCTCCTGTTTTTGCTGCTTTTTCTGCCTCTTTTGCCATATTGTCTATATATTCTCTTTTATCCCTTCTAGCTGAACTTTTTACTTTCTTGTCTATTTCTTTGTATTTTGCTTTTGCCAAATCTCTTTCATGATCTGTTTTTGCATTCAACATGTCTAATTTGACTGCTCGTCTTTCATGTATGTTCTTCCATGTTTTATCTGATATCCATGCTTTTCTATTTGGTTTTTCTAGTCCAGCGCTTACTTTTGCTGCTGTGATTATGGCTGTGCTGTAAGAATTCCATAACTCATCTATACCTATCTCCTCAACGTCACTGGGTGTTTTGGAATGATTGGCAAGTTCCTGATTGAAATTAATGTTAGTATTTTCTTCCTGTAGGCTTGAGAACATATGGAATTCAAAAGTTATAAGCACAAAAACCAAGTTAAGACTATTCAATTCAAATGTAATATCCACCCTCATTTATGCATGCGAAAGCTGGAAAACAACTAAAGAAATTAGACTCTTTTGAAAACAAATGCCTAAGGAAAATACTCTGCATCAAGTGGAATGAATTCAAGAACAATGCAGAGATAAGACAGATGACTGAACAACAACCAGTCTCATGGGTGATCAGGAAAAGGAGATGGACATATGTTGGTCACTTGATGAGAAGAAATGATCAGAGAATCCCAAAACAAGCTATCAAGTGGAACAAACAGGCCAAAGAAAAAGAGGCAGACAACAGGAAAAATAGAGAGATTGATTGATTGATCTTTATTTCAAAAGGGTTAAGAATTGGGCACGCAGGCCCGTCTGACATTCTGCCCTTTATCATACATCTTTCACTCTATTCCAGACATTCTACAAATATGCTGTTCATATAACAAACATAACTAACATTGAAGCTGAGAGACATAAAATAAAATATAACATTTACGTTTCACTCTTAAACATTCACTCAGTATAGAGGTAACTACATACATTATAAATGACTATCTACTAAACAAAATTTTCGGGACTATACAGAAAACAATTAATTGTATTCGGTGTCTGTAAGAGCAGCTTTTAAGTTTTATAATTCATGGAGGCATGTAGTCGACATCAAATAGATACTGGGAAAGCTTGTAGTTGTAGGAAGGAGTATAATTTATATTTTTTATATAGGATGGGAGGGTATTCCAAAGATGAGCAGCGTGAAGAGGACATTATTAAGGGAGGCCAAATTAATAGGCATAAAATCCTTTGATGAGGTTGAAAGACTCGCCGAAGACAGGAAAAATTGGCGAACTACTTTGCGAGCCCTATGTGACATTTAACGGCATGGGAAGGATATAAGATATAAGATAAGAGATTACACGATCCTTCATGCAGGTCATCAGCTCAATTGGTGATCTGCTCTCACACCATCTGATCAGACTGTCCAGTATTATTTCTCTTGATCTTCCTCTTGCTCTTCCAAAACCTAGACTTGATCTTTACAAGAAAAGCTTTAGTTATTCTGCTGCTCATCTTTGGAATACCCTAATAAATAACAAGTGGAAACGGTCACTACAAGATGTGCAAGCAAGGAAAGGAGCAGATGTAGGAAGTGATCACAACCTTCAGGTAGCAAAAATAAAACTAAAATTAAAGAAAGCCAAAATCGGAGAACGCAGAAAGATACGTTTTGATACAAGAAAACTGAAAGACCAGCAAACAAGGAATGAATTCTCAATAGTACTTAAGAACCACTTCAGTGTCCTGCAAGACAAAGCAGAAATGTCCATCCTAGAGTTCAGTAAAACACTACAGGAAGCAGCAAAAGAGGTGCTGGGATATCGGAAATGGAGAAAAGAGGAATGGATAAGCAAGAACACATGGGAAAAGATAAGCAAAGAAAAGAAATCAAGAAAAAATTACTGAATGCCAAATCTCAAAGGCTAAAAGAACAAGTTTTAAGTAATTATGCACAAAAAGACAAAGAAGTAAAAGAATCATGCCATCAAGATAAACGTCAATACTATGACAACTTAGCAGAAGCAACAGAGAAAGTAGCATATACAAATGACATGAAAACCATATACTAAATCACAAAGCAGATGACAGGTAACTTCACCACAAGATGTGAGAGTGCAGTAAGGACAAATAAGGGACAACTGGTCAGTGGAGAAAGAGAAAAAACTGAAAGATGGAGGGAACACTTTAACACCTTACTAAACAGAACACAAGCAGCACAAACAATAGACATACCTGAAGCAAAAATGGAACTAAACATCAATACAGGACCAATAACAATAAGTGAAGTAATGGAGGCGATAGTGAAGCTAAAATTAGATAAGGCACCAGGTGAAGATGAAGTGACTGGTGAGATGTTGAAAGCAGAAGAAACAGAAACACCAAAACAACTCTGCTGGATACTGCAACAAATTTAGGATCTATAAAAAGCTCCAGAGGAGTGGAAAACTGGCCTTATAGTAAAACTACCAAAGAAGGGTGACCTCAGAGATTGCGGGAACTGGAGAGGCATTACCCTACTGCCACTCACCAGTAAAGTATTTTGCAGAATAATCATCAACAGAATTGTACCAGCACTTGAGGGAAAACTTCAGAAAGAGCAGGCAGGATTTAGGAAAGGAAGATCATGCATAGACAACATATTTGTACTTAGACAAATATTAGAACAGGCAAATGAGTGGCATAGCACAATATATGCATTGTTTATAGATTTTGAGAAAGCCTTTGACAGTGTCAACATAGATGCACTGTGGAAAATCCTAAGATGGCATGGCCTCCCTCATAAGATAGTGAATGTAATCAAAGCCCTATATGAGGGTTTTCAGTGCATAGTGATCTGTGGAGAACATACCTCCAGAAGCTTTAGGGTACAAACAGGAATGAAGCAGGGATGTGTACTATCACCAACATTATTTATCTTGGCAGTAGACTGGTTAATGAAGGAGGCAACATCAGACAAACGCAGAGGATTACAATAGACCCTTGACACAGTGCTGGAGGACCTTGACTTTGCGGACAACATTTGTCTACTATCAAGCAGCCACAGAGATATGCAAGATAAAATAAACAAGCTAACTCAGAATGCAAACAACATAGGACTAAAGATCAACGTAGGAAAGACAAAGTTAATGAAGCAAAATGTGAACAACAGAAATGTACTCAGAGCAAGTTAGTGGAGGAGGTAAACGAATTTGTATACCTTGGCAGTAGAATAGTAGAAAATGTAGACAGCACAGAGGACATCAACAGCAGACTTACTAGAGCAAACCAGGCTTTTGCGGTGCTACAGACTATATGGAAATCTAAAAAACTAAGCATAAATTCGAAAATCAGGATATTTAAGAGTAATGTTCTAAGTGTACTACTGTATGGAAGTGAATGCTGGAAAATCACCAAAACCATAGAAGACAAGTTGAATTCTTTCCAGACTAAATGTTTACGAAGAATTAGAAAAATATTTTTGCCAAACACCATAAGAAATAACATCCTGTTGGCAGAAATGCAGATGAAGCCACTGACAGCAATTATTGAGGAAAGACGCTGGTGATGGTTGGGACATAAGCTCCGAATGACGGACAACTCACTACCAAAAATAGCACTAAGATGGACACCACAGGGGAACAGAAGTAAGGGTAGACCAAAAGAGACATGAAGAAGAACAACAGAAAGGATGTTGAGCAATAGAGGGGTCACCTGGGGAAGAGCATAAAAAAAGGCAAAGGACAGGTATTTGTGGAAAACCATTGCGGAAATTTCCATTTCTATTTTCAACTCAAATTGCTGGTTCTTGCTGCCAGTATAGGTGTTTTACAGTCCTCAGGTCTTTACCATCTATATTGATGTCTTCAAGCATTTTAATAATTTCATTATGTTTCACCTTGTTGAATGCCTTGATGTAATCAATGAAGCATAAGTAGAGATCTTTCTGTACTTCTAAAGCCCTTTCTGTTAGTGTTTGTAAAGCATAAATGGCATTATATGTTCCTTGTCCTTCAACAAATCCAAACTGTTCATCTGCTATTTCCATTTTTATCTTTTTTCCTTGTTCTTCTCATAATAATTCTCAGAAGTAGCTTCGTTATGTGACATGAAAGGCTGATAGTCCTGTAGTCATCACATTCCTTTGCACTTGGTTTCTTTGGTAGTGCTATAAACGTGGATTTAAGCAGGTCTCTTGGCATATAACCACTGTTGTAAATGTCATTCAGTAACTTGGTTATTATTTTTATTCCTATCTCCTCTACCGCCTCCATTTCTTCTATTGTTATATTATCAGGCCCAGTCGCTTTTCATTTCTTCATGTGTTTGATGGCATCTGTGATTTCATCTTCAAGTATTAGTGGTCCATCACAGTTTTCAGTATCAGGTGTTAATTCTGGTCTTTCTCCATATAGCTCACTGATGTACTTTGTCCACCTGTCCACAATGTCTTCTTTTCCCATTAACATTTTATTTTATTTTTTTAATTTCAGGCATGCTGTGGTAATTGGGTACAGGAGTGAAAAAGTTCACTATTGCACGAATATTGTTGCGTAAATATAAATCTTACATCCTTCCCATGCCGTTAAACGTCATATAGGGCTCGCATAGTTGTTTGCCAAGTTTTCCTGTTTTCGGCATTTTTCAACTTCATCAAATGATGTTATGTCCACTGAACTGGCCTTTATGAACAATGTCCTCTTTAGAGTTTCATGTGGTCGACCTCTTTTTCTTCAGCTTGTTGTACTAACTTGATTGTTTCTTCTCCTCACATGGTCTACATATGTCCATCTTCTTTGGTCTACATATGTCCATCTTCTTTTTCTGATCACCCAAGAGACAGGTTGTTGTTTGCTCATCTGTCTTATTTCTGTGTTGTTCTTGAATTCGTTTCACTTTATGATGAGCATTTTCCTTAGGCATTTGTTTTCGAAAGAGGCTAATTTCTTGTCCATTTCTTTAGTTAATTTCCAGCTTTCGCATGCATAAATGAAGGTGGATATCACATTTGAACTCAGTAATCTTAACTTGGTTTTTGTGCTTATAACTTTTGAATTCCATATGTTCTCAAGATTTTTGAAGGACAATGCTGCTTTTGTAATTCTAATTCTAACTTCCTTCCTGGTGTCACTATTCTGGTCTATGTAGCTGCCAAGGTATGAAAAGTGGTTTACTTCATCAACAGCTACGTATATTTTTCCTTCTTGATCAATGAGAAGTTTCATTATTTTTATTTTGTCTTTGTTAATTTCAAGACCTATTTTGCTAGGAAGACAAGGAATTTGTTTTTTCCTGCATCGGTTTCATATTGTCATTGATAAGAGTTATGTCATCTGCAAAATCAAGAATTTCTATTTGGGTCCCATATACTCAATCAGCGCCAGTTTTACCTGTACAGCATCTTTTCATTATAAAGTCTATGGCAATTCCAAACAGCAAGGGAGATAATACACATCCTTTTTTCACGCATGTTTCAATCTGAAACCATTCGCTCATTCCTTCTTCTGTCTTGTTTGCACAAAAATATCCGTTGTAGAGATCTCTAATGACGTTGACAAATTTATATTGTATTCCGTATAGTCTTAAAATTCTCCACAATGAATCTCTGTGTGTGCTATCAAATGCCTTTTTAAAGTCTATAAATCCCCTGGGAACAACTGTGTTAAGAACACACTTATCTTAACGTAGTCTTTGTGAGACAGGGAATATAGATATGTTTGCTTTAAAACCCTGACCTACTTCTGTAGCTCAGAAACCTGTAGCAATTAACACTAATTGTAATTGTTATTTTTGTAAAATGTAATGTCAGGTTGGTGGACTGATGGAGATCGCCGGCAGAGATGAGGAAAATCTGGTGTGAAACCAAAGAATCCAGGACGTGACAAGCCTGTGGGTCTTAACAACAATGGGTATCAGATTGATGTAAACTTTACAGAGCCAGCAGACTATAGGTGGCGTGGAATGGAATATCATTGAGGCACTCATTGGATTCCTCATCCCAAAGTTGGAGTGTCTCTGTGGAACTGTCTCAAAGCTGTCTGGCCACCAGAGACTGGAAAACAAAGTTTTGGCCTGTCCAGCCTACAACACTGTCTTCATGGCAGTCCAAGCAAGACCATATTCTGCTCTAGCAAGGAAAGGTGCTGAAGTTGGAGGTACCCAACCAAAAGGCGCATAGCAAAAATCAGGGTACCACGCATCATCGTCAGTGTACATACAAAGAAGAAGAAGAAGAAGAAAGTCTATAAAGTTCAGAATCGATGGTTTTTGCTTTTCAATATGCTCTTCAAGTATTATTTTTTGTGTAAATATAGGAGAAGGTTAAACTGTGTAGAGTTTCGTGTGAGCTTGGTAAAAAGGGACAGTGTAATTTCACGGCTTTTCAGAGAAGTTGCAGGGTTATAAAACTGATTTTTGAGCAAAGTCATCACCAGAGATTAGGACATAGAGATATGAACTCAGAACTCAGATAGTAGAGAGCAGACAGAGAGACTTGAGAGTTTCCATTATGATTGTTGTCAAAGCTAGAAATAGGTTAAACTAGAGAATAGTTAGGCCAGAGTTTTGGCTATATTTTGTAGAATTGTTCCAAGATGTAGTTGTTTTTCTAATGTGTCCTTTTTATGACAACTTTGTTGTTAGTTAATTGAAATGCAGTAGACTGTGTATGTCAATTTTCCACTTGAGGAGATTCATGATGTTATTTGTTGGAAATGTAGTTACATCAGTGTAAGATTTCTTACAAATTGTAAGTATTGATATTTAAGTTTTTTTTTTTTTTTTCTCTGACTGAGATTCTCTCACTTCCCTGTGGTGAAGGGATATCGCCGGGAAGCTATGGTTCTGTATATATTTTTTTCCTGCTGTGTGGCAGAAGTTTCCTTCATCTTCATGCTATTCATCCTCATTTTTCCCATTAATAAACTTGTTGTCATTCATACTACACCACTGAGTCAGCTGACTCTCCCATTTATGTCAATAAATGAGTGTGGAAAGTTTGCCAAATTCTGTTTTTATTCATGTTGTCCAAGTGGCAGCATTGTCACTATTCAGCATTCTTCTAGTAAAATTGGTGCCCTGACAGATAAAATTGGAAGAAGTGGAGAGTTTTGAATATCTTGGATCACTACTAACTAATAATGGAGATACATTGAGGGAAATTAACCCCCTGGGAACAACTGTGTTAAGAGCACACTTATCTTAACATAGTGTTTATGAGACAGGGAACATAGATCTGTTTGCTTAAAAATTCTGACCTACTTCTGTAGCCCAGAAACTTGTAGCAATCAACACTAATTGTAATTGTTATTTTTGTAAAATGTAATGTCAGGTTGGTGGACAGATGGGGACATGGAGATCTCTGGCGGGGATGAGGGAAGTCTGGTGTGAAACCAATTAATCCAGGACGTGACAAGCCTATAGGTCTTTACAACAATAGCTATCAGATTGATGTAAACAAAACAGAGCCAGCAGACTATAGGTGGCGGGGAATGGATATCGTTGAAGCACTCATCAGATTCCTCATCTCAGAGTCAGAATGTCTTTGTGGAACTGTCTCCAAACCATCTGACATGGAGAAGGGACTTACATACAGCCACCAGAGGCTGGAAAACAAAGTTTTGGCCAGGCCAGCCACACTGTCTTCATGGCAGTCCGAGCAAGACCACAGTCTGCCCTAGCAAGGAAAGGTGCTGAAGTCGGAGTTACCCAGCCAAAAGACGCATCGCAAAAATCAGGGTAACACGCATTATCGCTAATGAAATGTCTCTATCTGCAGTATTCAAACATGGTGCTCGCCCTGTGAAGACTAACCAGGCAGGTGCAGTGCTGGGCCCCCTGCCTCGAAAGGGTCCACCCAATGCTACTGGAGGTCCTCTCAGTTCGTCTTGTGGAGTCAGGAGACATGAGAGTAGAGCTACTGGCCAAAAAATCCAACGGAAGAAAACAGCCAAAAAGCAAGAACTTAAAATAATGCAGTGGAAAGCTGAGGGTGTCAGCAGTGTTAGAGATGGCTATAGCAAAAAGGTAGAACTAGAGAACATACTTTTTGCAGAGCAGGTAAGTATATGCTGCATACAGGAGACACACCTAACCAAAGATGCCGCCTTTAAAATCAGAGGCTACCAGTGTTTTAGATCAGACCGACAGAACAGAAGAAAAGGAGGAGTACTCACACTTGTTAAGAATAACATCAGCGCATGTCAGGTGGGAGTGTTCATGGAAGGAGCCGAATATCAGATGATCCATCTAAAAAGTAGTAATACAGATTTCCACCTCCTTAACTATTACTGTCCTAATGACCGCTCACTTGCTTTAGAAACAATCCCACACAAAGAGAGACTGATGGTCTGTGGCGATTTTAACAGCCATTCCCAGAGCTGGGGCTATGACCACATAAACAAGAGAGGAGAGGAAGTTGAGAGCTGGCAGGATGATAATGGACTTCTCCTAATCAACCAGCCAATGGATCCCCCAACATTTTACTCAAGGGCTTGGCGTACAACCGCAACACCAGATCTGGCATTCCACTCTCCAGATCTGAAGTGGAACATTACACGTGAAGTTGGAAAACAACTTGGAGGTAGTGACCATCGACCAGTCTTCCTGACAATAGAAAATGAACTCCTTAACACCAGTAGCCCTCTCCCCAGATGGAACTATAAAAAAGCAAACTGGACAATGTACAGACATCGTACAGGTATCTTGGTCAATAGAAGGTAAGGATATTAACAGCATAGTGAAGGAATTCAATGCTTGTATCCTTCAGGCCGCTCATGAAACCATTCCCAGAGGAGCTCGCAGGGACTATAAACCATACTGGTCTAGTGAGCTGGGAAAGCTCCATGAAAATAGACCATGCCAAGAACACCACAATAATTACCAACATTCTAAGGCCAAATTTCAGAGAGCCAAGCTGCAAGCCAGACGGGAAAGTTGGAGAGAGAAAACAGTCCCTAAACTTTGAAAAGGATGGAAGGAAACTGTGGAAACTAATCAAACAGTTAAATGATGAGAGTACTGGAAGAAGTACAAAGATTACACTAATAGAGGATGGGAAAACTCTTACAGGTAAGCAGGTAGCAGATCACTTTGCTCGCATGTTTGCACAGGACTGCAACATTGATATCCATCCAGAGAAAGAGCGTGCAGTGTGCATTGACCCACAGAAAGAAGAGGAACAAGTTAGAAAAGTGGAGGTCATGGATGCACCAATCACACGCAGCGAGTTAGACCTAGCAGTCAGTAAACTGAAACCAAGGAAATCACCAAGACCAGATGGAGTGTCCAATGAAATGATCAAGAACCTGGGAATGGCAGCAATGGGAAAGCTGTTGGATATTTTCAATATGTGCTGGAGCACAGGTAAGTTACCTCAAATCTGGAAGGAAGCAAGCATGGTACCACTGCTAAAGCCAGGGAAAAACAGTGATACTGCCTCCAGCTACAGGCCAATCAGTCTCACTAGCTGCCTATGCAAAACGATGGAACGCATCATTGACCTGAGGCTAAAATGGTACCTAGAAAGTGAAAACCTTCTCGTTCCACAACAAGCAGGATTTAGGCAGTACTACAGTACGGAAGATCAGGTGACCTATCTCTCTCAAGAGATTGAGGATGCATTCCAAGAGAAAAACCTTGTACTAGCAGCGTGGATAGACCTAAAGAAAGCCTTTGATAAAGTATGGAAAAAAGGTCTGCTGTGGAAACTAAGAAACTACAATGTGAATGGAAGACTATACAACTGGATAAAGTCCTATTTACACAATAGAAGAGCTAGAATAGTAATGGATGGACACAAAAGCCAGAAAGTACTTCTGCGACATGGTGTACCACAAGGAGGAGTCCTTTCGCCTACACTATTCCTTGTATTCATTAATGACCTGGTCAAGGAACTTCCCTATGGAATCAAAGCAGCACTGTATGCAGATGATCTGGTCATGTAATGTACAGATGAATATGCGACAGTTGCTACACAGAGACTCCAAAGAGCAGCAGACATCTTGACATCATGGACAAACAAATGGTGTGTAAGTATCAACACAGAGAAATCAAGTACCGCTCTGTTCACTCTCTCATCTAAACAGAAAGCAGGTAAGATCCTTGTAAATGAAATATCCTTAAGGATGGACAACCAACCCACTTACTTAGGAGTGACTCTTGACTCAAAACTGACTTGGAAGCAACACATCAACAGTGCAGAAGCAAAAGCCAGAAGAAAACTAGCCATATTAAGAAAATTAAATGGAACCACATGGGGAGCTAGTGAAAGAATCCTCAAGAATGTATATCAGCAAAGTATTCTACCACATTTAGAATATGGCTCAACATCTTGGTGCACAGCATCAAACACTACGCTGCATAATCTAGACAAGGTTCAAAATCAGTCACTACGGATTATCACAGGTGCCATGAGGTCCACACCAATGGTAGAAATGCAGAAAATAGTTGGTGTTCAAGCGCTAAAGGAACATAGAGACACAAAGGTCATGACCATGGGAGAGAAATTCCTCAGCTCTGTAAGCCATCCCCTGAAGGAGAGATTCAATAACTTGGCATTAAGTCGGCTTAAAAGAAGCAGCTTCATTCACCAGGCCAAGCGTATGCGTAAGCTGATACCTGACCTTCCAACTGTAGTCGCTCCATTATCATCTGTACCAGAGCATACACCATGGAAAGAAGCAGATTATACACAAATAACTATTCAGACTGAAGTGAAAGGTGTGCAGAACAGAAAGGAACAAGTCACCATCTTCCGTCTCCGAACAGGATACACCTGACTCCGAAGTCATATGTATACAAAGTTTAAGGTTGGTACTACTAATCTATGTACATGTGCTCAGGTGCCCCAAACTGTGGAACATATCCTCCAGAACTGCACCAACTATGAAACACTGAGAAATAATTACTGGCCCAGTGAAACCACTAAAGAAGATAAGCTCTATGGTTCCATACATGAATTACAAAAAACAGTGAAATTTATCCAAGAGACAGGACTGCAGGTATAGACAGACAATGCAAATGAAGACAAAGAAAGAAGAAGAGGGAAATTAAAAGGACAACATCTGTTGCTCTTCAAAAAGTTAAACAACTAAAGAAGGTGTGGAGAGGAACAGACAGAATGACAAAAATAAAGGCATGCATCTTTCCCATCAAGATGAAGCAGAAATATCCATACTAAAGTTCAATAAAACACTACAGGAAATAGCAAAAGAGATGGTGGGATATTGGAAATGGAAACAAGAGGATTGGATAAGCAAGAACACATGGGAAAAGATAAGCAAAGAAAGAAAATCAAGAAAAAATTACTGAACATCAAATCTCAAAGGCTAAAAAAACAAGTTTTAAGTAATTATGCACAAAAAGACAAAGAAGTAAAGGAATCATGCCGTCAAGATAAACATCAGTACTGTGACAGCTTAGCAGAAGCAACAGAGAAAGCAGCATATGCAAATGACATGAAAACCATATACAAAATCACAAAGCAGATGACAGGTAACTTCACCACAAGATGTGAGAGTGCAGTAAGGACACATAAGGGACAACTGGTCAGTGGAGAAAGAGAAAAAAACTGAAAGATGGAGGGAACACTTTAACTACCAAAGAAGGGTGACCTCAGAGATTGCGGGAACTGGAGAAGCATTACCCTACTGCCACTCACCAGTAAAGTATTTTGCAGAATAATCATCAACAGAATTGTACCAGCACTTGAAGGAAAACTTCAGAAAGAGCAGGCAGGATTTAGGAAAGGAAGGTCATGCATAGACCACATATTTGTTCTTAGACAAATATTAGAACAGACAAATGAGTGGCATAGCACAACATATGCATTGTTTATAGATTTTGAGAAAGCCTTTGACAGTGTCAACATAAATGCACTGTGGAAAATCCTAAGATGGCATGGCCTCCCCCATAAGATAGTGAATGTAATCAAAGCCCTATATGAGGGTTTTCAGTGCAAAGTAATCTGTGGAGAACATACCTCCAGAAGCTTTAGGGTACAAACAGGAGTGAAGCAGGGATGTGTACTATCACCAACATTATTTATCTTGGCAGTAGACTGGTTAATGAAGGAGGCAACATCAGACAAACGCAGAGGATTACAGTGGACCCTTGACACAGTGCTGGAGGATCTTGACTTTGCAGATGACATTTATCTACTATCAAGCAGCCACAAAGATATGCAAGATAAAATAAACAAGCTAACTCAGAATGCAAACAACATAGGACTAAAGATCAATGTAGGAAAGGCAAAATTAATGAAGCAAAATGTGAACAACAGAAATGTACTCAGAGTAGATAGCAAGTTAGTGGAGAAGGTCAACGGATTTGTATATCTTGGCAGTAGAATAGTAGAAAATGGAGACATCACAGAGGACATCAACAGCAAACCATACATTTGCGATATATGAAAATAAAAAAAAAACTTAGCATGAATATGAAAATCAGGATATTTAAGAGTAATGTTCAAAGTGTACTACTCTATGGATGTGAATGCTGGAAAATCACCAAAACCATAGAAAACAAACTGAATTCTTTCAAGACTAAATGTTTACAAAGAATTAGAAAAATATTTTGGCCAAACACCATAAGAAATAACATCTTGTTGGCAGAAATGCAGATGAAGCCACTGACAGCAATTACCGAAGAAAGACGCTGGCGATGGTTGGGACATGTGCTCCAAATGACTGACTACCAAAAATTGCGTTAAGATAGACACCACAGGGGAACAGAAGTAAGGATAGACCAAAAGAAACGTGGAGAAGAACAATAGAAAGGATGTTGAGCAATAGAAGGCTCACCTGGGCAGGAGCGGAAAAAAGGCAGATGACAGGGTAAAACCCTTGCGGAAGCCCCATGTGCCCTGGGCACTTAAGGTTCAGAGAGAGAGAGAGATCATTCCCATCGCAACATATGCCTGTGAGCCATAGACACTTAACATAATAGCTGAGAAACACATAAATGCCTTTGAATGTAAATGTTACAGAAGAGTTCTTCAAATACCATGGACACAAAAAAGAACAAATATATCCATACTACAAGAACTTAATATTGAAAAAAGGCTGGCTAGTAAAGAGGATTAAAGAGAGAAAACTTAAATATTTTGGACATATTAAGCATCATGATAATCTAGAGAAGACCGTCTTGGAAGGGTACATAATGAGAAAAAGAAATAGAGGAAGACCAAAGCAAAGATGGCTGCAAGACATCGTTGATGATCTGCAAATGAAAGCATCAGCAGCAGGCCATCTTTCTCACAACCGAGAGGCCTACAGGAGTTCTGTTAGGGAGGCAAAGTTCGGCAAGGGACATGCAAATGAATGATGAATACAGTTCTTTTCCATTCTTTTGGCCAAATTCCTGAATGCTGTATCTTTTTACATAGTGCATGATAGATTGTTGCACATTCCTTTCCTCCTGCTTTAATAAGTTCAGCTGTTATCTCATCACATCCTGGTGATTTACCATTTTTCAGATTCTTTATTGCCCATAAAACATCGTCTATTGTTGGTTCAGATTCTTTCTTTTCGAATAATAATTCACACTGTTGATTACTGTTTTCACAGTCATTTGTTTCATACATTCCTCTGCAATATTCCTTCTATCTTTCTATAATTTCCTCTGTCTCTGTCAATGTATTCCCCATCTCGTCACAAGTTACATTAAGCTTATGTGTGACATTACTCGTCATTGTCTTCATTTCTTTAAACATTTCACTATCTCTTCCATGCTTCTGATGTCCTTCTGTTCTTTCACAACAATCTTGTATGTATTGTTTTTTGCCTTTTCTTATGTTTCTTCATACTTCTTTTGTTAAAGATTTATATTCCTCTTTGTTGTTGTTTGTCATTTTCCATTGTGTCTTCATTTCTGTATGTTGTTTTATCAGTTCTAGTGTGCCTGTTGTAATCCATCCATTCTTTTGTGTTTTCTTTACTGGAACCACATCTTTAGCTGTTGTTATTAAGATATCTCTGGCCTGCGTAGCCAATTCATCTCATCTCATGTCATGTCCTGTACATCCATTAGAATTTCAAAACAGTTTTTCAGTTCTATATCGTATTATTCTGGTATTTATGTAAGATCAAAGCGGAGTAGTCTGGATCCTGTAACTGTCTTTTTATCTTTATGTCTGCCTATTAATAACTCATGGTCCATGTCCATTGCATCTTCATTTCTCTACGTTGTTTTATCAGTTCTAGTGTGCATTCTATAATCCATCCATTTTGTGTTTTCTTTACTGGAACCATGTCTTTAGCTGTTGTTATTAAGATATCTCTGGTCTACAAGAACTTAATATTGAAGAAGCTTGATTAGTAAATTTTAAATAGAGAAAACTTAAATATTTTGGACATATTTTAGAGAAGACAGTCTAGATAGGGTACATAATGGGAAAAAGAAAGAGAGGAAGACCAAAATGAAGATGGCTGCAAGACATCATTGATGATCTGTGAATGGATGCATCAGCAGCAGGACATCTGAAAGTCTGATTCTGAATACTTGTACATACTTCTCATAACAGGTCATGTGACTGTATAGCCTGGTCAGTAAAGAAAAGATGGATATCCTCCAGACTGTAGTTGAATTTGATAAGAAAATTGCTTCATGTGTTTAGTCTAAGAAATAAGACACCCCCACGACATCCAGAATTATTTTGTGATATCTTTATTACACCTTCATCATCACAGCATGATCTTCTAGTCCATGGCACCAGGTAAATCGTGTAGCAACAATAGCAAATATATGTCCATTGATGTTGCAGACTCATGGAAACTGCCGCTGTATAGAGTCAGAATCAGTAAAAATGTCTCATCTATGAAGGAGACAGTAGAAAACTGAAGGACTCATAGTCAGTAGCAGTTTTAGGTAGAATCATCCAAGAATCTCATGAAGAAGTCAGGAGTAGAAAAATAATTGACTCGCAGTCAAAAGAATTTTCACACACGAATAAATTTTCATTTTATAGAGTCTAGAAAAATGCTGGAACTTTTGCTGAAGGTTTATGTACACAACCATGAAGAAATACATTTTGTGATGTACCCTCTTATTTGGAGATTCTCACACCACCTGCACGTTGTAATGCATTTGCTAGTTCAGATATCTGATGATGCAGCTGGTTCCCTCTTTTTTTTTTCTTTTGAGTTTTTCAGTGATTGTCAGTTTCTCTAACTTCTCATAACTTGTCCATTGTGTTTTTATTATTATTATTTTGTTTGATGATTGTATGTTTCTTACATTTTTATTGATCCATAGTTGCTAATAATGGAGGTTTCAGCTTTATGAAGTTTGTTTTAATTATTTAGTTATTTCTAACTGTTGTCCTGTTTTAATTATTTAGTTATTTCTAACTGTCTTTGCCCTGTTTTAATTATTTAGTTATTTCTAACTGTCGTTGCTCTGTTTTAATTGTTTAGTTATTTCTAACTGTCGTTGCCCTCCTCAGATAGTACAAAATATTATAACCTAAGCTTTGTCTGAGTGGCGAGGTGGTTAATGCACTTTTCTCTCAAGGCGAAGGTCAGGGATTGGAATCTGGCGGGAGGCCCCCCCAGTTACCCAGCTGTAGAAATCATTACCCAGCTTCTTCTGAAGTTGGGGAAGTAAAGGCGGCAAGGCCTGTTGCTGACTACATCATCCTTTAGCGTGCAGAGAGGTCAAGGAAAATATGAGGACCAACACCATATCCATATGTGCCCCTAAGGCATGACAGGGTTGTAAGGGAATGGACAAGCACATAGCAAACCTAGGTTGATTGGCAACCCTAGCGTAAGAAATAATGGGTCAGAAACAGGCTAGTACCAGAAGTGTGCAATTCTAGGAAAGGTCCATCTCTGGCCAGGTATATGATAGAATTTTAATAAGGTGGGGTTTGCATGCTGAGCATGTAGGGGTCAGCGGGTCGGGGGAAGGTCATTTGTCGTGCAAGAATGAATGAGATGTTTATTGTTGGTGGAAAACCATGTATATGTAAGTTAATAATCGGTTTATACTTTTGTGATATGGATGCATGCAAGTTGTGTCAGTTCTGTGCTTTCTTCCTCCAACCAGCTCTGACCTCACTTAGGTATGATTTAGATAATAGAAATAGACATTGAATAATCAGAATTCCATATTAACATAATTATTCTATGTAAGGTGTTCATTTTGGCAACGTGTAAGGTATAGGTTTGTATGTGCACATGATTATGTATTACTGTGTTCTATGTAAGAGCATGTTTGCATACAGTATATGTTAATTAGTTTAAGATTACAGTCAGAATCTTTATATTTTAAGTATGATTATTTTGAGATATTATACAGAGAACGATTTTTGTTGCAAATCAAACTAACATACATGTATAAGATTGTTTTACTGATCTCTGTTAATTTATCTTGGAAGAAGTGGAGAACTTTGAATATCTTAGATCACTACTAACTAGTAATGGAGATACAATGAGGGAAATTAAAAGGAGGACATCTGTCGCTCTTCAGAAAGTAAAATAACTAAAGAGTCTGTGGAGAGGACCAGACAAAACCACAAAAATAAGATTTTTAAGGGCATGCATCTTTCCCATCCCAACATATGCCTGTGATACCTGGACGCTTAACAAAACAGCTGAGAAACACATAAATGCCTTTGAATGTAAATGCTACAGAAGAGTTCTTCAAATACCATTCATTCATTCATTCCTTTGCATGTCCCTTGCGGAACTTTGCCTCCCAAACAGCACTCCTGTAGGCCTCTCGGTTGTGAGCAAGATGGCCTGCTGCTGCTGCATCCATTTCCAGATCATCAACGATGTCTTGCAGCCATCTTCGTTTCGGTCTTCCTCTTTTTCTTTTTCCCATTATGTATCCTTCCAATACGGTCTTCTCTAAATTATCATGACGTTTAATGTGGCCAAAATATTTAAGTTTTCTCTCTTTAATCCTCTTTACTAGCCAGCCTTCTTCAATATTAAGCTCTTGTAGTATAGATATATTTGTTCTTTTTTGTGTCCACGATATCTGGAGAACTCTTCTATAGCATTTACATTCAAAGGCATTTATGTGCTTCTCAGCTGTTTTGTTAAGTGTCCAGGTATCACAGGCATATGTTGGGATGGGAAAGATGCATGCCCTTAAAAATCTTATTTTTGTGGTTTTGTCTGGTCCTCTCCACAGACTCTTTAGTTATTTTACTTTCTGAAGAGCGACAGATGTCCTCCTTTTAATTTCCCTCATTGTATCTCCATTACTAGTTAGTAGTGATCTAAGATATTCAAAATTCTCCACTTCTTCCAAGATAAATTAACAGAGATCAGTAAAACAATCTTATACATGTATGTTAGTTTGATTTGCAACAAAAATCGTTCTCTGTATAATATCTCAAAATAATCATACTTAAAATATAAAGATTCTGACTGTAATCTTAAACTAATACCATGGACACAAAAAAGAACAAATATATCTATACTACAAAAACTTAATATTGAAGAAGGCTGGCTAGTAAAGAGGATTAAAGAGATAAAACTTAAATATTTTGGACACATTAAACGTCATGATAATCTAGAGAAGACCGTCTTGGAAGGGTACATAATGGGAAAAAGAAAGAGAGGAAGACCAAGGAGAAGATGGCTGCAAGACATCGTTGATGATCTACAAATGGATGCATCAGCAGCAGGCCATCTTTCTCACAACCGAGAGGCCTACAATAGTGCTGTTTGAGAGGCAAAGTTCCGCAAGGGACATGCAAATGAGTGAATGAATGAATGAATGATATTTTTGTAGGATTCGAAATATTGAAAGACATTGTTTTAATGATTTTGTTGATAGATATATAAACTGATGAATAACAACATATAAAATGATGATCCTTTGTTTGATTTTGGTAATTCTGTAAACAGATGATTTAACAACAATATAAGTTTTATGATTATTTGAAGAAGTAGTATTGATTGTGTTTGTTTTTCCTTTCATTGATGTAATGTGTGAACGTGTTAGTCCGTGCAATCTTCATTCTTCATGTACCTAATAAAGATAAGATACCAACAATACAAAATACAAATAAAAAAATATAACATCATATGTAAATTACAAACATTATTAGCCCAATTAAAATCGTAATATAATTCTTACATGGTTACCTTTTTTTTTACCTGTCTTTAAAGAGAAGACCAGAGGGTTACCTTTTTTACCTATGTCTCTAAAGAGAAGACCAGAGTGGTACTGTTCCTTCTGTGTTCATCATAATGTGTTGACACATATCTCATATTCTTTTATGGCTGTAGTATTTTGAATACTTGTGATTGTTACTGGTCCACTTTGTCTATATTGCATGAACATCTTGGCTTTTAAAAGTTTGCTGCCAATTTAATTACTATTAAATGGTGGAATAATTACATGCCGAGCAAGTCTAAGCAATGTATACAGTTAGATGAGTGTTTTAGAGTCAGAAGTAAAAGAGAACTATGAATGGTAATTTCATAGTGAATTAAGACAGTTTAAGTAGCGATCTAAATTAACTGAATCAGTGGCTGATAAGACAGTCATCATCATCATCATGTGCCTTCTTCAGAACAAAGTTTGGCTGTAATGAATCTCCAGTTTCTTCACTCCCTCACTTTGATGGTGATTTCAACCAGGTTGTATCCTGTCCTTTCTCATATTTTATCTTACCATCTACATCTCTGTCTGCATCTTGCTCTTTTCTTTCTGGAATGGTCTTCAGTATGTTGTTATGTCTTTTGATATGGCCAGAGCATTTTTTCTTGCTCTTTATTTCTTTGAGAAGTTCACATTGACCTTGGAGCTTTCTAAAATGTGACCATTTGTTCTTTTCATTCTCAACGTTACTTAGTTTTCTGTAAAACCACATTTCTGCTGCATTAATCTTTCTCTCCAGTTTTTTGCTTAAAGCCAATGTTTTTGCTTCATACAGTAAAACAGAGTAGATACAGTATTTTACAAATCTCAGTTTTGTTTTTGTGGGCAGATTCCTGGATAACAGCACTGTCTTCATGATGTTGAAAGTATATTTTGCCATTCCTATTCTTTTCTTTATCTCCATTTCATATATACGCTTTTAGGATATGCACCAGGTTACAGTGGTTACAGTTTCTCCTTGTTTACGGTTATATCTATCTGTGGCTTCTGGTCTTTCCTACTAATGCCATTACTTAGGTCTTCTGGATATTGATCTGGAGTCCCTGAATATTCTTGGCTCGTGTTGTTTATCTTATGTATTAATTTCTGAAGGTTCTGTGGATTCTCTGCTAGAAGGTCTGTATTATCTGCATATCTTTTAGATTGTTGGTATTTCTTCCCCTGATATTCAGTCCTGGTAAAGTAAGAGAACACAGTTTTTGTAGGATTAGACCTCAAGAAATCATAGACAAAGCACTTTAATGAGATGTGAGAGAAAGAAAAATCACAAGAGAATTACCTGAGAGCTGTGAGTTAGCTCAGTCCCTTAGTACGCTGTTCTCTCATGGCTAGACAGCTGCTTGTCCTACCGGAGTAGATGGTTTGAATCCCAGGTAATTCTCTTGTGATTTTTCTTTCTCTCACTTCCCACTAAAGTGCTTTTTCCATGATTTTTTTGAGGTCTAATCCGACAAAACTGTGTTCTCTTACTTTACCATACGAAAGCCTCGTTGTTTCCTATTTATAAAAAAAATGTTTAGTCCTGGTAGTTCATCTGAATGTCTGTGTTGGATTAACACCCCTTAGTATTTGACTCTTAACTTGGTCTCTACTTAAAGGTTGTTTCGTAACATTCAATGCAGTTGAAAATCATTATTTTCTTTTGGAAGCACTAAAAAAGAAACAAAAAACACATTACTGTCTAGTTTCTTGAAACTGTCTAAAATCTTTGTGACACTTCTGTTGACTACGAAATGTCTAGCAGCATTCTCTGTGAAGTTTAGCCCGTAGGATTCTTATGGCATTATCACCTTTTTTGATCACTCAGACATCATATGGTCATCTCTAGGCAGCAAATCTTTACAATCAAAGCTGGCAACATTGCTTATATTGACTTGATTTGGTAGCAAACAACATTTCTATACTTATCTATCAGAAAATCAAGTGGAAAATTACAGTGATACAATGGCTATTTCAAATTTGTTTTCCACATGCAGCTTAGAGGCATACTTCGGTGAGATAAAAAAAAAAGTTAAATTTTGTAAAAGCTGAATTGAAAAATAAATAGCTAAAAACATGTGCTCCGAATGACTGACAACTCACTACCAAAAATAGCACTAAGATGGACACCACAGGGGAACAGAAGTAAGGGTAGACCAAAAGAGACATGGAGAAGAACAACAGAAAGGATGTTGAGCAATTAGAGGGGTCACCTGGGGAAGAGCAGAAAAAAAGGCAAAGGACAGGCATTTGTGGAAAGCCCCATGTGCCCTGGGCATTTAAGGTTCAGATATATGTATATATATATATAATTTCACTCTTTCAGTCACATGGTGATAGTAATAACAATGTTATAATAAGTCTGTGAATTAAATTTATTCATCCCTCGATTTCATAGATGCTTGAGGAATTTATTCAATATCCGTGGTAGAATATGCATCTGTTGGTTTTTATAAAGTGATTCAAATCAAAACATAACATGTTGAATTAATTATCCTGATGTTCTGTTTGAGATAGATTTCATTAATGTGTTAAATTCTAAGCATTTTGCAACATCTACTCACTTCTTAGTTACTAACCCATCTCTTTATTGCTTTCAAAATCCTGCTAGCAAGTCTTTATAGATAGCTGAGTGTAGTCAAAGAAGATGAATGACTAATTAGATGCATTCTGTACCATCATAGCTCATGTACTCAACTCATCTAAAAAATCTCATATATGATTACGCTAGTGTATATTCTGTCATTCTATGCTCATGCCTCGTTTCTTTTTTGAAAAAATCAGTATTCTCTATACATGCAAAAATTCTTCCAAATTCTTGGTATCATTTCTCTTAAATGATAGAAGGACAATTATACTGGAACTCATTTTCATGAAACATCCTTCTTAGTTCTTTAGTTAGAAGCATATTTTTGCATTTCAGCTTGAAGTTATGAAGTTGGGTTTTTTTATTTTATCCTTATACGTAACTTTCCTCACTTCTCCAAACCTTCACAGAACTGAAGAGACTTGGGATTTCCTCTTCATGATGGCTTAAGGCATGTTTTCATGTCAGCAATAATTCATGTTTTCTTGTAACTTTAGCATTCACTGGATTAACACATTACTTTCTTTCAAAACTTTCTCCTTGGAGTTAAATGTTGAACTATTTGTTTGGCAGTGACATTTTTCTCCCAAGACACCTGCTTGGAACTACCTATTTGGCAAGCTACATGTACTTTTACGTCTTGTTCTAGCCACAGAATACATTCACTGACTGTAATAATTAGTTACTTGACATTTAGTGCAAGAGTTTATGATTCATTTTTTAAAAATGATTCCTTCATGTATATTTAGATATTACTGGGGGTGAAGATGCCTGCCTGATGAGGCAATCAGTGATCCATAGCTGATATGCCAACATCAGGTTTAGCGAACCAAACCTGACCAAGACCCTGTCCCAACTCTCCATGGTTCCCCCAGTGACAGGCTTAACCTGGTTAATGGGGCAAGGATCACCATAGTCCCCATGGTGGTGGAGTCTTCTAAAGAAGCATTGCACACCCCGTGCTTTTTAGCTGTTCTCCGGGACTGAAAAATAGTTACCATAATCCACTACCACACCAATACGATGCTGTGCCTCAACACCTCTAAACCATTGGCTGTAAAGAACAACAGCTTGCAGTTACAGGGAGATTGCACAACCAACCAGCCAACCAACACCTTAGATATTACTGTGATTAAAGCTGAAAATTTGTTTTTAAATAGGTATTTATACAATTTTTGGAAGTTGAAACTTTAGAAAATAGACAAAGATACGTAACGCTGTTATGAAATGATCAAATTAGGGTCAATTCTGAAGGCAAAGATACAAAAATAAAAATTATTTTAATTTGTAAAACAGACAAATGCTACTGTTAGAGTGGTTGATTAGCAAATTCAGTCACTAAAATAGCTGCTTAAGAAAATGATGCACAGTACATTCTACTAAAACTGACATCTAAATGCTTCAAAATCAACTTCAAAGTTGGAAAGTCTCATTAGCTTTCATTGGAAGGTCTGATAAAGGTTTAGGTAACCTATAACACAGTATATCTCCCCTTCCTTGATGGTGCAAGAGAAAGAGGAAGCAAACAGTCGAGAGTAACATTCTAATAATTCACTTCATTACTGGTATTGATTTTTTCATCATTGTCATATTCTACATGTCTTTGACTGTCGTATTTTAGCAGTAATGTTACAACTATTGTTATAATTCACGTTAACTGTGGCCTTTAAATAAGCACCTCTGAGACACTGAATGTAATTCTACCTGCAGTAATAATATATCTTTACTTATGCTGTCTATTTTTTAAAAACTATTATGAATGTTAAATAAACCAAGACCACTGCACCTAGTGTTTAAAAATAAACTAGGCCATTGATATACATACTAATTGTGCTCCTTGAAAACAATTTCCATTTGAAATAATATTTCACAACACATTCCAGACCACATAAAAGAACTCAGCTGTATGTGTAAGTGTAAGGCATATACTTATAAGGGGATACATATTTTAAACCTAAAGACAGCAGTGGATCTAACAGTAAAAGCAACAAGCCATGTAAGCACAGTTTGGACCCCTGGAGCAGAGCCTGCTGTAGGTACAGAGAAGAGATAGTCCTAGGGACTAGGGTTGCCATGATGACAAGCATGTCCTAAAGTCACCTAATGAGGGGGGCATGCTCCGACAACAGTTGCCTAAAAGCTAGAAAGAAACTTCCAAACATCAGTCTTTTGCATATCCCTTGTGGAACTTTGCCTCCCTAGCAGCACTCCTGTAGGCCTATTGGCTATGAGTAAGATGGCCTGCTGCTGATGCATCCATTTGCAGATCATCAATGATGTCTTGCAACCATCTTTGCCTTGGTCTTCCTCTATTTCTTTTTCCCATTATGCATCCGTCCAAGACAATCTTCTCTAGATTATCATGACTTTTAATATGTCTAAAATTTTAAACTTTTCTCTGTTTAATCCTCTTTATTAGCCAGCCTTCATCAATATTGAGCTCTTGTAGTATGGATATGATAATATCTTTATATACTCTGGTAGAGAATTAGGAGGAAAGAATGTAGTGGCTTTTTACTTGGACAAATCAATATCAAAAGTATTAAAATCCAGTAAGTGATAGAATCCTCACTTTCAAACTTAAGGGCACGCCTAGAAATGTAACAATCATCCAGATATATGCACCTACATCAGCAGCAGAAGAAGAGGAAGTAGAAGACTTTTATACCACACCGCAAACATTGATAGACCAGGTACAGAAAAATGATATTGTATTAATAATGGGGGATTTTAATGCAATGATTGGTACAGATAGAGCAGAAGACGAAGGATATGTTACAGGGAAATTTAGCATAGGACATAGAAATGAGGCAGGTGACAATCTAATGGTAATTTGCATGGAAAATGAGCTAATGATCGCTAACACACTTTTTAAACAACATCCAAGAAGACTACACATGAACATCACCTGATGGGAAAACCAAGAATCAAATAGATTACATTTTAGTGCAAAGAAGGTGGATATAACATCAGCAAAAACTTTACCAGGTGCTGACTGTGACATGGATCATGAGTTATTAATATCAGACATGAAGATAAAGATAAAAAAGACAGTTACAGGATCAAGACTACTCCACTTTGATCTTACGAAAATACCAGAACAATAAAGTATCGAAGTGAAGAACCAGTTTGAAATCCTAATGGATGCACAGAAGGAGATGATATGAGATTAAATGGCTACGCAGACCAGAAATATCTTAATAACAACAGCTAAAGATATGGTTCTAGTAAAGAAAACACAAAAGAATGGATAGATTACAACAGAAATTATAGAAAGATAGAAGGAATATTGCAGAGGAATGTATGAAACAACTGACTGTGAAAACAGTAATCAACAGTGTGAATTATTATTCAAAAAGAAAGAACCTGAACTGACAATAGAAGATGTTTTATGGGCAATAAAGAATCTGAAAAATGGTAAATCACCAGGATGTGATGAGATAATAGCTGAACTTATTAAAGCAGGAGGAAAGGAATGTGCAACAATCTATCATGCACTATGTAAAAAGATATGGCATTCAGGAATTTGACCAAAAGAATTGTATTCATACCATTGCCAAAAAGGGTAGCATGAAATATGCACAAACTACAGAACTGTTGCCCTGAGTAGTCATGCTAGTAAAATTCTATTAAAAATCATAATGGGTAGATTTCATAAAAAAATAGAAGAAGAAGTCAATATGATCTAAGCTGGTTTAAGGCAAGGAAGAGGATCAAGAGATCATGTATTCAGTATAAGATTCACATTTATAAAAGATAAATAGAGATTCACATTTAACTCTCTTCCTATTATTATAGGAAGAGAGTTAAATGTGAATCTATATTTATCTTTTGTAGACTACTCAAAGCCATTTGATTGTGTACTTGGTCAGAAACTTTGGGAAATAATGGAAAAAATGGGATTTCCAACACATTTGATGCAATTAACATCACTGCTGTATCTAGACCAGCAGACAACAGTAAGAATAAATGGTGAAACAACAACTTTGTTTGACATAAAACAAGGGGTCCATCATGCGTCCATATTGTTGCCTTACTTATTTAACTTGTATACTGAAATATAATGAGGAATGTTAGAAAAGATGTAGACAAAAAATATTATGATGCCATAACAATTGGAGGTTTTGAAATACGAGAGATAAGATATGCTGATGACACAGTGTTACTGTCCACAACACAAAAAGGATTGGAAAAACTAATTACATCAGTCTACAAGAACAGCGAAGAGCTAAACCTCTATCTTAATGCGAAGAAAACTAAATTAATGACAACTGACAAATCAAACAAGGCAGCTGAAATATGTATCAATGAGGAAAAACTGGAAGAAGTGGAGAGTTTTAAATATCTTGGATCACTACTAACTAATAATGGAGATACAATGAGGGAAATTAAAAGTAGGACATCGCTCTTCAAAAAGTAAAACAACTAAAAAAGCTGTGGAGAGAAACAGACAGAACTACAAAAATAAGATTTTTAAAGGCACGCATCTTTCACATTGCAACATATGCTCATGAGACCTGGACACTTAACACAACAGCTGAGAAACACATAAATGCCTTTGAATGTAAATGCTATAGAAGAGTTCTTCAAATATCATGGACACAAAAAAAGAACAAATATATCTTTACTACAAGAGCTTAATATTGAAGATGGATCTGTAAGGAAGAGGATTAAAGAGAGAAAACTTAAATATTTTGGACACATTAAATATCATGATAATCTAGAGAAGACTGTTTTGGAAGGGTGCATAATGGGAAAAAGAAATAGAGGAAGACTGAGGTGAAGATGATTGCAAGACATCGTTGATGATGTGCAAATGGATGCATCAGCAACAGGCCATCTTACTCACAACCGAGAAGCCTACAAAAGTGCTGTTAGGGAGGCAAAGTTCAGCAAGGGACATACAAATGAATGAATGAATATGGATATATTTGTTCTTTTTTTGTGTCCGTGATATTTGAAGAACTCTTCTGTAGCATTTACATTCAAAGGCATGTATGTGTTTCTCAGCTGTTTTGTTAAGTTTCCAGGTCTCACAGGCATATATTGCGATGGGAAAGATGCATGCCCTTAAAAATCTTATTTTTGTAGTTCTGTCTGTTCCTCTCCACAGTTTCTTTAACTTCTACACATAGAAACATGGAATGTCAGAACCCTATACCATAGTGGAAAACTGGCAAATCTAATTTTAGAAGCTGGCAGTATGGATTTAGACATATTTAGAGTAGCTGAAACTAGATGGAAGGACATGGTGTATATTGTCAAAGAGAACCACATATTTACCTACTTGAGAGGAACATCAAAGAGGCATAGGCATACTAACAAGAAGATCATTGGAAAAATTCATATGTGGATATTGGACGCGCAACAACAGAATGATGTTATTAAAACTATGAGCAAAACCCTTCAACATGGCCATACTACAGGCATGTGCACCGACACAAGAATGTGGAGGGAAAGAGCTAGAGGCTTTCTATGAAGAACTGCAAAAGGTTTTAAAACATCTCCAATCAAAAGATATTCTGATGTAATGAGGAACGTCAATGCAAAAGTGGGAGAAGGAAGCTATAAGAATATCGTAATAAAATATGGAATTTGTAAAAGAAATGAGCATGGGGACAGACTGATACAGCTGTGTGAGTAAAACCAGCCAGTCATCTGTAACACATATTACAAAGAAGAAAAGAGGGAGCTATATATAAGTCCTGGAGACTTAAGAAGAAATCAGACTGATTTTGTAATGACCAAAGGCAGATTTAGAAATAATGTTAAGTCAACAAAAACTTACCCAGGGGCAGACAAATTCATATCACAACTCAGCAGTGATGAAAATGAAAGTAAAATTAAAGAACAATAATCAAAGTAAGAAGTACAAATCATCAAAAATAGATATTACAGCCATAAGAAATACAGACTTAAAACAAAAATATTCAGTGGAAGTGAATACAAATAGGGATGCCTTCTAGAAGAGAGCGAAGGGTAATATAGAAGAGAAAACCTAAGAGAGAAAATAGACAACGAATGGGAATGTTTAAAATCAATTATCGAGATGGCAAAAATATTCTATCAGAGAAGAACATAAAAGGCTAAGCAAAAGTGAAATATTAGTGAAGTACTAATAAAAATGAAAGAAAGTAAACAAACACAAAACACTCCAGGTTATAATATAGAGAAAGAAATACGCAGAATATGCCCAAAGGAAAATGAGAGATTGCTAAATAGCAGCTGCAAAGAAATAGAAGAGGTGCATTAAAAGCAAGCAGGGGCAGCTCTTGATGGAAGGCTCAGACATAAATAAAAAAGATGGAAGTAATATGTCAGCAAGTTTTACGCACACAACAGAAATAAAAGCACAGACATAGACAATGAGATGGGCCAAACAATACTAAAATCAGAAGTAGAATAGACCATGAGAACAATGGAACAGGGTAACGCTACTGGCTTGGACAGTATCGGCATAGAAATGTTAGAAGCCCTGGAAGAATTTGGAATAGAAAAGATCACAGATTTATGCAGTGATATATGCAACAGAGGATACCTACCACAGGACCTGAAAACTTCAGTGTTTATAACACTACCAATAAAATACCAAATTCAGTAGAATGCACTGCCTTTAGAACCATTAGTATAATGAGTCACGTGACAAATATATTATGTCAAATCATTTTAGAGAGAATCAGAGGCAAAATAACTATGAAAATCAGTGATCAGCAGTTTGGATTTAGAAGAAATAGTAGAACAAGAGAAATGATATTCAGCATTAGGATTATAATTGAGAAGTATATGGAGGTTAAAAAGGACATCTATGCTTGTTTTATAGATTACACAAAAGCCTTTGACAGAGTCAGCATGAACAGCTGATGTAATGTCTGAAAAAAGATTAATGTTGATGGCAAAGACATCAGAATAATAAGCAAGCTATATTGGGAACAGACAGCAGTCACGTGGTTCAACACAAACTACTCAACACCAATTGATATAAAAAGAGGGGTCAGACAAGGATGTGTTCTTTCTCCATGTCTATTTGACCTTTATACAGAGTAGGCATTCAAAGAAGCTAGTGAGATGCCTAGTTTAAACATTAATGGAATAGCAATCAATAACCTAAGATATGCGGATGACATTGTGCTGATGGGAGAGAACCAAAAAAAGACTTACAGAATCTAGTGACACGAATAAACGATGAAAGTCAAGAGTATTGACTGGAAATAAATATCAGAAGACAAATGCATGATAATCAGCAGAGAAGAAAGAAAGCCATCAGTAAATGTAAAAATAAATGGAAAATTACTGGAACAGGTGAAAAGCTTCAGGTATTTGGGGCACATGATAACAGAGGATGGAAAATATGAAACAGAAACTAACAAAAGAATAGATTTGGCAAAAGAAAACACATTCAGCAGAATGAGGAAGATCTTTACATCAAAATAAATATTGCAGCAACTGATTTAGCAAATCTCTCTAGACTTGGCATCAGTTTACTAGTATGTGCCTTTTATGAGCTCCTGCTACTACAGAGGGTTGTAGCCATTTTACTACTACTACTGATAAATATGTTGGCTAGTGCTTTTATTTACTGATAAAATCCTGATAGATCTGGTTTTAGATCTTAAAGCCCTTCATTCCTTGTTGAACACTTAGAACATATACAACACACAAACATTCAACAACAAACACCAGGACAATGTAGAACAAACACAGACATTCAACAACAAACACCAGGACAATGTAGAACAATTGCGGACTTGGTGGACTTTCAAGACAACTATTGACATAGATAGGAGAGCCAACTGAGTCAGTGATGTAGTATGAATGACAAGTTTATTAATGGGTAAAAATAAGGATGAACAGCATGAAAATGAGGGAAACTTCTGCCATACGGCAGAAAAAAATATACAGGACCATAGCTTCCCGGCAAGAACTCGTTCGCCATAGGGCAGTGAGAGAATCTCTTATCTTATCTTATATCCTTCCCGTGCCGTTAAACCTCACATAGGGCTCGCAAAGTAGTTTGCCAATTTTTCCTGTCTTCGGCGAGTCTTTGAACCTCATCAAAGGATTTTATGCCTGTTAATTTGGCCTCTCTTAACAATGTCCTCTTCAGAGTTTCACGTGGTCTGCCTCTTTTTCTTTGGCCTGTTGTGTTCCACTTGATAGCTTGTTTTGGGATTCTCTGATCATTTCTTCTCATCAAGTGACCAACATATGAGAGAATCTCAGTGAGTGAAAAATTTGCTTAAACATCAATACTTACAATTTGTAAGAAATCTTATACTAATGCAACCATATTTCCAACAATAACATAATTAATCTTATCAAGTGGAAAATTGACACACACAATCTACTGCATTTCAATTAACTAACATCTAAGTTGTCATAAAAAAGGACAAATTAGAGAAACACAACTATATCTTGGAACAATTCCACAAAATCTAGCCAAAACTCTGGCTTAACTGTTCTGTAATCTGACCTATCTCTAGCTCTGACAACAATCATAATGGAAACTCTCTGTCTACTCTCTACAGTCTTAGTTCTGAGTTTTAATATCTCATGCTTAATGTCTCTTTACTCTGCTTTAACAAAAATCCTACAATTTCTCTAAAAACCCGTGAAATTACATTTTCCCCGTTTATTGAGCTCGCATGAAACTCTCTACACAGTTATTTTTACACTACAAAATTCATGCGAATAGGAACTTTTTCACTCATATAACCAATTACCTCAACATTGAGACCTAAAGGTTAGTATTTCGTTACCACGTGTTGCACGATCCAGTGTCAACAAGTAGAGACTTTCTGTTCAGGGACAGTTCTCCTGCTTTCCATACATTTGAGCTTATTAGCTTCCTTTAACTATGAAATACTATCACAGTGAGATTATACATCGTAAAATGCTACATATATTCAGTATTGCTTTATGGTGCAGAAGTCCAGTTGACCTTGAACAAGACAAAAGAAAAGAAAATCGAGGCCCTTGAAATGTGGTTATACAGAAGAATAGTGCGTATCCCATGGACAGAAAAGAAAACAAATAATGAAGTGGTAAACGAACTAGAAGTGAATATCATGAAAAATAAGACAGATGGTTTGGGCATGTCAAAAGGCACAATATTAAATTGAAGACCCTTCTTGAAGACAAAATCGAAAGAAAAAGAACAAGAGGACGACAGCAATATAGATGGGTGGACAACATCAAGGGATGGACAGGGACAAGCTTGACCGAGTGTTCTAAGAAGACAAGGAACAGAGAAGACAAGAAACAGAGCAGAGTGGAGATTCATTGCAGCCAACCTTCCATGGGGAGACGGCACGTACTTGAATGAATGAATGAATTATGATAATGCTAGTCTTGATTTTTTCGAATACACAAAGTTTGCCTATGCCGTCACGGAATGCTGCTTATTGTTTTATTAACCTCTCTTTGAAGCATAATTCACAGTTGACTGTAAGCATTTTATTTTAACTTTTTCTCAAATGTTTTGATTTGCAATGCTGCACAGCAATGGTTACAAGAGATGAGGGAAACAAGACCAAGTGGTAGATCAAGACGGAGATGGAAAGTCTACACAGAAGAAGATATTTATATAGAAAATGGTGTCACCAACTTGAGAGAGAAGATTAGGAGCAGAGAAAAATGGATGCGAACTTTATCTGCAGCAACGAGTCTTAATTGCTCGAAAAGCTGAAGAAGAAGAAGCAGAAGAAGAAGAGGAGGAAATACGGCAATAGTTTTACGGTTAAAATTATTTTTGGAATTAAATATCTAGCAATACGTATGTTGCACTTTAGTTTTAAATCTATGCTGAGTATATTTTGTACCTTGTATATACGATATGTAGGTCACCAAGTCTGCATGCCGTTGACAACGATCGAAAATTCATCGGCCCCAAATGCATAATAAAAATTGGATTTTGGAATGTAAGAACGATGGCTGCAACAGCAAAAACTGCCCAGGTAATAAAAGAAATGGACAGATATCACCTGGGTGCGTTGGGCATCAGTGAAATGCGGTGGCCAGAAGCAGGGAAAAGAACGGCAGAAAACCGTTAAGTTAATAATATATTCCGGCAGAGACGATGGGAAATACCAAGAAGGTAAGAAGGTAAAGGTAATCCTGTCATGCCTTAGAGGCACATAGGAGCCTTACAGAATGGGGACCAGTGAAAAGTCGTATGATAAGAGCACGATACAAAATAAGGCACAGAAAAATGACAATCATACAATGCTATGCACCCACGAACAATATATATATATATATATATCATCATCATCAGGTGCCGTGCCGACTGGCGTTGGCTATTATGCTTCTCCAGATTACACGATCCTTCATGCAGGCCATCAGCTCAGTTGGTGATCTCCTCTCACACCATCCTGTCAGACTGTCCCGTATCATTTCTCTTGGTCTTCCTCTTGATCTTCTTCCTTCTATTTTTCCTGTTGTTATAATATTTTCAATGCTCCCTCTTCTCATTGCATGTCCTATGAAGGTACATTGTCTCTCTCTTTATCTTTTCAACAAGGTTTTTTGTCTCTCCTGCTCTTCTCATACATTCTTCATTAGTTATTTTTGCTGTCCAGGGGATTCGCAACATTCTTCTAATAAACCACATTTCTGCTGCTTCCAATGATTTTTGTGCAGACTTGCCTATTGTCCATGATTCATTTCCATATAACAAAATAGGTTCAATATAGCATTTTAGGACTCGTTTTCTAACATTCATTGATAAGGATGTTTTGGTTAGTATGTTTCTCATTCTCTGAAATGCATATATATATATATATCGAATTTACTGTTCAGCGACGTAAATTCAAAAAGACGTATATCGAGGATGACCTCGACAACACATTAAAGCATAGATTCACAAACGTTTGTAGTTAAATTCTTTTGAAAGTTCTATTAAAAGATCCGATTAAAATTCTATTAAAAATTCATTTTTAAGATTCTATTAAAATTAATAGAATCTTAAAAATGAATTTTTAATAGAATTCTATTAAAAGATAGATTCTATTAAAATTAAGCGGTTAGCGGGGTAGAGGTATCCCCTATCAAAGGAGAAATAAGACGACTCCTTACCTCCGTCAGTCTACGGGACACCGTTGGGCAAAGTGGAGTACCCGTATAGCCCCCCGATCAGGGTGACGTGAAGCCATGGGAGCAGGTGGTGGATGGAATGGGAGAGCAGCTGACAGATAATGTTGGTTATGGTCACCATTCTATGATGGTAGGCAGATGATCTCAATGTAGGGACAATGGCTACGATCACTGACTAGTACAGTCATTGCCCGGAAGGAAAGCAATGGTAAACTAGCTTCTGGAAACATACCAAGAAACCCAAACAGCAATCATGGAAAATCAAATAGGAAAAAGATCTGGTGGTGAGTCCCCCAGGCCAGATAGATCTAATTTTAACACTGGGGAAGAGTGTGAGGCAGAGGTCAGTACTAGTAATTGTGATGGCGGACAAAATCCTGACGGTGTTACCAAGGAAAACCCCTGCATCAAACTAAAAAGAAAAATAAGAGTAGGAACATGGAATGTAAGAAGTATGTATGAGGGAAAATATCAAGTAATAAGTGACGAGATGAAAAGAACGGAGATACACATTTTGGGAATCTGTGAACATCGATGGAAAGGATCATGACACTTTAAGAGCGAGAATGATAATATCTTTATATACTCTGGTGGAGAAGTAAGAGGAAAGAATGGAATGGCTTTTTATTTGGACAAATCAACATCAAAAGCATTACTAGGCTGCAATCCAGTAAGTGATAGAATCCTAACAATCAGACTAAAGGGCATTCCTAGAAATGTAACAATCATCCAGATATATGCACCTACATCAGCAGCAGAAGAAGAGGAAGTAGAAAACTTTTATAACACACTGCAAACGACAATAGACCAGGTAGGGAAAAATGATATTGTATTAATAATGGGTGATTTTAATGCAAAAATTGGTACAGAAAGAGCAGAAGATGAAGGACATGTTGTAGGGAATTTAGCATAGGACATAGAAATGAGGCAGGTGACAATCTAATGGCGTTTTGCATGGAAAATGAGCTAATGATCCCTAACACACTTGTTAAATAACATCTAAGAAGACTTTACACATGGACATCACCTGATGGTAAAACCAGGAATCAAATAGATTACATTTTAGTGCAAAGAAAGTGGAGGTCAAGTATAGCATCAGCAAAAACTTTACCAGTTGCTTATTGTGACACAGACCATGAGTTATTAATATCAGACATGAAGATAAAGATAAAAAAGACAGTTGCAGGATCAAAACCACTCCGCTTTGATCTTACAAATATACCAGAACAATATGGTATAGAAGTGAAGAACCGTTTCGAAATCCTGATGGCTGTACAGGAGGAGATGACACCAGATGAATTGGCTACGCAGGCCAAAGATATCTTAATAACAACAGCTAAAGACATGGTTCCAGTAAAGAAAACACAAAAGGATGGATGGATTACAGCAGGTACACTAGAACTGATAAAACAACGTAGAGAAATGAAGACGCAATGGAAAGTGACAAACAACAACAAAGAGAAATATAAAACTTTAACAAGAGAAGTACGAAGAATCATAAGAAAAGACAAAAAACAATACATACAAGATTGTTGTGAAAGAATAGAAGAACATCAGAAGTGTGGAAGAGATAGTGAAATGTTTACAGAAATGAAGACATTGACGAGAAATGTCACACCTAAGCTAAATGTAATTTGTGATGAGATGGGGAATACCTTGACAGAGACAGAGGAAATTATAGAAAGATGGAAGGAATATTGCAAAGGAATGTATGAAACAACCGACTGTGGAAACAGAAATCAACAGTGTGAATTATTATTGGAGGAGAAAGAACCCGAACCGACAATAGAAGAAGTTTTATGGGCAATAAAGAATCTGAAAAATGGTAAATCACCAGGATGTGATGAGATAAAAGCTGAATTTATTAAAGCAGGAGGAAAGGAATGTGCAACAATCTATCATGCACTGTGCAAAAAGATATGGCATTCAGGTATTTGGCCAAAAGAATGGAAAAGAACTGTATTCATACCACTGCCAAAAAAGGGTAACCTGAAATTATGCACAAACTACAGAACTGTTGCTCTGATTAGTCATGCCAGTAAAATTCTGTTAAAAATCATAATGGTTAGACTTCGTAAGAAAATAGAAGAAGAAGACAATATGGTCCAAGCTGGTTTCAGGCAAGGAAGAGGATCAAGAAATCATATATTCAATATAAGATTAATAATAGAGAAATGCAGAGAGTTTAATGTGAATCTATATTTATCTTTTATAGACTACTCAAAGACATTTGATTGTGCACAACACCAGAAACTTTGGGAAATAATGAAAAAAATGGGATTTCCAACACATTTGACACAACTAACATCACTGCTGTATCTAGACCAACAAGCGGCAGTAAGAATAAATGGTGAAACAACAACTTAGTTTGACATAAAACAAGGGGTCCGTCAGGGGTGCATATTGTCACCCTACTTATTTAACTTGTATACTGAAAATATAATGAGGAATGTTAGAGAAGATGTAGACAAAGAATATTACGATGCCATAACAATTGAAGGTTATGAAATACCAGATATTAGATATGCTGATGACACAGTGTTACTGTCCACAACACAAAGAAGAATGGAAAAACTAATTATATCAGTCCGTAAGAACAGCGAAGAGCAGAACCTCTATCTTAATGCACAGAAAATTAAATTGATGACAACTGACAAAACAAACAAGGCAGCTGAAATATATATCAATGAGGAAAAATTGGAAGAAGTGGAGAGTTTTGAATATCTTGGATCACTACTAACTAATAATGGAGATACAATGAGGGAAATTAAAAGAGGACATCTATCGCTCTTCAGAAAGTAAAACAAATAAAGAATCTGTGGAGAGAAGCAGACAGAACTACAAAAATAAGATTTTTAAGGGCATGCATCTTTCCCATCGCAACATATGCATGTGAGACCTGGACACTTAACAAAATAGCTGAGAAACACATAAATGCCTTTGAATGTAAATGCTACAGAAGAGTTCTCCAAATATCATGGACACAAAAAAGAACAAATATATCTATACTACAAGAGCTTAATATTGAAGAAGGCTGGCCAGTAAAGAAGATTAAAGAGAGAAAACTTAAATATTTTGGACACATTTAACGTCATGATAATTTAGAGAAAACCGTATTGGAAGGATACATAATGGGAAAAAGAAAAAGAGGAAGACCAAAACAAAGATGGCTGCAAGACATCGTTGACGATCTGGAAATGGATGCCACAGCAGCAGGCCATCTTGCTCACAACCGAGAGGCCTACAGGAGTGTTGTTTGGGAGGCAAAGTTCCGCAAGGGACATGCAAATAAATGAATGAATTAAAATTAAATTTTAATTAAAAAACTGAGGCGCTTGAAATGTGGATATTCAGAAGAATAAGGCGTATACCATGGACAGAAATGAAAAGAGAAATAATGAAAATCATAAAAACAGGATACTTCGGGCATGCAAAGAGGCGCAATTACTGAAGACCCTTCTTGAGGGGTAGATCGAAGGCAAAAGAACAAGAGGATTATAGCGACATAGATGGGTGGATGGACAGGGACCAGCTTGGCCGAGTGCTGTACAAAGACAAGAAACAGCAGAGTGGAGATTCATTGCAACCAATCTTCTATGGGGAGAAGGCACGAAATGATGATGATGATGGTGATGATGATGAGGATGATGATGATACATTTTCAAGATGTTACCATCATCCCCTATTCGCGTGCACTCTTGTGCTTCAAAATGCTGTTTAAAACAAATATAGGAAACGTCATTACTTAGTGAGCACACAGGTTTACATTTCGGTTTACATCTTATTCATTCAAAAAGATAAACTACAAAGTAACAGGAAAAGAAGCGAAAATGTAAATTCACACGAGTGATATATAACAAATAATAATGAAAACATAATAGAGAAAAAGGAGCACATGTCTGTGACTTGCAAGTAAATGCATCTAAGTGTAGGCGAGGTTAAATATTGTGAATGTTTGATTCAGTATGCAGTGATTGTACTGGTCAGTGATCGTAGCTATTGTCCCTACATTGAAATCATATGCCTACCATCATAGAATGACCACAAACAACATTATCTGTCAGCAGAAGTGAAGATATTGACGAGAAATGTCACACCTAAGCTAAATGTAATTTGTGACGAGATGGGGAATACATTGACAGAGACAGGAAATTCTAGAATGATGGAAGGAATATTGCAGAGGAATGTATGAAATAACCAAATGTGAAAGCAGAAATCAACAGTGTGAGTTATTATTGGAGGAGAAAGAACCAGAAACCACAATAGAAAAAGTTTTATGGGCAATAAAGAATCTGAAAAAAATGGTAAATCACCAGGATGTGATGAGATAACAGCTGAACTTATTAAAGCAGGGGGAAAGGAATGTGCAACAATCTATCATGCACTATGTAAAAAAATATGGCATTCAGGTATTTGGCCAAAAGAATGGAAAAGAACTATATTCATACCACTGTCAAAAAAGGGTAACTTGAACAAACTACAGAACTGTTGCCCTGATCAGTCATGCCAGTAAAATTCTGTTAAAAATCATAATGGGTAGACTTCGTAAGAAAATGGGAGAAAAAGGCAATATGGTCCAAACTGGTTTCAGGCAAGGAAGATGATCAAGAGATCATATATTCAATATAAGATTAATAATAGAGAAATGCAGAAAGTTTAATGTGAATCTATATCAGTCTTTTATAGACTACTCGAAGGCATTTGACTGTGTACAACATCAGAAACTTTGGGAAATAATGGGAAAAAAATAGGATTTTCAGCATATTTGATACAATTAGCATCAGTGCTTTATCTAGATCAACAAGCAGCAGTAAGAATAAATGGTGAAACAACAACTTGGTTTGACATAAAAAAAAGGGTCCGTCAAGGGTGCATATTGTCGCCTTACTTATTTAACTTGTATACTGAAAATATAATAAGGGATGTTAGAGAAGATGTAGACAAAACATATTATGATGCCATAATAATTGTAGGTTATGAAATACCAGAGATTAGATATGCTGATGACACTGTCTACAACACAAAAAGGAACGGGAAAACTAATTATGTCAGTCCGTAAGAACAGCAAAGCTCTATCTTAATGCAAAGAAAAATAAATTGATGACAAATGACAAAACAAACAAGGCAGCTGAAATATGTATCAATGAGGAAAAGTTGGAAGAAGTGGAGAATTTTGAATACCTTGGATCATTACTAAATAATAATGGAGATACAATGAGGGAAATTAAAAGGAGGACATTTATCGTTCTTCAGAAAGTAAAACAACTAAAGAATATGTGGAGAGGAACAGACAGAACTACAAAAATACGATTTTTAAGGGTATGCATCTTTCCACTGGCAACATATGCTTGTGAGACCTGGACACTTAACACAACAGCTGAGAAACACATAAATGCCTTTGAATGTAAATGCTACAGAAGAGTTCATCAAATTTCATGGACACAAAAAAAAAAACAAATATACCTATACTACAAGAAATTAATATTGAAGAAGTTTGGCTTGTAAACAGGATTAAACAGAGAAAACTTAAATAATTTGGATACATTAAACGTCATGATAATCTAGAGAAGACCATCTTGAAAGGGTACAAAATGGGAAAAAGAAAGAGAAGAAGACCAAGGCGAAGATGGCTGCGAGACATCGTTGATGATCTGCAAATGGATGCATCAGCAGGAGACCATCTTGCTTACAACCGAGAGGTCTATAGGAGTGCTGGTAGGGAGGCAAAGTTCCGCAAATTGACATGCAAATGAATGAATGCAACTACTACTTCAGTCATAAAAATGGAGGTGTAGACAGCATCAGAAGCAATTTCCGGATTGGTAGGGCAGAACGACTTTGCATGGGGTCATTGTAACATACTTATAAAGCATATTACGGAGAATCGATAGTCATTTTTTCCATAGGGAGTGTGTCCAGCGTCTAGAGGACTCTCGGTTATCCATTATGACGTGGATATCCTGCCCGGAGAGTCAAAGGCAATGAGAAATCGGACAAGTTGGCAGCCAATACTTCAGGGAACCCTAAGAATAGACAAGGACTCGAGCCACAGTGGATAGGCTGCACATGGAAGACGATATCTGGTTGAATGACGACAATCAGATCATGAGGATGATCGAATGGAGGGGAGGGAGAAGAGGACGTTTTCCCGAAAGAAGTAGTTTAGAGTGTTTTACCAACATCCAGGGTGTGGCTGGATCTATTAGCAGGCGTACACTTCACTGAGTGTTGGAACGGAAGGCGGAGCACACATCTGAATGTCTGGAGTGCGGGGATGCCAGTCTCTGATACAGTTACAGTCACGGAAAATACAGATAACTTAAGCGGGGGGAGAAGAATGTGATGTGCTAGGGAGAAAGTGGAGTAGGACGGATAATGGAAGTTTCTGCCTCTTGATTGCTAATTAGCGTTAGACAGAGGTAAAAAGGAAGGAAGAAAGGAAGGTTAACAGTAAGAATGATAAATAACGAAAAAAATAACAACAAAACATTTCGTCAAAAATTGCCTTTATCAAGGGCAACAGAAACGACAAAACAAAGAGATAAAACACATTCAAATTCACTTCTCTGCGATCTGCTCTCTCGAAAACTGGGGGAAACTGCGGACGCAAAAGGAAGAGGAAATATGAGAAGTTGTCAAGCTGTCAAGCGTGTAATATGGCCAGGTTCAGACTAGAGCAGGAATAAACAGGGGGAAAATGATATAAAACAGAACATAATTGATAAAACGAAGCGAATTATACAGAAAAAAATAGAAATAGGAGTTACAACCATTTAGATTCGGACAACCTGAGTAGGGGATTAGCAGTATTGACTTTTGCTATCTCACGGAAGAGAGGAGAAAGTCTATTAGAGATAGTAGAAAAAGAAATGGGAAAGAAAGAGGAACAAGGATATGAAACCAACTATAGTTGAATAAAGGCAAGAGTTATTCAAAAGAAGCTAAATTGAAAATTCAGACTATTTGTGTAAACATTCGACTTGGAAGATACGATTTTTATTCTAGAGCTTTTATGGATAAACTAACCTGGAGAAACTAGATTCTGTGAGTGGAATGTCCCATTTGCCTTTATGATCTCTTAAATTATAATGCTGAGAAACAGGTTGTGCGTCTTGTTGGAGGTGTCATTAAAATGTTAGGTGCTGGATCGATCTCCTAATTGTAAGGCGGTCTCTCCAGCATGCATCATAATATTATTCATTCATTTGCATGTCCCTTGCGGAACTTTACCTCCCTAACAGCACTCCTGTAGGCTTCTCGGTTGTGAGTAAGATGGCCTGCTGCTGATGCATCCATTTGCAGATCATCAACGATGCCTTTCAGCCATCTTCGCCTTTGTCTTCTTCTTTTTCTTTTTCCCATTATGCACCCTTCCAATACGGTTTTCTCTAGACTATCATGACGTTTAATGCGGCAAAATATTTAAGTTTTCATAATATAACGCTTGGATATTACGCTTATATAATACTAGCCGAGTACCCGACGTTGTCTGGGTAGTTATTTATCCCAGTCACGAAAGTTCTATTTATTTCCACAGAGTCTAGACTGTTTTACAGAATTATATTCGTTCTAGTCCACTAGACGTGGACTTAATTGTCACAAGGACTGTGACCAGTGAGCTTAGCGACCTCGAACACTATGGATTCGATACTAATATCGGTTGTTTTCGATTATTTTTACATGTGATCCTCATCCCACCCCCACCTCTAGGCCCCCATGCCGATGGGGGCTGAACCTGAACTTAAACGGGATCGAGTGTGTCATTAATCATCTCAGCGACCCCAAAAACTATGGATTCGACATTAATATAGGTCGTTTTCGATGATTTCTAAATGTCACCCCCATCCCACCCCTCACTGCTAGACCCCCCCCTCCATGTGGATGGTGGCTGATATACCACTGTATGGGCGCTCTCTGTTATGAAATAAACACTCTGACAATTTCCTGAATGGACGCTGAGGTGAACAACAGTAGGGTGTCTTTCGTGAATCAGAAATCTGTTCCGTGTATGTTTCTCGTTATCAGTGCCAAAAGTTCAGCATCTCAATAGATAAAACGTCATCGATTTGTGTGCGCTGACCTTTGTCCGTCACGACCGACAATCCAAAGCAGGCATAAATATAACGGGAGTTACTTCCCGTCATTCAGTGGGGTATTGTTTGCTTCGATCCAAGTCTCCACCACCTAGGCCCCCCCCTAGGGGTCCTAAGGATTAACTAATCTACACGGTGCATTGTCCAGATTGTAAATCATATTACAATGATTGCTCCAATCGTTCCAGCATGATGCTGTAACATAAATATATACACACTTATATATATATATATATATATATATATATATATTACGGTATATGCAAATGAATCCTACATGAATAGATACCTTCGATTTCAGAAATGCTTCCTGGCCGGTTTACGCAACAAAGAAGCAAGTATTGCATGTGTGACAACTGCATCTTCTGGTGCAGGAGAAGGCAGCCACCAACCTGAGGTAGTTTCAGACCAACGAATCTTCTAGGTTCTTGTTCCGTCTTTATGCCGCTAAGAGAGGCTCAGCAAAAAGTGTACGAGTAGCAGGTTCAGGCTGTAGGAAAGGTAGATGACATAACAAGTCACTTTAAGTTACTTTTCACAACAGAATTGTTGAAATGGTATGCCAGAGTCAGTTTTTGAAATGGTGGGAAGGTTTAGGGGAGAGGGCTTCCTGGCGGCGGGTAATGTGGCTGATGGTATTCAGCGTCAGCGTGAAGACATTCTTCATAAACCCCGGTATTAGAAGAATCTGAGCATCATATGGGCCTCGATAGAGAGGTCAAACTACAAGTACCATAAACAACGCAGTCGAAGAAGTTGGAGAAGGGAATGCAGTACCTGCAAGAGCGAGAGGAATATAGGGAGTAATTACACAACTTTGGCATTAGAAGATTTGTAGTATACTGAAGTGGTGATGTGGTGAGACCCAAAGGTTTAGCGCATACTGATGTTGTGAGACCTGAATAACTGACAGTAATGGGGATATTGAGAAATTTCATCGAAATCGTAGAGTTGATGGAGGTAATGAGACGGCGGGAGTAAACTTCTTCAATCTGTTAAGGTCCTTCTGCGCCACGTTCATGATACCAATCCCGTAATCAATATAATGTTTATAAAAGGCAAGGAAAGGACCTTTAGAAGATTCCATGTTCAAAGTGGTCCATTAACAGATATGCACAGCCGAGGGCCACTGTCATGCTCATGGTGATCCCGGTTATTTGGTCAAGTACTGCCGTTTAACTAGGAAGACTTGAATGCAGCGATCACTGCCTGCTCAGTTTCCTCCCTCCATCCCTTCCTTCCTCCTTCCTTCCCTCCCTCCCTCTCTCCCTTCCTTCCTTCCAATTTAGGCTTTGTCTCCCCAAAGAGCGTGTCGTAGATATGTTTTGTTTTTATGTATTTACTGTCAGTGTTAGTGGCCATGCATCTCCACAGATCTTGATCATTTTTGTGCTCCTTCAGCACAGCTGGCCATTTTCTATTATGTTAATTTGTTAGAGCGTGACCTCCCTGACGGTTGCCTTCTGCTACGTTATTATATTCAGAGGCCACTCCATAACTGGTCACCCAGTGCACGCCAAAAAAAAAAAAAGGCAATGCTTCGCTTAACAGAATGATCAAGAGTAGGACAGGTAGCTTCTTACAAAATAAAGACTGAGGAAACTGGCACACAAGTCCACTTTACATTCTGCTGGAAGTCACTAAGTAACTCGCAAATGCCTGTTACAAAAAAAAAAGTAATTGCGACAGTAATTTGAAAACTTTTATTTTTTGAACCTACATTATTTCCCTATTTCTCAACGTAATCGTCACCATCATTGATATATTTGTCCCATCGTGTAATCAGTGATGTAAAATGGCATAAAGATGGGGAGTCCGATTTCTGAACCATTTATTTACTTCTGTTTCCACCTCTTTCGTCACTCGAGAATCTTCTCCCGCCAAGGTGGTTTTTCAATGGAGCAAACAGGTGAAAATCACTTGGAGCTAAGTCAGGACTATAGGGTGGATGTTCAAGAACGTCCCAACCAAACTGGTTAATTTTCTCTTAGGTTAATCGAGCCCAATGTGGTCTGGCATTATCATGAAGGAGAAGCACACCTTTAGTCAGCATACCAGGACGTTTTCCTCGAATTGCACCCCGTAACATCAACAGAACTTCACAGTACGATACAGAATTCACACTGTCACCATACTTCTAAAACTTGGTTAACAACACTCCTTGATAATCCCAGAACACTGTCAACATAACTTTCCCGGCAGAAGACGTAATCTTGAATTTTTTTTGCGCATGGCGATGACGGGTGTTTCCATTGCATTGAAGCACGTTTTGATTCAGGTTGTTAGTGGTGCACCCAAGATTCTTCTCCAGTTATAATCCTTTGGAGCATGTTTTCACCTTCAAATGCGTAATGATAGAGATGCTGCAATGACAAATCAAATCGGTTCATTTTGTGTTCATCATTCAGATCTCTGGGTACCCAGCGTGAGCAAACTTTCTGAAAATTCAAATGATCATGAATTATTCTGTAGGCTAAGCCATGTGAACATCCGATTGCACTTGCTACACTGTTTATCGTTAGTCGTCTATCAGCTCTGATAATCTCATTCACAGGTTGCACAGTCGCTTCTGTTGCAATCTGAACAGGATGGCCAAATCGACCTTTGTGAACAATTTCGGTGCGTCCCTAAGAAAATTCTTTTACCCAGTTATAGACCGCTTTACGCGATAAACACGTTTCAGCATAAACTGTAATCATTTCCTTATGAATGTACTCAACTGAATGTCCTTTAGCCCATAAAATCGCACTACACTTCTGTGTTCTTCTTTGATACACACTAACAGTTGGTTAGCCATGTTGTTATTGCCTTGCGCATGCGCACGTACCTCCTAGCGCCTCCTGCATACAACTGTTATAAAGTTGGATGATGGTACTGTCTAAGGATAAATACTACCTGATAACTGCCACTGATAAAAGATTTCAATTTGCGAGTTACTTATTAACTTCCCCTCGTACATCTCAAGTTTCACTCTGTTGCATATATTGAATATAAATTTAGTACAGGTATTTTATATGGATAATGATAATGAATAAAATTGTAAGTTACAAAACTTTTCTATTCAGTTATGTCCATATGTTCAGCAACAGCAACAGCAGCAGCAATAACAATAAGAACAAGATGAAAAACAATTAAATTCATACAGTTTAGTTATGAGGGTTATTTTCTTGCACATTAGTTACTACCAAGGCAAAAGAAATAATTAGTACCCAGGAATATTAATATTAATATTGCGGCATGAAGTTTTATTTTGAAAAACACACAACATCCGATATTTCGGCGTGAGCCTTTTTCAAGGATTACATACAAAAACAATGAAAATGAACAACTTAGCTTTGTGGCATCCCTCCTAAAGAGCTGAGTTTTTCATTTTCATTTGTCTTCTTTTCTTTACTCTTATTTTGTGTTTGTTTCTGTATGTAATCTCTGAAAAAGGCTCACGCCGAAATACTGGATGTTGTATGTTTTTCATTATTTATGTTTTTTCCTCACTTTTCTCACTTCCTCTATCGCTTTGTAAAACTGTACAATACACCTCTATCTACATGTATTTCTAGATCCAGTTTTATTGCAGTCGTCATCTCTTTTACCTGAAGTTTTATATTCGTTATCTTACGTCCTTCCCGTGCCGTCATACGACACATAGGGCTCCATGAGTCTGTTCTCAGCGAGCTTCTCAACCTTGTCAAAAGATTTTATGCCTACTATTTTGACCTCTGTTGTTGGTGTTCTCTTTAGGGTCTTTCGAGGTCTCTCTCTTTTCCGTTTTCCAGATGTTTCCCATGTGATGGTTAAAGTTTTATATTATATACAGTAAAAGAAACTCTGTAAATTTGAGAAAGCGAGTCTAGCAATTGTATATAGTGCTAATATCACTTTATGCTTGTAAGAGGACAGCAAACAGTCAGAATGAAGTAGAAGTTAGGAGCAAAATAGATGTTATTTTGGATAAAAAAAATGTAACGTATACACTTGACATCTGAAAAAAAACTCTGAGAACAAATGAAACTAATTCAGAACACGAGAAAAAGACCTCACTGAAAACTATGGACCAAATTGAAAGAGTAAAAAAGAAAAAAAAACTATGATCGTGGTGACCACGTTGTGATAGTATATTGTAAGGGAAGTAATTAACTTTAATAGTAAAGCTACGTGGTTATGCCCTTGTTTGTAGTGTGATTGTTTTAGCCCACGTGCTACGTAAGAAGTTTCTCAGACCACTTAACCTTGAGTCTGGTAAATCTAACGTGATAGTTAAGAAAACTTGGAAGTGTCAAAAAGTGAAATGTCTGGGTCGACATAACCAGACTAAAGGAGTAACTACAAATAATTTCAGGGTCAAAGATTGTCTGTCTAGACAATTTTATGAGGGTCAGACGTCACGTGAGAAATAATTTTCAACAAAATTCTGGAAGTTTATGGCGAGAAAATGTACTAGGTATTTAAGGGACAGATTGTTTGAGAGAGTATTAGTATGAGTATCAGATGTGTGAGAGATCAGTTCAGTTTCAGTTCAGTTTAAGATGAGTTGGATAGGATGTTTGATTTAGCTGTTACTGTAATTATTTGTGTTGTACTGAGTTTGCCTTATAGCTTTATTCAGCAGAATATATAGAACTAAGGAATGCAGAATTAGTTCTATTTTTTGAGATTATGTTGAGAGCAGTGATTCTCAAATTATGTGTGTGATTTTTGTGAGACACAGTGATGCATATTCGTGTTATCCGTAATTTACAACTCTTTATTCATTCATTATGTTTGATTGCTGTTCTGGTTGAGTGAGAATGTAGATCACTTCCCCTCATGTGGCAAACTGCTGTCTTTCCGGGAGTGGAGCCTAAGTGTAATTTTTTCTTGTTGATATTCTTACTCCCTGTCACGTGGCAAACTTCTGTCTCACCGGGAGTGGAGCATATGTTAACATTCTTCACCTCATTCGCCATCTACCATCAGTTCAATTCAATTCAAGTGCCGTGCCGCGTGGTGTAGGCGATGATTTGTCTTCACAATTCCATGTCTTTAGACTTGATTATGAGATCCACTTGTAACTTTCTTGTTATGGCTAGGGCCACACTGACAGCCCATCCAGTAACTTCTCTCTTTCTTGCTCTGTCTCTTCTTCCTTCAATTTTTCCAGTTGCCACAGTGTATTCCAATTTTCCTCTTCTCAGGAAATGTCCTATAAATCTCGCTTGTCTGCCTCTGATCTTTGCTATAATTTGCGTTTTAACTCCAGCCTCTCCATGGTACCTTCAACATCCTTCTTATAAACCACATCTCCATGACCTCCTTTTGTCGCTATACTCTCTTATTCATAGACCATGCTTCACACCCATAAAACACAATTGGCTCGATGTAACATTTAAATACTCGGAATCTTGTTTCCATTGATATGGATCTGTTGCACAAAATGTTTCTCATTTTCTGGAATGCTGACTTGGCCTGAGCAGGTCTGCTTTTTATTTCGTTGTGACATTTCCCATTAGTTGTTATAATCGTTCCTAAGTGCTTAAATCTATCAACTTGCTTCAGATTTGTGCCATCGATGATAATACTACATTTTGGTGGTATTCTTTTCTTTGATATGACCATCACTTCAACCTTCTTTTTGTTCAGGCTGAGACCTTTACTTTTACTTTCACGAACCACGGCGTCCAGAGGAGCCTGTAGCTCCCCTTCACTTTTAGCAATCAGGACTGTGTTGTCTGCATATCTTAAGTTGTTAAGGTTGTACCCGTCAAGTGATATTCCTGGCATGTTCTCTATAATTCTCATTACGTTTTCGCTGTACAAGGAGAAGAAGTCAGGGGATAAAATTCATCCTTGTCTCACTCCCAATTTTATGTCTTGGAATGCTCCTATTTAGTTCTCAGCCTTCATTGCTGCTTATTGCTCCCAATATATGTTTTTGATAAGTTTCAGATCCTTCCCATCTATGCTGATCTATGTTGAGGTCTTCCAGCATTCTTGTAATTTCTGTGTTTCTTACTTTATCAAATGCTTTACAGTAGTCTATGAACCATAAGTATACGTCCATCTTCTGTTGATCTCTCCATCAATGTTCTTATTATATATATGGCGTTACTTTTCCTTCGACGAAGCCGCACTGTTCTTGGGGGATTTAAGGTTTTATTTTGCTCCTGACTCTTCTCATAACAATAAGTAGGATTTTGATAACATGGCTCATAAGACTAATAGTTCGATGGTCTTCACATTCAACGGCACCTTGTTTTTTTTGGTAGGGCAAGGAAAATTGATTGCAAAAGGTCTGATGAGACATAGTTACTGTTATAGATATCATTCAACAATCTGGTAATTATTTCTATGCCAAGTTCTCCTAATGCATCCAATTCTTCCTTGGTGATTTTATCTGGTCCTTGTGCTTTGTTGTTTTTCATGTGTTTGATGGCTTCTTTCACTTCTGCTTTTAATATGCGAGGCCCTTCATTATTATTTCGTATATCTATTTCGCTTTCATTGTTCTCATATAGTTCTCTAATCTATTCGCTTCATCTTGCGATTATTTCATCTCTTTCCTTTATTGTATGCCCCTCCTTTCACTTCAGGCAACCAGTCTTGTGGTATGGCATTTTGTTTAACTCCTTTATTTATTTGTACATATCTCTTGCGTTTCCATGATTTCTCATTAGATTTATTGTATTTATGTTTTATTTCTTTATTTATTTTGTCATATTCATCTTTATCATCCTTAAGACTTCTTCTCCGATCCATTAGTTGCCCAATTTCTTCTGTCATCCACCCCTGTTTAATGTGTCTTTTTATTTGGAGGTAGGATTTCGATAGATGTTTGGTGAATAGGGTCTTTAAGCATATTCCATTGTTCATCAATCGTTTCAGTCTTCTCTTTAGCTTTGTATTTATTATGTACTATAGTCCTGTATTGTTCTTGTATTGCTTTATCTTTCCGTAACAGCTCTCAATCTAGTTCTTTGTTTTTATCTGCTACTTTTAACCTCTTTAGCCCGATTCTCACTTTTCCTACGGCTAGGATGTGGTCACTGTTGCAATCTGCGCTTGGTCTTGTTTTAATGAATATTACTGAGTTCCTGAATCTTCTGTTGTAATCTATCTGGTTATGCATTTTATTATTTGGCTTTTCCACGTCCATAGTCGCCTAGGGTGTTGTTGAAACCAATTATTTCCTATTATCATTTTATTCTTTTCTGCCCACTCAATCAATATCTCTTCTCTTTTGTTTCTGATTTCTATTCCATACTTGACAGTAGCTTCATTGTCTTGTTCAGTCCCTACTTTCGCGTTTAAATCACCTAGCACAACGTTTACTTCCCATGGTTTGCATCGTTTCATTGCCATGCCCAGATTGTTGTAAAATTCTTTTATCTCAGAGCTTTTTGAAGTTGGTGCGTATACTTGGATGAGACTTGTGTCTATTAGATGGCCATGTAATTTAACCATTAACACTCTGTCTGATATGCACCAGGAGCCTTTCACAGTTCTTGCTGTCTTCTTATCCAATATTATGCCAACTCCATTTCTATGCTGGTTCCCCCCCCCCCCCCCCCCCGAACATATTATTTTGAAGTCTTTATGATCTCTGCTTCCTGCTCCAGTCCATCTCATTTCACATAAACCAAGGATGTTAAGTTCCATTCTTTTCATTTGTTGTTCGATGTTTTCCAAGTTCTGTTAATTTTCTAATGTTCCATGTTGCAATTACTGTGGTGTTGCTTTTGTTTTCTTTGCGTACAGTAGTTGGATGACGGTCTGGTATCAGCTATCGCACGTGATGGTCCCTACTGGAGGTGGTTCCACTGGAACCCCCATTAACATCGTTATGATTCAAAGAATTGTGGATTGTCATGACTGTTCTTGGAAATGTACAGTGTTGGTTTCCCCTTGCTTTCCACCGGTTTGTTTATGGTTTACTTCACTAGCCTTTGACTCTGGCTAGAGCCTACCCTACAAGTCAGCAGGAGGTTTGAAATCAGAGTTTTCCTTCTCCTAGATAAGCTACCAACCAAGACTGACGAGTATCATCTACATGAACTACCATCAGTACCCATCAATAAAACTTGTTATTTGTACTCCACATACTACACTATGTTATCTGTAGTCGTGGAGAGAGTCAGAGGTTTTGATTCTGTGCTGTTGTTATCAAAGCTGGAGTTGTGTACCTGGGTGTGATCGTTTCTCTGCGTATATCAAAGAACACTTGCTAATACTTTCATAACTAACAATCAGTTTAAAAGAAATATCTTACTCCACTTAAAACTTCATAAAGCAGCTGCACATGCAACCTATTTTGACTCTGACTTTCGGCACCAGCCTCAGTATATTTCCAAAGCTGGTGCCGTGACCAGCCCTTTCTGTACGATCAGTACTGTTAAAGCTAGTGACTTGGTCAGCGCTTTCCTTCACGGTTGTTTTCTGTTTCAGCTCAGCGCTTTCCTCAAGGTCAGCACTATTCTTTCTTTGTCAGCACGATTTATTAGTGCCTTGTTCGGGTCTTTTCTAGTATTACCGACATCAAGCTGTTGCTATTTACTATACGCTGTATGTTGCTATAGCATCTTGTATTGTGCACTGTCACTCCTTGTGATAGCTTGTATTTGTTATGTCTGCTATTACATGTATGTGACTATGAAGCAATATTGGATGTTTAGTGGTAGGTATTGAAGTTCACTGGGATAGAGTAAGTCAATTAGCATAGGTTCCCAAGTTGTATACAGTTTAGCTTAGGAGTTGTTAGTTATTAGCTAGATAGGGAAACCAAGTCATTCAACGGTTAGATAGTTAGGTTCGCATCTCGGAAGGCCATTTCCACCAGGGTCCTCAACTGCAGAGCTGAAAAAAAGCACTGTCTAGCAGATTTAGCAATAGTGGGGTGTCAATTCAGGGAGTTGTTTAGTTGTCAAGACGGCGATGAAGACCACAGCAGCCAGAAGTATGGGGCACTTCTTGCCCTTTGGCTTTCTGCAGTGCTTGCTTCCAGCCATGCTGCAGTCCGGTCCAGTACAGCAGAACCTGAACCTGTATGCTGTGTAGAACCAGAGGCACTTGTTACGTCATATATAGTCGTCCTCCACACAGAAAAGGAGAGGTAACATGTGTTGTATATGTTCACAGCTTCTCTAGGTACGGTCAGTGCCAGTCCTATACTTTAGTCGTTCATCTCTGCAGCTGGATCAACAATGAACTTTGTAATACTAAGGATTCCAAGAATATTGTGTGGAACATTGAACATTTTATGTGAGGACGGTAGCAGGATGTTTTTCTTCTACTGATAGTATCAACATCAGATAAATTGACTTGTGTGAATTTCACCAGTCTGGACATTATCAGCAGTGAAGTGTTTTTCTCTCTCATCAGAATTAGTTACAAAAGTCAGTTAGTGGTTAGGTAAAATTGATTGTTATTGTACTGCTTTATGCATCGATATGTTTTATCTTGGGTTTCTTGGTATATTTCCAGAAGATAGTTTACCATTGCTTTCCTTCCGGGCAGTGACTGTACTAGTCATTGACTGTAGCCATTGTCCCTACATTGGACACAAAAAAGAACAAATATATCTATACTACAAGAGCTTAATATTGAAGAAGGCTGGCTAGTAACGAGGATTAAAGAGAGAAAACTTAAATACTTTGGATACATTAAACGTCATGATAATTTAGAGAAGACCGTATTGGAAGGATACATAATGGGAAAAAAAGAGGAGGACCAAAACGAAGATGGCTGCAAGACATCGCTGACGATCTGCAAATGGATGCAGCAGCGGCAGGTCATCTTGCTCACAACCGAGAAGCCTACAGGAGTGCTGTTTGGGAGGCTAAGTTCCGCACGGGACATGCAAACGAATGAATGAATGTTTTATCTAGATAATATAAAGATTCTTGCACCCCTGGATGATGTTGCTCTGTGATATGGATTGTTTGAGATCAATCATATGATTTGAAGTTCCAGGTTTACCATACTTGTGATGAAAGGGAATTAATCTGCAAAGAGATATTGGCAGCATAATATTTCGATTTTGAATGTTTTTCTTTCAGCTAATTAAATATAGTTCAAAATTTGATTATAATGAAAGCTCATATATTCCGTAGTCAGCAGAAATAATAGTTTGAGTGAAGTTATGAATATGTGGTTTCCAATACGACATAGCATATCCCAGAGCCTGAGTATTCCATTTAGGTTTCCTGCTAATGGAGCTATGGTTGTGAAATCTAATCTCGGTTCGCAACTGGATTATAGCGGACTTTAGTGTTAGAGATATTCCTGATATTAATTATTATTTTGGATGTGACGGTATTATCCAGGAGGCGGTATTCCACAGAGGGGTCTTGTTAGACCAGTTATAAATATTTTTGGCCCGTACAATTGGTATGGTACACAATCCCCTGTTGGGATGAATGGAATGCGGTTTAGCCTAATACCAAGGTTTACCTGTTCTACATATGTATAACGGATAGTTGCATATGATTAGAATAGATGATTACATATAATGCCAAGGTTGACCTGTTCTACATGTGTATAACGTATATTTGCATATGATTAGAATAGATGATTACATATTATACCCAAAGTTGTGCTACAACATAGTTACGTATGATATGAATAGATGATAATATATTCTACTTGAGTTAACCTATCCTACATATGTACAGCATTTACGTGTGTATGGCGATAATAGATATTTACAAATAGAGCAAGAAGATGCATCATTTTCAGAGCAGAGTTTAATAACGCCAATGCGTGTGCTCTGCTGGAGAGAACTATTATTTTACAAAGAGACTTGGAGTATAACATTATAAACATATTTTGGTAATAGTAGTTTTGTTCTTGTGAGAGTTAAGTGGTTCATTTTTTGTTTGGTGGGGGGAGGGGGGGTGGGGAGAGATTTGACGGGCAAATCTCTTCCTAGGGGAGGGGGAAGTATGCTATAGTATATTGTAAGGGAAGTAATTAACTTTAATAGTAAAGCTACGTGGTTATGCCCTTGTTTGTAGTATTGATTGTTTTAGCCCACATGCTACGTGAGGAGTTTCTCAGATCACTTAACCTTGAGTCTGGTAAATCTAACGTGATAGTTGAGAAAACTTGGAAGTGTAAAAAAATGGAATGTCTGGGTCGACATAACCAGACGAAAGGAGTAACTAAAAATAATTTCAGGGTCAAAGATTGTTTGTCTAGACAATTTCATGAGGGTCAGACGTCACGTGAGAAATAATTTTCAAGAAAGTTCTGGGAGTTTATGGCGAGAAAATGTACTAGGTATTTAAGGGACAGATTGTTTGAGAGAGTATTAGTATGAGTATCAGATGTGTGAGAGATCAGTTCAGTTTTAGTTCAGTTTAAGATGAATTGGATAGGATGTGTGATTTAGCTGTTACTGTGCTGTACTGAGTTTGCCTTATAGCTTTATTCAGCAGAATATGTAGAGCTAAGGAATGTAGAATTAGTTCTATTTTTGAGATTGTGTTGAGAGCAGTGATTCTCAAATTATGTGTGTGATTTTTGTGAGACACAGTGATGCACATTCGTATATCCGTAATTTACAACTCTTTGTTCATTCATTATGTTTGATTGCTGTTCTGGTTGAGTGAGAATGTAGATCACTTCCCCTCATGCGGCAAACTGCTGTCTTTCCGGGAGTGGAGCCTAAATGTATTTTTTCTTGTTGACATTCTTACCCCCGTCACGTGACAAACTTCTGTCTTGCCGGGAGTGGAGCCTATGTTGACATTATTCACCTCACTCGTCATCTACCATCAGTACCCGTCAATAAAACTTGTTATTTGTACTCCACATCTTTTCAAGTTACTACACTATGTTTTCTGTAGTTGTGGAGAGAGTCAGAGGTTTTGATTCTGTATTGTTGTTATCTAAGTTGGAGTTGTGTACCTTGGGTGTGATCGTTTCTCTGCGTGTATGAAGAAACATTTGCCAATACTTTCATAACTAACAGTCATTTTAAAAGAAATATCTTACTCCACTTAAAACTTCATAAAGCAGCTGCACATGCAACCTATTTTAACTTTGACTTTTCGGCACCAGCCCCAGTATACTCCCAAAACGTTGCCACTAAAAAAAAAAAAACCAGCCTCATCGGATTAGAAAATAAATGAAGATTCTTTTTAAAAAATGTATAAAACATTATTGTCTTATCCACCAACAACACATCGTGAATAAATGTGTGATGCAATATTTATGACTTTATCTTGTGATTTTTGTTTTCCTTTTCCACCAGCCACTCAGTCAGTAGTTCATTCGCATGTCCCTTGCGAAACTTTTCCTCCCTAACAGAACTCCTGTAGGTCTCTCGGTTGTAAGCAAGATGCCCTGCTGCTGATGCGCCTACTTGCAGATTATCAACAATATCTTGCAGCCATCTTCGGTTTTGGTCTTCTTTCTTTTTCCCATTATGTATTCTTCGAAGACGGTCTTCTCTAAATTCTCTTGACGTTTAATATGTCCAAAATATTTAGGTTTTCTCTCTTTAATCCTCTTTACTTGCCAGCCTTCTTCAATATTAAGTTCCTGCAGTATGGATATATTTGTTCCTTTTTGTGTCCATGATATTTGAAGAACTCTTATGTAGCAGTTACATTCAAAGTCATTTATGTGTTTCTCAGCTGTTTTATTAAGTGTCAGGTCTCATAGGCATATGTTGCGATGGGAAAGATGCATGCCTTTAAAAATCTTGTTTTTGTAGATCTGTCTATCCCTGTCAACAGCTTCTTTAGTTGCTTTACTTTTTGAAGAGCGATAGATGTTCTTTTTTGAATTTCCCTCATTGTATTTTTATTTACTAATAATCCAAGATATTAAAAACTCCTCACCTCTTCCAATTTTTCCTCATTGATATATATATTTCAGCTGCCTTATTTGTTGTGTCAGTTGTCATCAATTTAGTTTTCTTCGCATTAAGACAGAGGTTGTGCTGATCACTATTCTTACGGACTAACATAATTAGTTTTTCGATTCCTTTTTGTGTTGTGGACAATAATACTGTGTCATCAGCATATCTAATCTGTAGTAGTTCGTAACTGTTATGGCAGCCACTAGCCACATGAACAGCGACTGAATGGCAAACGAGCCATGTTTTTCTTCAGGGAATTGAAGGTCAAATGCCACGCAGAATACACAAGCTCGAAGAAACTGGATCCTGAACACAATATTCACATTTGGCAGCTGTATCAAAGAAAGAGAGCTAGAAAAAGCAGGACACAAGCTGCTTAGTAACATCACCCTAGCATTTTGTACAAACAACTTATAAACTGTCTAATAAAATGGAAATATCCATTAATTTTCTTCAATTCATTTGCTCCATTCTCTATCTCTCTTCCTGCGTCCCCCTCTTTACTCACGCACGTAACAAGCCCATCTGGTATTTACAAATCTGGTAAGTCGGTAAAATGGCGTAGTGCACTCAGCTAAGGAGCGCTATGTTTGCAGGTGCTTATAATATGCATGCTCGAGTTACCACGGTAACTATGAGTTAAATCACACCGGAAGTTATATTTCGGAAGCTTAACAGGAAGTACATCCAACTGGTTCCACTGAGACTTGTGATAATGGAAAAAGGGGGGGGGGAGTGAAAAAATAGACTATTTTAATGATTTCTTTTCTTTGGATTTAAAACATGGGATAAAAGTTGTTAAGTTCATTAATGACCTATTATAAAAAAATAAAGGAGATTCTGAGTACCAAAGTCGAAAGAACCATAGAACGAAACCAGAAAAACGGCAGAAGATATGTATAAAAAAGGCAATGAGACAAAGAGAAAGATAGGGAATGAAAGAAAGATTATATTTGGAAATAGAATTGCTCCTAAAAAGAACTAGGAGAACTCAAAATTGCGTTGAAAATTAACATTTCTGAAGTTTGGGCCTTGCATGAAGGATAATGCTCGCGTAGGCAATCCCAGTGTGAAAACTGCGATACTGAGAATCTTTCTGTCGCAATTAAACTATCTTACACCTTACATCCTTCCCGTGCCGTTAAACGTCACACAAGGCCCGCATGGTTGTTCGCGAAGATGTCCTGTCTTCGGCGAGTTTATCAATCTCATCAAGTGATGTTATGCCCACTGAATTGGCTTCTCTTAACAATGTCCTCTTAAGAGTTTCACTTGGCCGACCTCTTTTTCTTCGGCCTGTTGTGTTCCATTTGATAGCTTGTTTGGGGGAAATTATAGTATTTAGTTATTACATTTTTTTCCAGTGTATTGGTTCCGAGATTTCATGAGTGTAGTACCACATTCCATTATAAACTATGAATTATTATTCTACACAAATCTGAACCAAATACGGGTGTAGTCGTCAGAGAATATAGAGAGTCGATAATTGCAAGCGCCATCTGGCAAGCTCCAAAGGTAAACAGCTATTAAATGACAGTGTCATGTTTTTTGATCTAGTGAGCCAAATTTTTAAGTTATGGGGATATGCTGGCATGTAAACTCATACAATGCAAATCTTGCTGTTTAGATTTAGTCCGCCTAACCCGCGAGACGTGCTCTGGCATGGGATGCCAAATGAAATGTCGGAAACAATCAGGCAAATGGTAAAATGACCTGGTAAGGGATTTTATCACAGAACACATAAGACAGCGGATCCATAAAACCAATTCAATCACTCAGTGATCTCTCTCTCTCTCTCTCTCTATCTATCTCTCTCTCTGTATTTATCTGTCTGTCTTTTTAGCTAGATGGTCGCTTTTCTGGTAACTCATAAAACCGTTTCAAAATTCACTTTCGTTCATCATAAAATGTTTCCTAGCAGGTCCATCGTAATTACATCGTTCCTTTATGGGTTGTCATATCCTGTTTTACAGAGATTTTGTTACTCTTTATATTAAACAAATTATTATTGCTTACAAATCCTCATTTATGTAGTACTCAGTGGTAGAAATGGGTGATAACTTTCTTGCCTTAAATTCACATCTAGGGAGTAAAAGTAATTGCCCAGTTTTTTTTCTCTCTAAAATGCAGTTTTAGCTCAGTGTAATTTATTTTGACAGATCTTTGTTTGTTGTGTGGCTCGTCACTGTGTCAAGCCATACAGAGTAGCATTTGTAGACCTAAAATGCTTCATTAGAAAAGAAAGATGCTACACTCAAATCACAAACATTAATTAATAAAGTTATCATGTGATCTGGAAATAATTAGGTTATCAGCTATCTTTACGATGTGGAAACAAATTAATAAACTTAAATATTTCCTTTCTTGGAGAGTTAAGATTTTGAAAGTGAACAAGCTGAATAATTATTTTCTGACTTTATTACCATAGGTGTTAAGAAATATATGATGTGACATGAAAAGTATATATATTTATAGATTATTCCTGAGCTTGTATCAAGCAAGTGCAGAACAATGGTTCTTCATGTTCTTGCTTATTTTATAAAACAAAAATGTACGATTCCTTTCATTATTATTTCCAGTTTTTATATTCATTTATTTTTCTAAATGCATGTAAAATAGTCTATAAACATAGCAGTTAACTTCCATTCTATTTAGCGGTTCTTATGGTCTCAAACTATTTAGTGGTTCTCATGGTCTCATAACTATTTGGTGGTTCTCATGGTGTAAAAACTATTTAGTGGTTTTCATGGTGTCATAACTATTTAATGGAAATTATGTTTCCCATACTTTAAGTTTTCTTTTTTAAATTAATTGGCTATTAAGATACTGGATGTTGCACAAAAATGCGAAGAGAACAAAATTAGACTTTGATTCTAAGAAATATATAAATTAGCAGAACATTTGGACAAGTAACTTGATCGAATCAAAGGTTGCTGATATGACAAAGAATGAGAGACTAGGGTCAGTGTTTAACTGGTCAGAAATGAGAAGATAAAGCAGTCCTGTGTCGACTTGTGGCAGCATTTGGTACCTGCGTTAAGACAATTTGGCCTAAGCCGGAGCCTCCGTCAGACACTAAATCCACCACACTACTATACAGCATGTTACGAGATAAACAGACATGTTTATCATCAATTTTTAAAAAAATAACAGAATGTAACTTAGTATAGTAACTGCGTGTAAATTAATCACAAAATATTATTACAAAAACATTAAATAAAGAACCATACGGCAATAACTTTTCAATTACACACAAAAATGTACATGTATATACACACACACCGATATGCATGCATTCTTACTCACCAAATAATGATTCATTGTGCTAACTCATATCGTTATCTTGCCTTATGAATTTATAGTGTATGTAGAACAGCAAATGTTTCTAAGTTGAATCACAAAGTCAATTGTTAATCAGTCCTGTGGGACCTCGCTATAAGTTTCGTAACTCGTTCGGCCGAATTTTGCCAGTGCATGATCAACTGAACATTACAAGAATATGTGAAAACACACGAGACAGCCGAAGGAGATCTCAGAATAGCTTACAAAAAAGTGAAATGAATTGGTATTTACAGTAGTAAACATTACTCAATTACGTCATTTATAATTAAAACAAGGTATTTCAAAACTCACCTAGACTTTCAAAACATTAGTAACTTTTATACCGAAAATTGTTTTTTTAAAAATAATTTTCTATTCAGATAGTTAATTACAAATTTTAGAAATTTAACACGGGAAAAATTCACAATGGAAAAAAGAACCCTAAAATCGTGGAATTTTATTTTGAAAATAGGCGATCAATAGTTTTGACGGAAAGAGCATATTGCTGATATTTAAGTGTCAGAAAGGCACATTCAAATTATATGATTCGTCAATTGATTCAGTGTTTACAGCAACATGGTACCACAGCTGAATTTCCGCGTTCTAGAAGACCATATTCAATCCAAACGCACTGGAATAATGAACGTATGTAGGAGAGTGTTCACCGAATAAATTCGCGATATTCACAAACTTCATGTGACCATCACACTCGCCCAACTTGACGACTCTATTATTTTTTTATGAAGTGGTTTGGCACCACTTAGAAATTAAAACGAACTAGAACTCTTTTTACCTAGAGAACACTTACTATAGTAGACTGAGAACACGTGGAAAATGAACCTTGAAGGAGACTTAACAAAGGTCAATGGGAGCTGGTGTAAGACTGTTGCTCCATAGGTTAAGTTAAAGAACTTCTATTTACAACTTAATGGGAACAATTACTTCAAACGTAGTACTACAGTACTAGATATATAGAAGTTAAATGTTTATTTCCTCCCTTAAATAACGAATGTACTAATAACCCCAAGATCTGGAAACTGTCACCCTTAATGAAAACGTAATCTAGAAGTTGTCTTGACCGCAGTGCTTACATTAATTCAGTTACTCTCTCCTTGATTTGCACAATTTATTTGACTTTGACTAGACATACGTACACATATGAAATCTCTTCTTCTTCTTCGTTCGCATTGTCTGTCTATATATGCAGTTCTGTCTCTTGGACAAATTTCACTGTTTTTTGTAATTCATAGAGCTTATCTTCTTTAGTGGTTTCATTGGACCGGTAATTATTTCTCAGTGTCTCATGGTTGGTGCAGTTTTGGAGGATATGTTCCACAGTTTGGGGCACCTGGGCACATGTACATAGATTAGTAGTACCAACCTTAAACTTTGTATAGATATGACTTCGGAGTCAGCTGTGTCCTGTTCGGAGACGGAAGATGGTGACTTGTTCCTTTCTGTTTAGCATGTGATAGTCATCATGTGGTGGTTTTTGTGGCTTCCTGTAGGTTTTTATCATGCTTTTCTTCTGGTTATAGGTGATCGGTATGTCTGGTTGCTCCATTTCAGTGCCCTCTTTGACCAGATGGCCAGCTTTCTCATTGCCTGGTATAACACAGTGGAAGGGAATCCACTGCAAGGTGACTCTATGTTGTGAGCCAATTTTTGACAAGACATCTTTAAGGTCTGGTAGTTTATTGCACTGAAGAGCTTCCAGTACTGATCTTGCATCTGTGAGAATTACTATGGGACATGTATCAATTCTGGAGTCTGATAGTTTTTCAACTGCAGCAATAATTGCCCTAACTTCTGCATCATAGTTGTTGCAGTATTTTCCAGTGGATATGGAAATCTTGTCAGTGGTGTTGTTTGGATATTCAATATGTGCTCCTGCCCCTCCATTCTTTATGGCATCGTGTGCAGATCCGTCTGTATACACACGTATCCAGGTGTCACATGGATATTTGTCATCTATAACACTAAGTGTGGCTGTTGATCTTACAAGATTGCTCTGCATCTCACCATTCTGTACACCTTTCATTTCAGCCTGAATAGTTATTTGTGTACAATCTGCTTCTTTCCATGGTGTATGCTCTGGTACAGATGATAATGGAGCGACTACAGCTGGAAGGTCAGGTATCAGCTTACGCATGCGCTTGGCCTGATGAATGAAGTTGCTTCTTTTAAGCCGTCTTAGTGCCAAGTTATTGAATCTCTCCTTCAGGGGATGGCTTACAGAGCTGAGGAATTTCTCTCACCCAAGGTCATTACCTTTGTGTCTCTATGTTCCTTTAGTGCTTGAACACCAACTATTTTCTGCATTTCTACTAATGGTGTAGACCTCATGGCATCTGTGATAATCCGTAGTGACTGATTTTGTACCTTGTCTAGATTATGCAGCGTAGTGTTTGATGCTGTGCACCAGGATGTTGAGCCATATTCTAAATGTGGTAGAATACTTTGCTGATGTACATTCTTGACATATGAAATAACAATACACGTTTTCACTACACAGAATAAACCGAGCAAAATTAGCCGTGCATTTTTCAAAATGGTAAAATGAATGTATGAGATTTTAATGGCCATTGACATACACAAATAAAGTTCAACACAAGGAAAACATAGTCATATACATCCATATTTATCTGCATTTTTGGTTTTGTGCATATGTGGTGAACACAATATGCGAGGTCATGAATATGATGGAAGAAAAATGAAAATGAAAAAAAAACAGATACAATCATTAACCATTCGATGTCCCGTTTCCCAAGGGACATTAACATTTTCAGTATAAAAACAATAATATGCAAAACAAACGTGTCTCGCTGTACCAAATTAACAAGCAAAAGTATGTGTCCTTTATCTTGATAATATTGTATTTTCCAACACAATATTATCAAGATCAAAGACAGACAAACAGGCAGGCAGGCAGACAGAGAAAGCACCACTAAAATGACTGCTAATATGGGAGCTGTGTCAATGAAACAGTTTAAATCTGAAAAAAAACTCACCAAGCACTGCTATTCTTGTCCCTCAAAACGTTTGACAACGTTTAAAAACAAAATTTACACTTACAGGAGTCGGGTGGGGATCATGGCCTTACTGACGCCACATTTCACAGCACAAACTACACTTAGTTAACTGACGCCACATTTCACAGCACAAACTACACTCTCTTATACTCACAGAACACTATGGAAACAATATCACAAAACAAATATAGACAGACGATAACAATCCTTCCCCCCCCCCCCCCCATCCAGACATCACCTAATATTCTAGATACGATGCCACTGTGCCTACCTTCCCAGCCAGTGATATCATCTTACCCTCTGTGATATCATGTGCTGCCTAATGATATTGTGATTTTCCTTGTGAACTTGAAGCGTGATGTCACCATGCCTTCTTTCATATTTGACATCGGTGGACTTTTCATCGTGAGAGACTGTTATTGCTGAAAAGTATCTGTATACTATGATTGACATTTACTGCTGTTATTCCTGATATTCTGTATTCCAGTATATGAATATACTCAAGTGCTGAAGTGCCTGTATTCCAGTGGATATGATGGACTGATATGATTCCTGTCCAAGATTCTCTGACATTGTGAAGGACGCCCGGATGCTATTTAGTGTGGTATTTGCTAGTTAATGTTGGTATTATTAGAAAGTGACTTGACAGTTGAGATATTATTGTTGTTTTACTAGAATTATTATTTTGAAAATCTGGATATTGCCTTGCTATTTATATAACTTAGCATTCAAGGTGTTGCCTGACTGATTGATGTGGTTTACATAATATAGTGGCTTAGTTTCACAGAGTTTCAGTGGCTGTCGAACCATGTACTATGACTTCTGCTCCATCTACGTCAGAACTGCTTGTGTTCTCCAGGACACCTTGAATCAGCTCTCCTATGTACTATCCGTTATTGACAACTATGATGATATTCAAGCCAAAAAGACCCTGGCATACTTACCTACTTCCAGTCCCATAACAGACTTCATCAAAGAGAGGATCAGCTTACAGGAGTCGTGGAAAGACTTCTCTGATGTCCTAACTTCAAGGTATGGAGTTTTGAACACTCCCGTAAATGATTGGCATACTTTGACCAGCATCAGACAGGTTGTTGGAGAGTATACAGTCTGTGACTGACGGAATTTCAGTGGCAGCCAAAGTAGCATATTCTCAGCTCTCATTATTCAGACCTCAGCTTTCCTTTATCTCAGAGACAGTTGGTGCAAGTGTTCACCGATGCGCTGATAGCCAGATCTATAAAGACCAAGTTAATTAGAGATAGGCCAAGTACATTTGACAAAGCTGTGTTGATATCTCTTCAGAATTTACTGTTGCACACCACACTGTAAGTCTTAGTTGTCACCTTAGGGAATCTTCTCATTTCTTTCAATGTTCGTCGAAAGAGGCTGCACTGTCTGAGAGGAAGCCTTTGGCTTTGCAGTCGGCGTAGCTGGTTTCCCATACCGGGAAGTCACCAGGATCTGCGTCCAATCGACAGGTTCTTCACAACAAGTGTGTTAGAAACTGTTGACATTAGAGTTTGGTATGCATGTTAGACTCCAGGACACATAGACAAGTATTGTCTAAAAAGAACTAGTAAGCAGGAAAAACTGTTGAGTCGAACCATGGAGAGTTCACGTGCTTCCGACAGAGTATACACACCTTCCCGATTAGTCAATAAATCAAATGCACATTTCCTCATGCCACACTTTTATTGACAGTGGCTCCAGAACTCCCCCCCCCCCCACACACACACGCCTACCTCTGTGCCAATTTCTGTCGCTTCGCTGAAGTTTAGGTCTTTGATAATTCCGAGGCTAGTGTCTATCTCTTGAAAGAGTCAGTCTTCAGATCTTTGTCGAGCTCTTTCAGACTTCTTCCTGCTAAGATTAGTGTTCAGACAGTGACTGCCTCTTCAATGAAAGTCTTGGGCAGAGTTTTCCATCCGGCTAATCATGCTGGTGCTACTGTCTCTCATTGTTTTTACGTGGTTCGTAACATGAACCGGTGTGCCATTCTTGGACGTGACTTTCTTGTATGGTGTTATCGTAGACTACAAGTCTAACATTCTGACGTACATAACAGGAAAATTTCGTTTGAGCCGGATATGCAAATGGCCTCTATTCTTCCGGTACGTAGTTTGTCTGTTCTTTCTCCTCGCTCTACAGGTGTGATTCCTTTGAAGTTAAAGGCCCAGCCATATTTCCCTAATGGAAACCCTTATGTGGTTCAGGTAACCGTTATTGCTTTCTTACAGTCCCAGTCGGAGTTTGGTGTTGTGGACTTTGATCAACAGTCTTTTCATATCCCGGTGGTTACTGTTATAAACCATTCTAATAAATACATCCGTTTGAAACGTGATTGTGTTTTGTGTCGGCTTACTCCTCTTTCAGAGTTTGCAGATTTGGTGGAGGTAGAATGCTCTACGTCTACATCGACAGCTGAAAGTCGCATCGAGAGTATCTTCTGGCAGGTTCCGTGCCCTTAGAAGTACATGAACATCATTTCAGATTTGTTGATAGGAAGCTCGGAGGGTTTTTGCTCTGAGTGACTCCGAGATCTCTCACACCTCGACAACATAACCCTGTCGTACTCCCTTAGCAAGTAGAGAGGAGACTGAGAACCCTTTGAGATTATGTTGCGTGACTGGATCATTTCCTGCACGATTTAAGAGTGATCTTCACCTGTAGTACTGGTGCCCAAGAAGGATGGTAGTCCCTATTTTTATTGCGACTATCGTGCAATCAGTGCTGTGACTCACTCAGTGTCATATACATTTCTACGCATTGGGGATATTTTGCGCACGTTATGAAACACCTAACCAAATGAATGAATGAATGAATAGGAAACACCACGTTTTTTCAGCACTTCAGCACTTCGGATGATGGTTGATGCTTTTGGTGCGTCCCTATGTCTGAAGAATCAAAACAAAACTCATCTTTCAGCTGCCATTTAGGCTCGTTCTGTTTTCGATATATGAGTTACGGCCTAGAAGGAGCACCATCTATGTTTACTGCGCTCATGGACACAGTATTCCAAGGCTTGGGGAAGTTCGCACAAGCCTCATTCATTCATTTGCGTGTCCCTTGCGGAACTTTGCCTCCCTAACAGCACTGCTGTAGGCCTCTCGGTTGCGACCAAGACTGGCTGCTGCTGATGCATCCATTTGTAGATCCTCAGCGATGTCTTGCAGCCATCTTCTCCTTGGTCTTCCTCTCTCTCTTTTTCCCATTATGTACCCTTCCAAGACGGTCTCCTCTAGATTATCATGACGTATAATGTGTCTAAAATATTTAAGTTTTCTCTCTTTAATCCTCTTTACTAGCCAAACGTCTTCAATATTAAGTTTTTGTAGTAAGGATATATTTGTTTTTTGTGTCCATGATATTTGAAGAACCCTTCTGTAGCATTTACATTCAAAGGCATGTATGTGTTTCTCAGCTGTTTTGTTAAGTGTCCACGTCTCACAGGCATATGTTGCAATGGGAAAGATGCATGACCTTAAAAATCTTATTTTTCGTGGTTCTGTCTGTTATGCTCCGCAGAATCTTTAGTTATTTTACTTTCTGAATAGCGATAAATGTCCTTCTTTTAATTTCCCTCATTATATCTCATTATTAATTAGTAGTGATCCAAGATATTCAAAACTCTCCACTTTTTCTAGTTTTTCCTGATTGATACATATTTCTGCCGCCTTGTTTGTTTTGTCAGTTGTCATCAATTTAGTTTTCTTCGCATTAAGATAGAGGTTTTGCTCTTCGCTATTCTTACAAGCCTATGTGGACGACTGGTTTTCACGGACGGTACCATAGGGAATTATGTTCTCATTTTCAGATCTTTTTTTTACAAACTATGTGAACAGAAGGTCAAGCTGAAACCATCTAAATGCCACCTTGCGGCCTCAGAAACGAAATATCTCGGATACATCATCAGCCAGAATGGCATATCTCCGGATCCTGAGTAGATCAGAACCATTGTCGAAATGCCGTCTCCTTTGAAAGTAAAGGAAATGCGTTCTTTTCTGGGGACGTGTAGCTATTACAGACGTTTCATCCCCTATTTTTCGGAGATTGTAGCTCCCGCTGTTGATCTCGCCAAGAAAGGTAATAAGTTCAAGTAGGGGCCTGGTTCTCAGCCGACGTTTGAGTTTCTCATGGGCCGTCTTGCGAAGTTGACGTTTCTCTCGCATCCCGATCTGCAGAAGCTACTTACCATGGATACAGATGCTTCCATTGTTGCGGTTGGAGCCTGTGTGGTGCAGTCAGCCAATACAGGTGATGGTCTCTCTATGAAAGAGCCGCTGTAAAAAAAAGCAAAAGCTGTCTCGGGCACAAACTAAGTGGCATACATTCGAGAGAGAAGCCTGTCTACTACTCTCTCTGAACCTTAAGTGCCCAGGGCACATGGGCTTCCGCAAGGGTTTTCCACAAATGCCTGTCCTTTGCCTTTTTTTCTTCTCTTGCCCAAGTGAGCCCTCTATTGCTCAACATCTTCTCTGTTCTTCTTCTCAATGTTTCTTTTGGTCTACCCTTACTTCTGTTCCCTTGTGGTGTCCATCTTAGTGCTGTTTTTGGTAGTGAGTTGTCAGTCATTCGGAGCACATGTCCGAATCATCGCCAGCGTCTTTCCTCAAGAATTGCACAGATGCAAACTAGACATATTAGGAATACAAGAAGCAAGATGGAAAGAACAAAGCAGAATGAAATTAACAACACAGCACACAGAAGATACAATAATATGGTCAGGTAAAGAAGATTATCATGAAGGAGGAGTAGCATTGATTATAAGAAAAGAAGCATCAAGAGCATTGCTGAAATGGACCCCTATAAATGAGAGATTATTATATGCACGATTCAACTCAAGATTCACGAAGCTGTCTATTATAGTTTGTTATGCATCAACAGAAGCAGCTGAAGAGGAATTAAAAGAAGATTTTTACAACAGCCTCCAAGCCACAGTAGAAACAATACCCAAGCATGATATGCTACTCATCTTGGGTGACTTCAGTGCAAAACTAGGTGAAGGAAATGAAGATAGAAGAAGAATCATGGGAAGAGAAGGAATTGGAGAAATAAATGAAAATGGAGAAAGACTGCTGCAATGTGAAGAAAACATGATGACCATCGGAGGGACAATTTTCCAACACAAAAATGTATAAAGTGACTTGGAGGTCACCAGATAAAACCACAGAAAACCAAATCGATCACATATTAATAAACAACAAGTGGAAACAGTCATTACAAGATGTGCGAGCAAGGAAAGGAGCAGATGTAGGAAGTGATCATAACCTTCTGGTAGCAAAAATAAAACTAAAATTAAGGAAAGCTGTCTACTATGCCACGCAGAAATTGAAGTGTTTCCTGGCGAAAAGGCATTTTGTACTAAAGACGGACCATAGACCTGTGGTGGATTCTTTCCTCAGTCGGCAGGAAATGTCAAACACGAAGTTGCAGAGGTGGTTTGCTAACTTTCAACCATGGACTTAGAAATGTTTCATCCTAGTGCAAGGGATGCTGCCTTAGCACTTTTCGACGGTGCCACTTCTGTTCCCCTATTTCTGCATATTCTGGGTGGGGCTGCGATTTCAATCCCAGTTGACTGATAATAGGGATGGGAAGTCGGTCAGTATTGGTGAAGCATATTCGCAGGTTTATAGTCCGCTTGTAGTGGACTGTTCGTTTCAGGTCGACTTGTCGTGTCCGTGTTCACTGAAACCGCTGACATGGCGATGAACACGATTCGTCCAGTTGTGCAGGACCTCGCTGTCATAATTCTTTTTGCCTGTTGGAACCTATAACCGGCATTACGCGCCGGGTCATTTTCGTTCTGTTGCCGCGTCCAACTCGGAATATTGTCTCCCATCTCCTCCTTCTTTAGTATCACGGGCTCCTTCATGGTTCCCATCGGAGTTCAAACAGCCTGTTGACGCTAGAGTTCGTGCTTCTGAGCAAGTCTATGGAGTTGGATGCTTCTGCATCTTGTGTTCCTGTGTGTCAATGATTGTCGTTCTCGACGTAGGCGGAGGCAGAAGGAACTTACTTCCTCTTGCTGTCAGACACCGAAGTCTCGTCGCTCTGACAGTGAAGTGTATTTATCTGTTACCTTCGACCAGATACAACTGTGGTCCAGAGGCAGATCAGCAGTATGTATGTGATAGGAAGCTAATGGTGGGTTTAGGGCAGATTCTCGAGGGAGTGGACTTTAAAAAGTTCACACTGAGAATGGTGCATCGCGCACTGTTATAGAATTTTCCTTCGCTCGATTTGGAGCACAGGAAACAATTTATTCAGGATACGATTTTGAACATTAAGGATCCTAATTGTCCACCATTGCATAAATGTGAGCTATGTGATAGCTGTTCAAGTAGACACTAGAAATGTTAGTGTCCTGTTAGGAGTTAATCCTGCCAACTGTCAAGCTCTGCTTCTTCATAATGGTGTCTTAAGAGCTCAGAAATATTGTATATAATGTATGTATAGTTTTTCTTCACATATGATAATGTACTGTTTTGTACCAACTATGTGATGAATGACGCTGGCGATAGTTGGGACATGTGCTCCCAATGACTGACAACTCACTACCAAAAATAGCACTAAGATGGACACCACAGGGGAACAGAAGTAAAGGTAGACCAAAAGAGACATGGAGAAGAACAGAGAGGATATTGAGCAATAGAGGGCTCACCTGGGCAAAGGACAGGCATTTGTGGACCTCTGTGATTATTCCCTTTGAGAGATTTGTAGGGAGGGGGAATAATCTGTCCCTATATAACGGATGGAAATGTGGTTAAATCATGAGCGAGTTATGCTCTAAAAACGCCCCTCGTTGACTTGACCAATCAGATTACTGATAGGTCATGTGAATGCCTCTGATTGGTCGTAGAAAAAATCTCACACTTGGGTCCCGAACGAGCAAGGAAGAATGCCGGCCTGAAATTTTTTGTCTGCGTTGGTGTTTAAAAACTGGAACTATGGTTGGACTGCTTTAGCTGCTAAGTTGCCTGTCCTTGTTAGGACATGGAAAGGAACAGGCTGTTTGATTTCTGGATGTGAACTGTGCGAGTTCTGAGGAATTTTTTTTGACTACAGGTATGTTTGGTTTCTGTATGCTTGCTCGATAAATTCCATATGGCGGAGTTTAATCGCCGGAATTGTTCACGTTTTTGGTCTTGTTGAAGTTGTTTTCTCATCATAAATCATTCACATCATCTGATTCTCATATTAAAGATTTTAAAATTATGATTATGCATCTTGTTGCCTGACTTGTGAATTCTGTTGACTGGCTGTCAAGTTCCAGCCTTGTCATGTTTCTCGGGCTAGTTGGACAACTGCTGGCCTGTGTTAGATATTGTGATATTCCTGGGTGTGATATAGTGTTTACACTCTGAATATCGATGTAAACATTGTCTACCTTGGTGGTACAGATCCATATCATTTAGTGAATACACAAACATACAACAGTGGACACATTCAAATATATTGGGGCTATACCTCATAAATTGGGGGCATACTTCTATATCTCCGTCCTGTTGTGTTTGGTGAAGCTGGTTCAACCTCTTTCACACCTTTTATTAACTCACTGAGTATTCTATCACACAAGGAATTGTGTTCATCGAGACTCTGATTTCATCTAGTATGTCTGGCTCTGGTTTTATGGGGCCAGCTGTAGCGTCATCATGGTGTGAACATCTCTCTTAGATACACTGAGTTGCTTGTCGAAGTACTGTCTCCATCTCTCTAGTACACACTCTGGTTCACATAATGAATCACCATTAACATCGTTCATAATCTCTGTTGGATCGAAGTGCTCTGCTCTCTTTTTCTCTACACTGACCTTTTTATAAAAGATTTTCGTGGCTTCTTTGTGATCGTTGGTTATTATTTCACTGTATTTCTGTCATGATTTTATCTTTGCTTCTTTCACTACGCTCTTAAAGTCTTCTCGCAATTCGATATTTAATGCAGTCTTGTTCCTGTTTACTTTTCATCCATTCTTTAAATTTACTTTTCTTTTCTTTTACAGCCTCTTTCATCTCATCATTCCACAATGTTGTTATTTTCATTTCTCAACCTCCTCTCTTCATAGTTCCACATGTTTCATTTGCTGCTTGCAAAATGCTGTATTTGAACAGGACTCATTCCTCTTCCACTGATTTTGTTTCTGTGATTATGAACATTTTTCTGACTTTCGTCTCATATTTTTTCACACCCTCTTTCTTGAGTTTGCGTAGTTTTATTGTTTTACTTGTCTCTCTCTTGTGAGTTCTGATATGGCTTTTCCCGTGTATTGTGATAACCGCCACTACTGCTTTATGGTCCGTACTTGAGCTCAGGTTGGGTTTTGCTCTTTCATCTATGACTGACCTTTTCTTATTGTTCCTTGCTAGTATTAAAACAGTGTGGCTTGTGCAGGTCAAATCATTCCTTTTGTACTAAGTATATATTTGATACGCTCTATTTAAAAAAAAAACTTGTGATGAAAAGGTTGCACAGTTCTAGGAGTCTGATACTATTTCCATTTCTAATGCACTGTTTGTCACCAAAGACACTGTGGTGGTCTGATATTTCTATTCTGCTTGTTTCCAGTCTTGTCTTGAAGTCCTCATGATCATAATATATATATATATATATACATACATATATACTGTAAAAAAAAACGCATAACTACTGATGATCGAATGTTAGCCCTAATTTTGATACTCTTTAGCTTTTTAAAATTGAATGAATAAAATTTTCAAATTGCACACAATAATACCTAAGGTTTAAACACTCACTTGACAGTTTCTTGCATCTGTGTGACGAGAATTTGTTAGTCCCAGGGGTTCTGAAGTTAGTATGGTGTGTGGCCTCCGCTTGCATCGATCATCGACTGACATCTCCTCGGGCGATCAGATGTCTGATGTGGGCCTATGGGATGACTCCTCACTCTTCCTGTAGTGACTGCCACAGATCACGACAATTGGCTGGAGAAACGTTTCGGCAACAAACACGTCTTTGCAGCTCATCCCATAGGTGTTCGATCGGATTCATGTCGGGAGAAATCACACAGCCTTGCTCTTTCTTTCTCACTCACTTGGGAGTATAAGAATACATAATTTTGATGTATTTGTTTACAGCCTTTATCTCTGATTTTGGTGTCGACAACTCCCATTATTTTTATGTTTCTCTCCACTAATTCCTATGTTTTATCACTTATGCTGGTTATGTTGATGGTTATGTTATGGAGAAGAACAGACAGAACTGCAAACATACAATTTTTAAGGGCACGCATTTTTCCCATCGCAATATATGCCTGTGAGACCTGGACACTTAACAAAACAGCTGAGAAACACATAACTGACTTTGAATGTAAATGCTACTTGGGAGTTCTTCAAATATCATGGACACAAAAAGGAACAAATATATCCATACTACAAGAACGTAATATTGACGAAGGCTGGCTAGTAAAGAGTATTAAATAGAGAAAACTTAAATATTTTGGACACATTAAACGTCATGATAATCTAGAGAAAACCGTCTTGGAAGGGTATATAATGGGAAAAAGAAAGAGAGGAAGATCAAGGGGAAGATAGCTGCAAGACATCGTTGATGATCTGCTAATGGATGCATCAGCAGCAGGCCATCTTGCTCACAACCGAGAGGCCTACAGGAGTGCTGTTAGGGAGGCAAAGTTCCACAAGGTTCATGCAAACGAATGAATGAATGAATGAATGTTGATAGCACATACTTTAAAAATCACTTTTCTGTCTCTCTGTAGTTTAACGGTTCCAAGTCGTTTTCCGTTTATATCATTTCTTCCCGCGTTATCTATGAGCGATAACATATATCAGCAGCTGATGAAGACACACACACACACACAGGGAGGGAGGGAGAGAGAGTAGAATATATTTAGCCGTTCCATGACTGTTGAAGGAAGAAACTGTTGGCATGTCGAAAGTGTAGCAGTATCTGTGTTAAACAAAATGCTGACTCTTCTGTAAGGAGGGACCTCTTCTTGTATATTGATAGGATTACCACAGTAGGATGATTTTGATGTCGTGACAAAACAATCACAGAACAACAGCTGCAGCAAATCCTGAATTGATGTACATAATTCAGGTCCATGTTCGATATCTCACATCACTACGAAGAACAAAAAAACTGTTGGAGGAACAGTAAACCCTATCTTGAACAACATCCTAAATATTTACTGTGTACACCATGACAGTAATGGTGAATCATGGATATGTCAAAATGACTGTAACGAATTCATCTGCACAAATCGTGATGGGTGAATCAGTCAAAACTTCATTAGTCGAAGAAGTGTTCAACAACCCTTGCACATATATATTCACTGGACCATATTAAACAAGCGCCACTCGACTCAAGTGCTACATGGTTTCTCTCCTTTCGCCCAGTCTCTCAGGTTCACACATTCGTACTACTCATTAAGAGTTTCCCAGGTATTCACGTGTTAATCATTTGCACAGAGTACCTGAGTTTCTAAGTTAAGGGGAGCCAAATTATAAACACTGGCTCAATGCGTTGTTGCAATCACATGTATGGGGTCAACGCCTTTTCATTACATACTGTTACGTGGCAGATAAAAATGAGTATTAATTTCCTTTAAAGCTTTGTACTGGTGATAAGATATCATGTCCTGTGGAAGCTCTGCACCATTTTGGTTATCTTATTTGTAATTCAGAAATGAACTGGTTTTTTTGAGGTCCACAGAAGGCAGCGTAAGGAAGGACGAAGGTTAAACATTGTTTACAAACATTATTACCGTTCTTAGACCGAGTGAAGGAGTATTTGATGAATGACGGGACGAGAGTGTCTATTACAGGAATTGTGCATAACATACCTTGTAAAAGGTACTGGTGTCTGTATTGTTCCAGAATGAACGAAAGTTTTACACCTTGCTACCAATCTATGCACTACCGCCATTTTCACGCTCATCATATAATGTATTTATGTATTTCATATTTTGCCCATTCGACATTATCGTCAGATCATTGTCCATGTTGGGCATCCTATTATCAAGAATCAATAAACTGAGTGTCAGTTATACTAGACTGATATTTGTGTATTGACGATCAGTGTCGTGGAATGTAAGTGTTGTAACTCTGCCATACCTTGGTTTCTCAGTCTCTATACAGGAGTAGCCCGACAAGGAACAACTTGTGTTTTCTATGTTCCTAACTTCATTCCCTTTCTTTCTTTTTTATTAAGCTACCTGAAGAAACGTGTGTACAATAAAAAAAATCTCCAGACAATTCAACAGCTCAAAGATAACATGCGTACAGAAGTTCGAACGCTACACCCAGGCTTACGTCATGTAAAAATGCTGTCTTTACAAAGTCGAAAGTGGAAAATATTTGAATATTATCAGTTTTCATAAATAAAAATTTTAACTGTTTTTTTAAAACTTTCTTCAGGTGAATTTATATTTGCAAAACTCAAAAATGTAAATTTTATTACATCTTAAAAACTGTAGGTGACTTGTGGGATATCTTATCTTATATCTTATCTTATATCCTTCCCGTGCCGTTAAACATCACATAGGGCTCGCAAAGTAGTTCGCCAATTTTACTTGTGGGATATTTAATAACTTATTTAATAACTTGTGGGATATACAAGTTATTTAATTTTTTCGGTATAAACGAAAAAAAATGATCGTTGGAAAATAATATGTTTGTTTTACTGAAAATATTTTCCTGATAAAAAGAGGAATATAAAATTACACAATCATAAAACATAACATGAGAGTACTTTTTTCTTTGAGTCAGCAATTTATAACAATTTCCCCACAAAAAATTTGTTTGTGTTTCTTACAAAAATGCTGAAAAATCATCCAGGACACCCAGAACTATCAAAAATTAAAGTATATATAAAAATCCATCGCCTTACAGTGATGTAAATCTAATATCAATAACTCTGAAGTTGTTAAACATGAATCAAAGTCGGGCCCACCACAAAGCAATTTAGTTTGAGACGTAAACATTAAGTATCTGGCAATCAATAGTTGAATCCGCAATGAAGAAGTAATGATTGTTTTCTTCAAAGTCAGTTTATTTGGTGATTTTGTCTGTCTTCAAAATTTCCATGGAAAGTGTTCTTAAATTAATTGACCTAGGACAGTTTCAGAACTGAATATGTTTCAGAAGAATAGTGTATACATTTGAAAAAGTTTCCTTATTTTTATTAGTTTTATGTTGTTTATAATTTTTCTTCCGATATAGTCTGAGTTTTCATTTTTCCTAGCTGTTCACTCATTTCACTTACACACGAACTTGTATTTTTCCTATTGATGTATATTGGAAGTTTTAGTAACTTAACCAAGCACTTAGGCCCTGATTCGCTTCCATATAATAAGATAGGTTCAATATAGCATTTTAGGACTCGTTTTCTAACATTCATTGATAAGGATGTGTTAGCTAATATGTTTCCCATTCTCTGAAATGCAGTCTTTGCTCGGCCTATTCGATTTTATTATGGCCAAGACACAAATACCATCTATGAAACAAAGCATGGATTCCAAATAGGCAACTTTCGTCTATGATCTGGCAACTTTTCATCACCGCCCGATAAGCAGACGGCAAACAAGCCGCCATTTTGTTGACCTACGTAGAGTTGCAATGAGGAAAAATCTAACATTAAATTCTGTTTAAAATCCGGAAAAAGTGCCATAGAGACAGTTCAATTGATGCTACATGTTTACGGGGATAATTGTTTATCTCGTGCACAGATATTCAGGTGGTATTCACGATTCAAAAGTGGTGTGGAAACAATTACAAATGCAACTAACTATGGACGCCGAATTTCTGTTTTTATTTTATTATTTTTTTATATTAATTAACAGGCATAAAATCCCTTGATGAGGTTGAAAGACTCGCTGAAGACAGGAAATATTGGCGAACTACTTTGCGAGCCCTTTGTGACGTTTAACGGCACGAGAAGGATATACGATATAAGATAAGATAAGAATTTCTGTTCTTAAGGAGGAGCTCATTGCAAAAGTCAGAGAACGGATACAAAAAGATCGTTATTTGACTACGAGGATGATGGCAGATGAATTTGGTGTTAACAGAGAGACCATTCGTACAATTTTAGTGGAAGATTTGGGCAAGGAAAAAATTGCTTGCCGATTTTTAACTACATTCGTTGTCTGATGACCAAAAATGTCAGCATGTTGAGTACGCAAAAGACATTATCAAAACTTGTCGCAGAAATAAAATTTCTTAAATTTAATTGTTGCAGAGGATGAAACATAGATTTTCCACTATGATCCCACAATTAAACGCCAAAATGCTCAGTGGAAGTCATCATCATCACCAAAAAGCAAAAAAATTCGTCTTCAAAAGTCGAAAGTGAAGATAATGTTGGTGTTCTTCTATGACAGCACAGGAGTTATTCACAAAAAATTTATTCCAGAGGGACAGACTGTCACTGCCAAAGTTTATTTAAGTATTTTGAAAGGCCTGTTGAAAAGGATTGTCCGAGTCATGATAATGCACCGGCTCACCAGGCAGTAGTTGTACAGGAATTTTTGGCCCAAAAACAAGTGTGTGTTCTCAACCATCCACCCTATTCCTCAGATTCGTCTCCCTGCGATTATTTTCTATTTCTAAAATTAAAGTTACCATTGAAAAGGACGCTTTTTTTACGATACTGATGACATCCAAAGGGCCGTAACATCGAGTTTAAGGGCCATACCAACAGAAAAACTGCAGAGGTCGTTCAGTGTTTGTTAGATCGTGCCACTTGCTGTATTATTGCACAAGGGGCTTACTTTGAATAAAATACAGGTTATATCTTCAACTGTTGTTTATTTTATTTTTGATGGAATTAGTCTCATTGCTTATTTGTCGGACCTTGTATGTCGGTTAATTTATTTTATAATTATTAACACACTATTTCGCTCACCCTATAGCTTGTATCAGCATCAATCTTCAAGAATCTTGAGAACATATGGAACTTAAAAGTTATAAGCACAAAAACCAAGTTAAGACTATTCAATTCAAATGTAACATCCACCGTCATTTATACATGCGAAAGCTGGAAAACAACTAAAGAAATAGACAAGAAATTAGACTCTTTTGAAAACAAATGCCTAAGGAAAATACTCTGCATCAAGTGGAATGAATTCAAGAACAATGCAGAGATAAGACAGATGACTGAACAACAACCAGTCTCATGGGTGATCAGGAAAAGGAGATGGACATATGTTGGTCACTTGATGAGAAGAAATGATCAGAGAATCCCAAAACAAGCTATCAAGTGGAACACAACAGGCCAAAGAAAAAGAGGCAGACCGCGTGAAACTCTGAAGAGGACATTATTAAGAGAGGCCAAATTAACAGGCATAAAATCCTTTGATGAGGTTGAAAGACTCGCCGAAGACATAAAAAATTGGCGAACTACTTTGCGAGCCCTATGTGACGTTTAACGGCACGGGAAGGATATAAGATATAATATAAGATAGCTTGTATACCACTGTGTACCAAAAGTAAGTGCACTGATTTTCTTGTGTACGTATATTCAACGTAACATATAATTTGTGAATATTGGCGTGTTGGTATTGGTCACTGCTGCATGTCCAGACTATTTTCAAGTGGATTTCTAGAGTCACTCTTGTGCTACTGCAGTTTGTGTAAGGTCATGTTTTAATACCTCATTATTTTGTACCATGGAGCACACGGCGGTATGCTGTCAACTTTTGTGTGAAACTAAAAAAAAAATCTGTCACCGAGACAGTCGAAAATTTAACTAAACTTATGGAGATGTCACTCTACCGAGATAATGTTCTTAAGGTGGCACAAAGCTTTCAAAAAAGGTCGAGAAAATGTTGAAGATGAATCTCGTTTCGGAAGGCCAGTCTCGTCAACAACCGATCACAGCGTGGAAGTTGTGCGAGTTTCGACAGCCGTGGATTGTGCACAAAGAATTTTTACCACCGCAATGGACAGTTAAAATAGGTCTTCTACAAAAATATGTTGGAACAACTTCGAAGACGGGTCTAGCGAGTCCGAAGGGGCATTTCTGATGCTTTGATGTTGCATTACGATAATTCGCATACTCACAGAGCGCTTTCAAATTAGAGAGTTTTTTTGCGGAGAAAAACATACCCAGATTTCGACAATCTCCCAACAGCCCAGATCTAAATCCGTGCTATTTCTGCTTCTCCTCTAAGTTGAAACTTGTAATTTCATGTAAACATGTAAATAAAAAATCAGTGCGCTTACTTTTACGATATCTTGCATATACATATGTTGATGATCTGCAAATGGATGCATCAGCAGCAGGCCATCTTGCTTACAACCGAGAGGCCTACAGGAGAGATGTTAGGCATGCAATTTTCCGCAACGGACATGCAAATGACTGACAGATTCTAGGACTTGCATATGTATTCACTAGTTAATTCACTGTGGGGTTTGTGTGTGTATATATATATATATGTATATATATATATACACATATATAGGTAGAGGTAATCCTCTCATGCCTTTAGACGCTCGTAGGGATATGGTGTTAGTGCCCATATTTTCCTTCATCTGTCAACACACTAGAGGGTGATATGGTCAGTATCACGCTGGCTGCCTTTCCTTCCTCAACTCCAGAAGAAGTCGGGTATCCATTTCTACAGCTGGGTGACTAATTCATTCACTCTACGGCTTGTATAAATATTTTCTACTTCATTCAATCCACACTTAAAAATCATCCATAGTGTAAATAATTCATGCAACCACTCACTGTTTAATGAGGTGTTATGGTTTGATTGTGAAAATGAAATATTTTAAAATGAAAAGAACAATTAAAAGAAGACATCTTGCAAGCATGTATTCTATACAAACTACAAAAATAGTTTGAAAACTTAAAACATGGCTTCAGAAAAAGAGTATGTATGGAATACTGAGTGTACACGAAGAACTCCTAATGAAGATATGTTGTACAGAGGTAACCTGTCAATTTGTTTTGTTAGTTGAACACATGAAAATTACCTCGAAAGAAAAAAGAAGAAGAAGAAAGAGACACGTGAGAATAAGAAACGATTTTCACCTGACACTCACTTATATTTCACATATTTTCAGTATTTTAGAAATTTGAATTTTCATATAGTACTTTTCGTTAGATTAGAAGAACACTAAATCTTCAAAACTCTGCGGTTGCTTCATTTTAAAATATGAACAGTGTAAATTGATAGTCTCAATAGTGCAATCAGTTGATAGTCTCAATAGTGCAATCAGTATATAAAAATACTCTCTCCCAGTAGGTGTATATTTTTTTTAACATTATAGTGAATTACCTTCTGAAAAAGTTTTCTGTTCTTAATCTACTGTACGTGGCGACATAAAGGTGTTGATGTCTTTTCATTATAGTTTTACTACGTTTAAAAAGTTACTCTTAAAACAGCTTCAATGGTGGTGGTGTACTGGTTAGTGCACTTGCTTGCTGACAAGAAAGCCCCAGATTCGATTCTTGCCCTAGGCGGAATTTCTCCAAGCCGACCGACACCAGGGCCGATCAAGCCTCCAGAAAAAGATATCGTGGTTTCCATTGAAAATGAGGACAGCACGGGGAGAGCTTAGCATCACAATGCTGCTGTCTAGAAATGTGAAGGCACTAACACTTCACACCCGATTGGCTAATGCCAGTATTAAAAAAAAAGGTATTTGGCGATAGACTTTAACGGTCATGTCTCTCAAATTTATATAGTTAATTGGTGTTTCCAGTGGGCTCATTTGCATTTAAATAAAATAATTCAATAAGTCTATTAGACACCTTTTTTCTGCTTCCCTTTTTCTCTTTATCTTTCGAGTTTTCCAATGATCATCAGGTTCTCTAACTTTTCGAATGGCATGCCCAACGAAATGTGATTATGCTTTTGAGTAGAATTAAAAAGTATTTTAAAGCTCACAGTTTCAATTATCCCAACTGTAAAACAGTCAGTACTAGTAATTGTGATGACGGACAAATCCTGACAGTGTTACTAAGGAAAACCCCTGCATCAAACTAAAATGAAAAATAATAGTAGGAACATGGAATGTGAGAAGTATGTATAAGGGAAAGTATCAAATAATAAGTGACGAGATAAAAAGAACACGGATACACATTTGTGGGAATCTGCGAACATCGATGGAAAGATTCAGGACACTTGAAGAGCGAGAATGATAATATCTTTATATACTCTGGTGGCAACACATTTGATACACTTAACATCTCTGCTGTATCTAGACCAACAAGTATAAATGGTGAAATACCAACTTGGATTGACATAAAACAAGGGGTCCATCAGGGGTTTATATTGTCGCCTTAATTGTTTAACTTGTATACTGAAAATATAATGAGGAATGTTAGAGAAGATGTAGACAAAGAATATTATGATGCCATAACAATTGGAGGTTATGAAATACCAGATATGCTGATGACACAGTATTACTGTCCACAGCACAAAAAGGAATGGAAAAACTAATTATGTCAGTCCGTAAGAACAGCGAAGAGTAGAACCTCTATCTTAATGCAAAGAAAACTAAATTGATGACAACTGACAAAACACATAAGGCAGCTGAAATATGTATCAATGAGGAAAAACTGGAAGAAGTGGAGAGTTTTGAATATCTTGGATCACTAATAACTAATAATGGAGATACAATGAGGGAAATTAAAAGGAGGACATCTATCGCTCTTCCGAAAGTAAAACAAATAAAGTATCTGTGGAGAGGAGCAGACAGAACCACAAAATAAGATTTTTAAGGGCATGCATCTTTCCTATCGCAACATATGCCTGCGAAACCTGGACGCTTAACAAAACAGCTGATGAACACATAAATGCCTTTGAACGTAAATGCTATAGAAGAGTTCTTCAAATATTATGGACACAAAAAAAGAACAAATATATCCATACTACAAGAACTCAATATCGAATAAAGCTGGCTAGCAAAGAGCATTAAACAAAGAGAACTTAAATATTTTGAACACATTAAACGTCATGATAATCTAGAGAAGACCGTCTTTACATAATGGGAAAAAGAAAGGGAGGAAGACCAAGACGAAGATGGCTGCAACACATCGTTGACGATCTGCAAATGGATGTATCAGCAGCAGGCCATCTTGCTCACAAACGAGAGACCTACAGGAGTGTTGTTTGGGAGGCAAAGTTCCGCAAAGGACATGCAAATGAATGAATGAATGAATGATACTCTAGTGGAGAATTCGGAGGAAGGAATGGAGTGGGTTTTTACTTGGACAAATCAACATCAAAAGCATTACTAGGTTACACTCCAGTAAGTGATAGAATTCTCACTATCAGACTTAAGTGCACTCCTATAAATGTAACAATCATCCAGATATATACACCTACATCACTAGGAGAAGAAGACGAAGTAGACGGCTTTTATAACACACTGCAAACGACGATAGATCAAGTACGGAAAAATGATATTGTATTAATAATGGGGGATTTAATGCAAAGACTGGTACAGAAAGAGAAAAAGACGAAGGATATGTTGTGGGTAAATTTAGCATAGGACATAGAAATGAGGCAGGTGAAAATCTAGTGGTGTTGTGCATGGAAAATGAGCCAATGATCGTTAACACACTTTTTAAACAACATCCAAGAAGACTTTACACATGGACATCACCTGATGGTAAAACTAGGAATCAAATAGATTACATTTTAGTGCAAGGAAGGTGGAGGTCAAGTATAACGTAAGCAAAAACTTTATCAGGTGCTGATTGTTACACGGACCGTGAGTTATTAATATCAGACATGAAGATAAAGATAAAAAAGACAGTTACGGAATCAAGACCACTTCGATTTGATTTTACAAAAATACCAGAACAATACGGTATAGAAGTGAAGAACTGTTTCGAAATCCTGATGGCTGTACAGTAGGAGATGACACCAGATGAATTGGCTACGCAGGCCAGAAATATCTTAATAACAACAGTTAAAGATGTGGTTCCACTAAAGAAAACACAAAAGAATGTATGGATTACAGCAGGCACACTAGGGCTGATAGAATAACGTAAAAAAATGAAGACACAGTGGAAAGTGACAAACAACAAAGAGGAATATAAATCTTTAACAAAAGAAGTATGAAGAAACATAAGAAAAGAAAAAAAAACAATACATACAAGACTGTTGTGAAAGAATAGAAGGAAATCAGAAGTGTAGAAGAGATAGTGAAATGTTTAAAGAAATGAAGACATTGACGAGAAATGTCACACCTAAGCTAAATGTAATTTGTGACGAGATGGGGAATACCTTGACAGAGACAGAGGAAATTCTAGAAAGATAGAAGGGATACTGCAGATGAATGTATGAAACAACTGACTGTGAAAGCAGAAATCAACAGTGTGAATTATTATTGGAGGAGAAAGAACCCGAACCGACAATAGAAGAAGTTTTATGGGCAATAAAGAATCTGAAAAATGGTAAATCACCAGAATGTGACGAGATAACAGCTGAACTTATTAAAGCAGGAGGAAAGGAATGTGCAACAATCTATCATGCACTATGTAAAAAGATGTGGCATTCAGGTATTTGGACAAAAGAATGGAAAAGAATCGTATTCATACCAGTGCCAAAAAAAGGATAACTTGAAATTATGCCAAACTTACAGAACTGTTGCCCTGATTAGTCATCCCATGAATATTCTATTAAAAATCATAATGGTTAGACTTCGTAAGAAAATAGAAAAAGAAGTCAATACGGTCCCAGCTGGTTTCAGGCAAGGAAGAGGATCAAGAGATCATATACTCAATATAAGGTTAATAATAGAGAAATGCAGAGAGTTTGAGGTGAATCTACACTTATCTTTTATGGACTACTCAAAGGCATGTGATTGTGTACAACACCAGAAACTTTGGGAATTAATGGAAAACATGGGATTTCTAACACATTTAATATAATTAACATCACTGTTGTATTTAGATCAACAGCCAGCAGTAAGAATAAATGGTGAAACAACAACTTGGTTTGACATAAAACAAGGGGTCCTTCATGGATGCATATTGTCGCCTTAATTATTTAACTTGTATACTGAAAATATAATGAGAAATGTTAGAGAAGATGTAGACAAAGAATATTATGATGCCATAACAATTGGAGGTTATGAAATACCAGAGATTAGATATGCTGATGACACAGTATTACTGTCCACAACACAAAAAGGAATGGAAAAACTAATTATATCAGTCCGTAAGAACAGTGAAGAGCAAAACCTCTATCTTAATGCGAAGAAAACTAAATTGATGACAACTGACAAAACACATAAGGCAGCTGAAATATGTATCAATGAGGAAAAATTGGAAGAAGTGGAGACTTTTGAATACCTTAGATCACTACTAACTAATAATGGAGATACAATGAGAGAAATTAAAAGGAGGACATCTATCGCTCTTTAGAAACTAAAACAACTAAAGAATCTGTGGAGAGGAACAGACAGAACTACAAAAAAAATAAGATTTTTAAGGGCATGCATCCTTCCCATCGCAAAATATGCCCGTGAAACCTGGAACACTTAACAAAACAGCTGAGAAACATATAAATCCCTTTGAATATAAATGCTATAGAAGAATTCTTCAAATATCATGGACACAAAAAACAAATATATCCATACTACACAAATTTAATATTGAAGAAGGCTGGCTAGTAAAGAGGATTAAAGAGAGAAAACAATATTTTAGACACATTAAACGTCATGATAACCTAGAGAAGACCGTCTTGGAAGGGTGCATAATGGGAAAAAGAAAGAGAGGAAGACCAAGTCGAAGATGTTTACAAGTCATCATTGATGATCTGCAGATGTATGCATCAGCAGCAGGCCATCTTGCTTACAACCGAGAGGCCTACAGGAGTGCTGTTAAGGGAGGGTAATTTCAGCACGGGGCATGCAAATGAATGAATGAACGGACAAAGCGAATGCGTGCCGTGGGGAATTATAAGTCATTAATTCGTAGAAATATGTGTCGAATACTTTCTGCATTGATCATGGCTTTGTTTTTATTAGTTTGTTCAGTTCCAGCAGAGAAATATTCATTGATGAATTGCCGTAATACAAGATGAAAGTATTCTAGCTACATACTTATTCATTATCTGTCACTATACACGGTGTTATACGAGGCATTAAAAAGTAAAAGCAGCATGCCCTTTAACACCAGTAAGTATGAGCAAATGAACTTGACAATTATATTAATTCTCCACATATTACCTCTGCAGGTCGATTCACGTCTTGTATTGTACCACTGTCTTCTGTATTCGTTGGGAGAAAAACTTTTCATTAACTTCTGACTCCAGGTATGAACTGCTTCCTTAAACTCACCACTGCCTTCGACCGCTAGACCTTCCAAGTCAACCGATGAATTGATAAACGCATGGCGCCAGATCAGATCAACTCCTAAAACACTTCAGTCTTCTTCATAACGTTTCAGAAAATTGGCCGCATCGACCATACGCGGTTGCTTGTGCAGATCAATAAGCTGTTTTAGTATCCATCTTGCGTAAATTGTACAGTACACCAGATCATCATGCAGATCTATGGGCATCAGCGGCGGACAAAATAAGTCATTGGTCTTCTCTAATCAAGACTAGCGCTCTGTCGATGTGGGCTTGTGTGCTAAATTATGATGGCGGATCAAATCGAGCTTAGTCAGTTAATGTGTTATTCCCGATTTAGACCTATTTATCCATTCAAAAACTTTTCATTGAGCCATACTGCTTTCATTTCCGTACAGAACCATCACCTAATGTTGAAATTCAGCAGGTGCCACTTCACCTGGCCAAAAGAAATCTCACTACGGCTCGTTATTCAACAACAGTTCAATCCTGCAACAGAGCTTTCGTGTTTATTTGACCTTCGCTTCAACTAGACTAAAGGGAAACCCATGCGCTTTGCGTATTTGAATTGCCTATCAGCCATAGTATCGCTCTTGAGAAAGTAAAACATCTAAAGAATCTGTGTAGAGGAACAGACAGAACCACAAAAATAAGATTTTTAAGGGCATGCATCTTTCCTATCGCGACATATGCATGTGAAACATGGACCCATAACAAAGCAGCTGAGAAACACATAAATGCCTTTGAATGTAAATGCTACAACAGAGTTCTTCAAACACCATGGACACAAAAAAGAACAAATATATCCATACTACAAGAACTTAATATTGACGAAGGCTGGCTAGGAAATAGGATTAATTAAAGAGAGAACAATTTTTTATAATTTTTTATAAATAGGAAACTACGAGGCTTTGGTACAGTAAAGTAAGAGAACAAGAGGTCTAATCATACAAAATTTGTTCTCTTACTTTAATTAAAGAGAGAAAACGTAAATATTTTGGACACATTAAACGTCATGATAATCTGGAGAAAACCGTCTTGGAAGGGTACATGGGAAAAAGGGAAAAATGGGAAAAAGAAAGAGAGGAAGACCAAGACGAAGATGGCTGCAACACATCGTTGATGATCTGCAAATGGATGCATCAGCAGCAGGCCATCTTGGTCACAACCTAGAGACCTACAGGAGTGCTATTAGGGAAGCAAAGTTCTGCAAGGGACCTGCAAATGAATGAATGATCAGGCATAGTGAACGAGTTGTAATGCGTCAGCTTCTAATGGCTATGGTTACCCCGTAATTTTCAAATTGCCTTTACTTTTTAAAAATTCTATCTCGTATAGGCAATTCCGAGTCTTAATCAAATTAACACGCAATAATTTTTGATTAATCACTGGTTCATTACAAAACGTATTTGTCCACACTTTTGTTTAGTCAGCATTAATCAGTGCTAAACGAATCTTTTTAGATTGATGTGAGCTTTGAAAACATACAACAGAATATGTTCCTCAGATTGTGCAACTCTGCAAGGGTCATTTAAAGTTAACGCCCCTGATTGTCTGTTTATATACTCGGGCTAAGGGAGTGGTTTCCCCCTGACTTTTGAGCTAAGTTTGGGCGTGCAGATAATGTGTTGTGTGGAATTCGTGTCAAGGTCCGCACGGAGTTCGTGGAGGTGCGAAAGGTGTGGTTTCTGAGCCAGTATGGTTTTGGAGTATGTCAGCGGTTCTCAGACCCTTTTGCTGCACGGCCCACACTTAAAAGTCAAACATTTTTGCTGCCCACGAATAAAGTGCTTTATATTTGCGAGGTATTAATCTAATTTTATAAAGTATTATGTAATATTTTCTCTACATGTTTAACTGCATATTCATTGCTACACAAACGTTGTTTTCATTTATATTAAAGATGGCACTGTTTCCGGTTGGATAGCATGTCTATTCTGGGTGGAATTTGTGACAAACACACTCGAAAAGAAGACTCGAAAAATGCGGAATAATTTTTTATTGTATCTAGCTTTCTCTCTCTCTCTCTCTCTCTCTCTCTCTCTCTCTCTCTCTCTCTCTCTCTCTCTCTTTTTGGCTGGTTTGAGACTTCAGGGAGGCTCAGAATACTCCCTGTCACGGCCCACCTTTAGGTCGCGGCCCAGTGGTTGAGAACCACTGGTATATGAATAAGGCTATGAGGATGTAGTGCTGTTTTCGTAGATTCGCTGTATGTTGCTTGAGAGAGAGAGAGAGAGAGAGAGAGAGAGAGAGACATCCATGCATCTGGACGCTTTCTGCATGTCTGGTGAACCCAGCTGGCTAATGTATTTCCCGCCCTGTGCAAAGTACTGGGCTCCCATCCTTCCTCTCTAGCCTATGCAAGTAATGACAGGAATTAAAGTATACATACACTTGGGGCCCCTGAACAGTGTCCAGGTCGGCCCATGCGTTAAGACTGCAGTCAGTGAGATTTGTTTTCGGTGTGTCGCCACCAGCAGCTTGACATGTATCTTACTACATAACCATCATACTGAACTTCTTCATCTTGTTCCATAATTAAAAGACCTTGTGTTTTGACGCGAACGCCGGCGCTTGCTAAGTGTGGGCAAATGTAAGTTAACTGTTTTCATCTGTACTCTGTGAGATGTCTTGTCTGGGACCTGTCAAGAGTATATGAACAGGGAATCGTGAAATTGTTCTGAATGTGACGCTATTTTAGTTGTTAAATCATATCACTAAGTGCAGCTGCTAGAGACTGAAGGGAGTCTGACACACGCCAGCATCTTGTTCAGGAAATCTGAGATAAAATCACGGTAAGATTCCGTTGCTCTACTGCGATGAAAGTAAAATCTCTAATCTGCACACTCTGGTGGCACTGTTCTGCAATGGGCTTTTTAGATCTCTACATATTGAAATTTATTACAGCGGTCATCGGGAAACTAGGGTGAGTTAAAAAAATTCGTCACGTTTTTGCAGTTTTTCAGTGCTGTGCAAAACCAAACAACATCATAATACATATATGTAGCGGTGTTCCAGGTGGTATGTAATGTTAATAACGATATAACTTCACTCTTCAAAATACAGTCCATAACATCCCACGGTCTTCTGCCATCGCTCAGCTAATGCGAGGTGTCCTTTGTAGTATCACTCTGAAGGCTTTGAGGGCAGGAAATCTCTCACACCGGCTTCAACTTCTTCCTATGAACTGAATTCTCATTCTTGAAGGAAATGCGACATCTCAGGAATAGATGGTAATCAGAGGGTGTAAGATCGGGACTGCACGGTGGATGGGGCAGTGTAGCATAGCCTTGTAAGTAACGGATATTGTAGTTATTATTATTATTAATGAATATGATTATGAAAATATGCAGTAAAGAAAATAGTAAGATCGAATAGCGACAGAGAAAAATGAAGAGGAAAGGAAGAGAAAAGTATAAAACTTCCATGACACTAGAACAAGACGCGGACAAAAGAAAACAGTGAATAGAAAAACACGAGACACAGTGACAGTGACACATCAAAAGAGAGGCGCTAGAAAGTAGGATGGTCCAGTGATAACAAAGCAGTGACTGAACGTTGACACGAGTAAACAAAATAGAAAAGACAAATAGAAAAGACAAACACAGTGAAAAGCGAGGACACAATAAAACCTCCGACACCAAATAGCAAGATAATGACTTAGGTAAATAACAATAGTATAGACGGAATTGACACTTGACACCTGTGATGCGATTGCACACGGTTTTTAAATAAAGAAGTGACCAACTCGGCCAGCTGACCAATTAAATATTTATAGGCGTGGGCTATTGGACAATAGACTTACAACATATAAGCAACAAGGCAGTTTGAATGACGGACAATCAGAACGCTCATGGGAACCAGTGGACATCTGAAGGGTGGAGCCAAAATACTTATTGGTTAATCCACCAAGCTGCACTTGAAGATAAAAAGGTGACAGGAGACAAAAAAAAACGCCGAAAAAAAGAAGGGGAGAAGGAAGAAGAAGTAGAGGGGAGGAGACAGAGGACGGAGCTCTGAAGACAGAGGAACAAGGACGGTCAATGAACTGAGACCGGTCCAGACAAGAGAAGAAGAGAAGGACCGACACACCAGAGAAGACACGAGAGAGAAAGAAGACGTAGGTAATGACAGTTGGAATAGATGGACAATTAGAGCAATAGATACTCAGGAGAAGCAGTTTTGAAGAAGTAGTTTTAGGACAGACTGAATCTGTGTTTCAAGTGATTCAAGTGATATGAATATTTGTTACTTTGAAACTTAGAGCGCAGTGATTTAGTCGTGTAACTGATTGACCACGTGTTTCAGGTGGAATATAGTATAGAGTTTAGTCTTATCAAGTGTGTAGAATATTGTGAAATAAGAAATGCTGCATGTAGAGTATTATAGTTTGATATTGATGTGCATCAACGACGAAACCAATGAAGATTATGTCACATTGCATCTTAGTACAAGTGATGTTGTGAATTCTAAGTCGAATATTTTATTTGTCAGAATTAAATAAATAATGCAGGGAAATGTTCATCGGACTCCTCTGATTAGTGAAATGTAATATTTGTGAAACATCGATGTGTTATGATCAGAGAACCAAAGAACACTTCTACTATGAGTCAGTAAGAAATATAGGATTCACACCCTTACATTATTATAGCAAGACCTCGATTCCTTCACAGTCCGTGGGCCGTCCATGGACCACATTGGAAGTGTGCGCTGGCGCTTTGTCATGCTGCAGACATATCCTCTTCCTGGTGATGGGTGGTGGATATCTGGTGCACAGAACATCATGTAGCCGCTTCAGTTCCTCAGCATACAGATTCCGGTCCAAAGAGCGACTCACAGTGCAGGGGGCTGTAAGAATTGGAGCAGCTGTTTATGTCTATTCGGCTATATATATATATATATATATATATATATCACACATAGGGCGTTCGCAGTCGGTGTTCACTAGTCCAGTATCGATTCCGGTATCGTAGTGATATCTTAGTGGCTGCGGTATATAGCCACATCTACTTGTGTACGTTAGTGTGCTGGAGTCTGCTGTTGTGTAATATTCACTGTATTCAGTCTGTTTTTATATGTATTCAGTTGTTAAGCAGCGTTTGAAGTGCACGAATAGCGAATTGTGGGAGATCATCTAAACTTAACCAGGAGAAGTTATCGAATATTTCTGACTCTATGCTTCGGAGTCCATCAAAGGCTTTGCCTAAGCTGGCACAACAAGAAGGTATCGGGCTTGCATCAGCGGATAAAGTGGTCAGAGAAAATTTCAACTCTTCCCATATAAAGCAACTGGGGTCCAACAACTGCTGCGGGCGGATCATGAAAAACGACTCTGTTTCTGTGAATGGTTTACAAATTTCATTCAAATTAAAACGTTGATGTTCTTGATGTCATTTTTTTTTAAAGATGAGGCCTGTTTTCACCTCTCAGATTATGCTAGAGCACAAAACACACGATTGTGGTCGTCGGAGAATCATCATGCTGTGCATAAAACACACTTGCATGACCATAAACTTGGAATGTGGAGTGCGATATTGTAAGTTAAGAGATAAGAATACAGGAAACCTAAGGTGACTGGCAACCCTAGCGTAAGAAATAATGGGTCAGCATCTGAGCAGCTCAGGAGTGCGCATTTCTGAGGGAGGTCAGTTCGCTGGACACAGTATATAGAGAAATTGTTAGAGAATTTTAATCGGTCGGGATTTGTAAGCTGAGCACGTAGGTGGCCAGCGGATCGGGGGAGTCATGTTATTGTTCAAGCGCGAATGAGAATTTTTATTCGCCGAAGGAGAGCCAATGTATGTGTAGGTTAGTATTGGTTTATACTCTGTGATATGGATGCATGCGAGCTGTGCAGTCGACTCCTCCGATCCAAAATCCAGATCCACTTAGGGCAATGACTGTGTTAGTGGAATGGTAATGAATACATCATAACTCATTTAAGGTGTAATTGTTCTATGTAAGATTTGATGTATCTTTTGAGTAATGTGGAAATTATGTTTTATATGTGCACTTAATTTTATATTACTGATTTTTATGATTATAAACGTGAATACATTCTTGCCAGTTAGTTACATTTATTACAATCTGAATCGAACCTAAATATTTAAAGATATTGTTCTAATGATTTTGGTTGATATCAATATAAGCCGATTAATGTCAACATATAAATTGGTGAACCTTTTAAAAATGTTGTTTACTATGTAAATTGATGATTAACAACAATATGATTGATGATCCTTTGAAGAACTATTTGTGTTGTCATTTTATTTTTTTATAATGTGTGAATTTGTGCAATCTTCAATAATCATGTACCTATAACAATCAGATACAAACAAATAAAAATACAGTATAACAACATATACATTACAGACACTTATTAGCCCATTAAAATTTTATAGTTCCTACAATATCCAGACGGCGCATTGTTGGCCCTATATTCTTTGAAGAGACAGTCAACACTGAATGTTATTTTTCAATACCCCACGATTTCATCGGCCTGCTTGAGGTAGACGAAGTCTCATACTCATGATTTCAACAAGATGGCGCTACTGCGCACATAGCGTAATATTTTTTATCAGCACGCAGCCACTAAGATATCACTATGATACGGGAATCGATACTGGTCTAGTGTACGCTGACTTTGCGAAAGTCATATATATATATATATATATATATATATATATATGTTTACATTTGATTTACATTTGATTTACATTTATTTAAATTTACATTAAATAGAGATAGAGATAAGGTGGACAGTTGGCGTAATTTTTGCTTGAAAGGGAGAAACTAAGTACAGTTTCCTGATCCTCTAGTTGTTGTTCGGCTAGAAAAAAAGGCACTGTGCGGCACTTGAACAGACAGAAAAAAAAGAAAGGAAAGAGATCAGACGACAAGGACTAGCAGACGACAAAAGGACTAGGAGATGACAAGATGGAAGAAAAATGACAGTTAGGACTTAGGATCTAGAGAGAGTTGAAAATTGTATTTCGGTTAGTTCTATGAAATGTGTAACTAGTTTGTAATACTTCATTGGAATAGAATATAGCAGGGGATCCCGTTGGCGTTGAAGTCTTAGCAGACGCCGAGAACTTGTTCTAGGTGATTGACCTGAGGTTTACGTCTTGAATGCATGTCCTTGGAATGGTTCGTGCCGTTCTCACGTCGTCTCCAGTGTACCATTAAAAATCGTTATAACTTTTAAGGTCGTTTCTGTGCTGCTATTTTACCACTGAGAGAAAGTGCGAGCCTCGGTAAAATTCGTCCGCAGACGTATAGTACGCAGACAACAAGGAGAGTACCACGCAAAACTCCATCACCATCATCATTCATTCATTCATTTGCATATCCCTTGCGGAACTTTGCCTCCCTAACAGCACTCCTGTAGGCCTCTCGGTTGTGAGCAAGATGGCCTGCTGCTGATGCATCCATTTGTAGATCCTCAACGATGTCTTGCACCCATCTTAGTTTTAGTCTTCCTCTTTTTCTTGTTCCCATTATGTATCCTTTCAATACGGTCTTCTCTAAATTATCATGACGTTTAATGTGTCCAAAATATTTAAGTTTTCTCTCTTTAATCCTCTTTACTAGCCAGCCTTCTTCAATATTAAGCTTTTGTAGTATAGATATATTTGGTCTGTTTTGTGTCCACGATATTTGGAGAACTCTTCTGTAGCATTTACATTCAAAGTCAGTTATGTGTTTCTCAGCTATTTTGTTAAGTGTCCAGGTCTCACAAGCATATGTTGCGATGGGAAAGATGCATGCCCTTAAAAATCTTATTTTTGTGGTTCTGTCTGTTCCTCTCCACAGATTCTTTATTTGTTTTACTTTCGGAAGAGCGATAGATGTCCTCCTTTTAATTTCCCTCATTGTATCTCCATTATTAGTTATTAGTGATCCAAGATATTCAAAACTCTCCACTTCTTCCAGTTTTTCCTCATTGATACATATTTCAGCTGCCTTGTTTGTTTTGTCAGTTGTCATCAATTTAGTTTTCTTTGCATTAAGATAGAGGTTCTACACTTCGCTGTTCTTACGGACTGACATAATTAGTTTTTCCATTCCTTTTTGTTTTGTGGACAGTAACACTGTGTCATCAGCATATCTAATCTCTGGTATTTCATAACCTCCAATTGTTATGGCATTATAATATTCTTTGTCTACATTTTCTCTAACATTCCTCATTATATTTTCAGTATACAAGTTTAATAAGTAGGGTGACAATATGCACCCCTGACGGACCCCTTGTTTTATGTCAAACCAACTTGTTGTTTCACCATTTATTCTTACACCATCATCAACGTCATTATAATTTGATAGCTGTTCTAGCCACCTCAGAGGAGCCCGTGGTATGGGTACATGCAATTACAGCAAGGAAGTTAATTAAGGAATACAGCTTCATCATGTAGAACAATAAACGGCCACATATTGGTGTCGCTACACGGAGAGCACACAGAAGTCTACTTTGGCTACGAAACGTATTAGAGATAATGGGCCAAATGCACCAGTTTCCCTAGCAGTGTTTAGGTAATGGTCATGACCAAATGACCATTTAGAAACGATAGGTAAAATATCTCAGCTTCCCTAAGAAGGCACAACTTGTCTGTCCTACTAACCTAGTTAGCCTAACAACAACAACGCCTCTTGTTTCATCTTTGTTTGTTCCCCCTCTTATAGGACACTCCAAACCATTCTAGTATGTGAAGTGAGGCTTACTATTCATAACACAACGGACAACATCTTGAAAGAATCAAGCGCATATAGCAAGAATTCGACCATGGATCAATCTAATAGCCCAGCTCCAGAAATAATGCCGCTAAACTCAGTATACCCTTCAGAAAACATAACTAATAGATCGACCATAAAAACGCATTTTTAACAGAAAACCAAGCACTTATAGTCACATCAGAAGAAGACCTACAACAAAACATTGAGAACTTAGCAAGGACAAATTAAAAACCACATTATGAAAATACGTGCTGCATTACTTAAGCCACAACAACTGCGTGAGAAGAAATCCCAGTGATAATCTTCCTGGAAAATTAGCCGTTAAACAAAGCGAATCATTTCAAATCCCTAGGGAGTACTCTTAAATCACATAACCCTAGGGTTCTTTCCATTCTCTGTGAAAAATGATAATATATGCATGAACACATAATATAAAGCGACCAATGACATTTACTGAAAAATTACTACATAACATTTGATACAGAAAGAGCACTCTCCAATGTCGTCTTCCTCCGAACTCTACTGTCAGTGTCAAACAGGGCTATTATACTCTATTATAAAACTGTTAATAAGAGAAGGAAAATCATCACGACAGAAATAAATAATTGAGGAAAATATTAAATCAAGCAGTATACACACATATATGTATATATATATATATTGATATATATATATATATCTATATTGAAGCTAACGCAATAGAAAACCTGTGTATGTTATTTTCAATGACTGTACGAATTTATCGTTAGGCGTTAGGTCATGACCAGATATTCTCTTCAATTCCAGTATCATTTATTTACATGCATCAACGTATATACTCTAAATCGTATGGCCTCTTTACAAATCAGCTAAAAACGAACATATATTGTAAATACATAAAAGGTTGCACGAAAATTACTGACTGCTGTTGTTCTTGCCGTGGAAGTACGGGTTTAATGACTAAATGACAGAAACTAGCTATGATCACATGAATCACTGCTGTAAATGCATTCTTCTGATACCATTAAATACTCAGAAGCCCCCGGCATTAGAGAAGTTCACTGTAACCTGATTTTACCATAACTTTTCACATAATCTAGGTAACGAATACATAGTTATGTGTAAGCAGAGAATAGACTCGTAACATCGCTTTTAGACAACAATCACAGCGTAGTGGATGTCAAGTAGATTGCGTACTGCATGCGTTTAAAAAGTATTTACGTATATGTTCGTTCAGTTAGATAACTAGTATGTTGCGAAATAAAGTAAAATGAAGTAAAATGGGAGGATATTATGTGAAAATTGAGCAATTTTATTTAATTTCGCCGATTTTATTTGGTTAGGTCGCTTGGATTTTAAAAATAAATACAGTAGCTGTCCGTGGGAGGACAAATAGAGCTCGACCCAATGGTTGTCCCGCACGTGTGTGACGAGATCCAATGAGAATGCTGCAGTAGATATATTTTCCTCTCTTGTCTAGCGTCCCTCTGAGCTCGCGTTCCACTAAGCACGTGAGTGGATACGTCAAGGAGAAGCAAATACAAGGTCTGGAAATTTCGTAACTTATAAAAGGAGAACGGAGGCACGAGAGAATAAGAAAGTCGTCACGTAGATTTAATTTGCATCGGAGTCTCTTCAGTGAAAGGCACAACAACAAGTCCAGACAGAAACAAGCTAAGGCATAAAAGAGGGCTATAGGGACAAAGGTTCAGTATAGTTAGCACCTGAGGACCCAGAGAACTAAACCAAGAACTTCTGGGAAACGTTTTTTCTACCTGAAGCTAATACTCCTGGTAAGTTTATTGCTGTTTAGTGTGATCTTTTCATAGCGTTTTCATTTATTTTATAATTGATATTTGTTGAAAGAAGCCACAGTTGAGCAGGTGAAAGAAAATAACTTCCTAAATTCTACTTGAGTACATAATAGTATACACATATTTAATACTACAGTATGATGATAATGACTACAGTTATGAATATTATGATGTTTTATTTTCCACAACTTGAGACTGATCGAATGGCATTTAATAAAGAATGGTTTACTAAACACCGTGTGTAATTTATGCATCCACATTTTCTTCAAACTGTTTTGCTATTTATTATATGATGAGTTCTTTTCATTTTTCTAAAATTTCTTACTCATATTTCATCATTTAATTTACTGTAAAGAACAGTCGTAGTCTGAGTTTTTTCACAATTTAAAGTAAAATAATTTTTTTACTAAATCAAACGTTCTCAGTATATAGAGACGATCTGACTTAACTAGCCCTTATTTTTTCAGAATGTAGATAATAATGATCTTCATTAGAATTGTGTGTCTGAGAAACAAATTTTACATTTTCATCAATAACGACAGAGGTGATCATAAATATATATTAATTTTCATGAAATTATAGTTTCTGCTCCCTTTAGTTGTTATGTTCTGCTTAAAGGACATTCCCATAATATTTGTCTGAGATTCAATTTCTGATGTCTTTTTTTATACACACACTGCGTTTTGAAATCATTGATGATACCGTTCATATATAATCTACTTTTAATCGCTATAATGTTGAAAACTGGAAGTGAAGTTTTACAGTCTAAAGAACAATAGAAGACCCAAATATTAGTCACTAGCAATACTCCAGTGCACCAATTCTCAACCATTTTTTTTTTTGGCCCTGATCACTTCTGAGCTTTTCTCAACTTTCTTGGCCTCGTCCTATTTCCTTCTGAATCATATTGTTATGGTCTCCGTAAACAAATTGAGTTTCTATGTGTCTCTCTAATCTTCCATTAATGTTTACCATCTGCAGATTTATTTATTTCAATTTCTGAGTGGATCTTTTCATATTTCTCAAAGAGGGGTCGAAAAAGACATTTATATTATTAAATGCTCAAGAGTAATCAGCAAAAAAAGATATATTCGTTAGCTTGAAATGATAAAATTACTGCATGAATGAAGAAGGGGAAAAACAGTTAGAACAAGGCACTGAAAAGTAATGAGGTGAGGAGAAATATCCAGTAAAAAGCGAGAAACCAATCAAATACTAAAGCAAACTTAGTGGTGATAAGGAGGTAGGAGGTTTATGAACTTATTTGAAAATTTTTTCAGGACGTTTAATAAGAACAATTCGATTGAAGTCCTTGCGCAAGTTTTCTTATGTCCAGCTGCTCCAAAGTGGATGGTAACAGTGGAAGATACCTACTTGCTGCGATGTCAAGACTGTTTCTAAATTTCGTTATTGAAACCTCTCTGCTGAATCCAAATTCAATCATATATGTGGACAGAAAAGCAACGTATAATATTTCGAACATTTCTCACAATCTGTAAAATTTCGTACGTGCATCAGTCGTCGTCCAAAAAATCCCTCTCATATTGAGTGAATTTTGCTTCAGGTATTGCGTTACCTTGAAGCTCTGTAAGGCTTTCTTGGATTTCAACTCGAACATATCTAGGTCATACATCAGATAGATAAAAAAATCCCAGTCAGATTTCCATATTAACCAGATCATTAAACTTACGTTTCATTTCTTCGTTAATTTGTTGTAAATGAGTGGCGTACGTAGGTCATTGTTGTTCAAGTCCTCAGCAGTGCAGTAAGGATAGGGAATTGTGAATACACTTATAGCAGATTTAAGAAAACTACAATGACTTCTTTGCAGGATATGAGAATATTCAGCTTAACCTGAAGGGTTATAGTTAATAATCTGAATTTTTAAAAAAATTGCCGCATAAAATACGTCTGGCTTAATTGTTAACACGTTTTTTTTCTCATCATTGGTCTTAGAAAGGAAGATGGTGATAGTATTCCAAAGCGCGACAAAATAGGAGGCAATTACCCTTGGAGAGCCACCTAACATTTGTGCGAAACAGGAAACTTCATTGTTTTCCTCACAAAATTGCCACCAATACAGCAGTACCATCTGCTGCATGCGCAATTGCATTGACTACCTCCAATATTAGTAATCCTTGTGCAGTCCTTTTTATCAGTGTTAATTCTCCTAATAAACAGCGTCTCCTTGATTAATTCATTGTTTTTGTGCAGTCGGATATATATCACGGGAAAAGCATCACGTAAAGCACAGTGTTTATAGACTTTTTCCTGATTTCAAACATTTATTGCACAAAAACTATGCAAAATACACACATATTTTTTTTTCAAAATCTAACTCAACCCAACAACTCCCTTTGTTGCATAGAGAACGTCTAAGCGATATTCGATTTCTTGCCATGTGTCCTCTCTCTTTAGTCACTGTCGCTAAAGCATCTATTATGCTTGCCTTCACAGTTTCACTATCAGGAACTGGTGAACTGAACACTATGTTCTTAGTATTCCTACTTCTCCTCCCCTCCTCTCCCTCACCCCCCCCCCCAAAAAAAAAAGTCAAGAGGAGTAAAGTCCGGTGAACAGTCATGATGTTGAACAATCTCTCACTCAGCCCAACTGTTTGGAAAGTTTGCATTCGAGAACTGACGAACAGCTAAATCCAAGTGTTGGAAAACTACCGATGACTGAGGTGTAACGTATAGCTCCACAAGTCCAGATAAACATTTGCTGAAATCGTGTGCTCTATAAAAAAAGAAATGCCCAATAACCTTGTTGTGCATTATAAAGCACTAAACATTAATTTTTGGGCTGTCTCTCTCTTTCTCTATCGTATCGCATAGGTTAACGGTACAGAAGAAAAAAACCTCTAAGAATCGGCCTATGTAATGCCACAATGTTTCTATCTAACATAGTTTTTAATATATGAAGTTTATCAATCAGGAAAGATTCTTCTGCTTATAAAGCCTTGAATGTAATAAAGTAGCCGAACTCCCCAAAAATAACAACTTTCAAATTCATAAGTAAAAAAAAGTTAAAATTCCCGTTTCCATGCCATAAAGGGATATTTGGGATACAGTGTTAGGCCCGTATTTTCCATGACCTTCGGCACGTGAAAGCGTGATGTGGTCAGTATCACGGCTGGCCGCATTTGCCTTCCAAGATTTCTCTGGTACAAATTTTTAGAGGCTGGGTCGACCACGGGGCTTTTTCTGGTGTGTATGAGAAAAAAAATCCCACTGAAGAGGACCGAACACGGTGCCACCGGATTAGTAAATTGAGCGCCTAACCACTCAGCTAATCAGGCCGCCGTAAATTCATGAACAACAGTATAATCATCATTGGATTTCGCTATACATTTGCGTCTGTTGAAGAAATGTAATTAATACTAGTCGGTACCGTTATTCCCCCATCGCGTATTGCAGTTAAATTTTTGTGTGTGTTCATCTTCGTGTAATTTTGATAGGGTGGCTGTTAAATGTCTGCTTTGTCCATTTCTATGTTGCCGAGGGTTGTTGCTTTGTTTGCAGGTTGATCTGCCATTTCATTATCTTTGACATAGGCGTGTCCTGGGCAATAAATCCATATTAAGGAGGAGATTTGTGATACTCTCTTAGTTTGGCCAACCACTCGCGACGCATCACGTAGTTTTCATTTTTTTTTAGCATGCAATGAGAGTCTGATAATATTATGGCCTGTTGTAAAATTTGTTGGTGCAAGTTTACATTTATGGTTAATGTGAGGAATATTTTCTCAAGATGGTTACAGACCAATATTCCTTGGTAATGTACTACCGTACTCGAGGCCAGTCTAGCTCCCACATCATGACTGCCAACCCAAGTTCTCCTCTCCTTGGTATATTGTATGCTAATTTTGCCTAATCCTCAAGCTTTCAGTCAACACAGCAATACGGTAACATGCAGTACAAATCACCAAGTCTGAATTAAGGACACAGCAGTTTTAATCTCACCATACGCCACAACAGCACATACAACTGACACTGACAGTCAACAGGATATCAAAACAGGTGTCATCATAATGGACAAACAGTTGGATACACAATATTACTGCAATGTAGAATACTTCAACAATCTTCAATGGTAGAAAAACAATTGATGAACAAATGTCAATGCAAGAAAATGCTTCAAGCAATCAATTATTAATCAATAATAGAAAAGCAATGTGATAAACAATATCAATGCCATGCAGGGTAATAAAGCACGGTATCATATGATAATGATTTCTCATGTTTGCATATTGAAAACCTGATGGGCCTGAGGTCCCGGCTCTCTTGGCCCTATACGTAGCCTACACTACGAATATAATATGCAGTAGCACTTGTTCCCCGCTGCCATCTCTGCCATGACTCACCTCCATATAACTGTGCTTCTGCAGCACACGATCAGTCTACATGAAAAGCATAAACGAATCATACATGTTGTCCATCCAATATACCGATAAATCACACTGAAATCATACACAGAATTTCAATACCGATAGGTAAATACAAGAACCATACAACCAGCGTAATTCACAACTAACATAATCTACACCACATGAGGTGGGCTCGCCAATAATAAACATGCACAATAATATAAGCACAACGAAGACACTACATCGCCGGCAATGTTCTCCTATCTAATCTAATGCAAGCCAATGTTTCAATATATATCCCCCTCCCCGAAACCAGATGACGTTGACTGAGACGCTTCGGAATAGGTTGTACACCCCTCGATCCAAGCGTGTATCGTCCACATTGTGATGCTTGCTGGTTTGCTAGCCAGTTTATGGCCGCTTCAGTCTCCATCCTCATATTGGATGTGGTTGTGGCGAAGTCTCCGGACTCGTTGACGATGGGGCGTCCATTGTTATAGATCATGAATCCCTATCAGTTGCTTTGTCTGCGCCTGACCGATCCATCTGTATTTATTATAGCGTCATATGGGCTAGAGTACTTAATAATTCGCTCTTTGATTTCTGATTCTGCTGGTCCTGTTGCCAAATTTCAGCATTCTCGACTGAACCATATATGGACTTTGGTAAGATGTGGATGTTTTTGGGCATCAATCCAGTTGGCATCCATGGAGATTTCTTTGGAGTTGCATATCTGCCCTATGGTCTTTTCAGCCTCCGCTATTTGTTTCATCAAATGAATAGAGTAATTAAAATGGAATAACTATTTGGTGAAATCCGATTGACCTTTTTGTGTTTGAATCTCCTTTTTCAATAGGTGGTCCTCCGTGCTCTTGAATCGCATGTACTCTTTTACTTGGGCGCATTTATGTTGAGTTTTCATAGTTGGTATGTTCAATAGGTGTCGTATGGGATGCGCCCGTGTGTCTCTGGGGCATCCGAGCACCGTTCTCATTGCTTCATTCTGAATTCTTTACAATCAAGTTTGAGTTGATGATAAAGTGAGCATGTCGATGCCACATTCCAATCTTGATAGTACTACCGCTATCGTTGTTGAAAATATATTTTATGTGATAGACTCGTATTTGGTATTATTTTTAATGCTGCTAGGCCTTTCTTTGCTTTCAAAAGCGTCTTGTGCACGTGTTGCCTGAAGGATAGGCATCTGTCGAAGGTAATCCTTAAATATTTGATTGTGTGACATTTTTCTGTGCAGTTTTTTTACAGTGCAGCCTGGCATTTCGGTTTTTGGTGTTCGGTTATCCAAGGAACACCATAATAGTTTGGCTTTGGTTGGGGTAATGCTCCCGTTGTGATCTTTGCACCACGTCGTAACTAGCTTCACTTGTCTCTGTACTATTTCTGCTACTTCTTTGCGGTTTGGACCTTGTGTATATATTAGTATATCGTCCACAAAGATTAAAAGCCACCGAGGCCCCTTTTGACTCAAATGAGCTAGTCGCACAGTGTATATGTTGAATACTACTGGTTGGAGGGGGATCCTTGAGGGAGGTCAAGATGGATATTGGTTGGTTCGGGTGCCCAGGATCTATATTTCATGGCCACAGTTCTACAGTGTTGCAACTGTATATCTGACAACCCATGTGTCGGCACCTAGTTCTAACATTAGTGTAAGTAGGGTGGTGTAATCTATTCGTTTGTGAGCATCTTCTAGGTACAGGGTCACCAGCGGTGTTCCATCTTTCATTTGTTACTGAGCAAATGAACTCTGAGTTAAAGATAAGCATACTAAAATATTCTTGCTGCTGAGCTGTGAAATCACTGGGATACATTTAAAGGATTGTGAAGCCACAGATCATTGTCTGTCGGAAAAGTAGAAAAATTAGAAACAATTTTTTCAAATGCAGTGATGGCAGCATACATTCTTAAACCCTTAGTCAATCAGAGTCTTTTGTTTCAAACCAATGCTAGGAAAACGATAAGGTTGTAATGTGACATCAAGTTACTTCATTCATGTGGTGAAACAATTTTCAGTGTTATTTTCCCTTAAATCATCATTTCTCTTTTCGAAAAATTATTAAAATAGTAACATTTGTACTTCAAGCTAGCATGCTAAATGCAATTTTTCTTAACTTTTTTTCAAAATATTACACCCCGACTGTTCTTTTATTTCTCTTTCTTCATGTGGTGGCATGTGGAATGGATGTGCAAGAAGAGAGAGAATTATGATGATAATATTATATTGAGAGACTGAGGATGTGGTGCTGTAGAGAACGTGGCTCTCGGTGTCGTGTGGCCCAGTGAGTGGTGGCTGTGGCTTTGGGGACTTTGTTGATAGACAAGATGGATAGCAGGATGAGCATTGGCGACAATTTCTACTAGAAGGTAGCGGGTTTTAAAACGTAAAGTTGTGTCCGTCGCCTAAACCTAAGCAGGTAAACTCAGGTGTGTAACCCTTCTGTTCCTACCCGCGTCATAGCGCCAAGCAATCTCATTCTGCATGCGCTCCTTCCATTACCACAGAAAATAATTTATAACACAAAAATGTAGAATATAATGAATGGAGCTCTCCCGGGGGCACCAGGGTTTATTGTGATTTTACACAGACCTGCACCAGATTTAACCATAACTCTTGATAACAACACAGAAGGCTAAATGTTCACAAATCCCTATCATTTCCAGATGACAATTCCTAAGAATTTATAAAGCATCCATTTCACAGTCTCCTCATAACAAAACATAATCTCCTTATTTAGCAAAACACGATGATTTCCTCATGAAAAACACAGTTTCCTTCTCCACCCAAACACAGAAGACAGCAAACAAGATTCTGCAGGGCATGTCGTGGAAGTTGGAAACAAATAAACAACTACTTTAGATTTCGTTAAATAAATCTTACCATTAAATACCTCGGCGCTCTTCCAAACTATAAAGCATTGAAATGATAAATTTAGCTTAATAGAAACAAATGCCTGAAGGACAACAGAAAATCCGCTAATCTCGATACCAAGTGGTCTTTATCTCAATTTATGAAAACCTATTTCTCCATATTTGATAAATAAAAATATCAAAACTACTGGGTTCTACAAACTCATTGAAATCACTAGATAATATCTAATGTATAATTAAATAGGAAATGTAGTACTGGAAATTCATAAAAGCCTAGCCCACGTGGTGCAATTTAACTCAACATCCAATTAACACTTGAAAACTATTTCCACAAAACATCCTCATTTTGCATTAAAATATCAAAGAATAAAAACGTAATCACACCAAAATATTCTAAATACACACACTGAGAAGAAATAATGTAGGTAAACTTCTCGCACTGGTTAGTTTGGGCATTGGTTACGCTTGGCCACCAGGCCTAAGCCTGGCGGAATTATTGATCTGAACCAAACTGAGTTGTTTCCGCTTCAGATCACGGCGATTCAAATGAATCTCTCATCCTGGATCGGAAATCACGTGTTACCACGTCTCGCGAGAGTTCGCTTTGACCGATCGTATTCTTTCTTAATTGCGGCATGCCCAGTACTTCATTAATTTCCTAAAATTAATATTAGACGAATGGCCCTCGCGAACAATCACATTCATTATATTTTGTACATTATCTGTCTACTTCTTAGTTGTGTCACTTGAAAAATGAGGAATGAAGCTGCCTCACTTCTGCCACTCTGTAAACAGCATTTTAGTTATTACCCTTTTTTTTGCATGAAAGACACTAGTTTCTACTGAAAACTTTAGCCATCCCCATAAATAGAAGAGTGGAGACTGGAGTAGTTGAAAAAGCAAATCATCATTCACAGCACTAATTCACAGAAATCAATCATGACTTTCTAATTGAATTTTAATCTTCCTTGTTTTAATCAATGCTGGTAAATATATTTTGTTTCTATCTCTTCGAGGTTTGATTTTGTTTACACCATTGTCCGAGCTGCTGAGAGTGAACTATTGACAGAGGTTCCCATATTTTTTTTTATCTCAGCGGTCGCTGTCAGACTCTTTCGTGGGAGTGATTTCCCCTATTACAAAGAAACGTGTGAGCGTCTTTGGTTAGCAATATTTTTATTAAAATTTAGATGTATGTTGTCTATTCAACATTTTGGAATTTCTCTCGCCTGGTTATATTCTCATAAGCCTGGCATAATCACTTTCAATTCTTATGACCTTAAAATGCCGAATATCAATAATATCTTCATTTAAGTTTTTCTCCAGAACTGAAGTTTTGAAATCAACGTTTTAGACACAATGATTGGATTCACGATAGTACCCTATGTTCTCTTCAATTTCTGGAATGGACATAATATGTCAGGCTATTTTTTTTCGCCAACAGGAAGACGAGTTATTGTGTATAAAATTGTATTCTCTCAAAAAATCAGTCTTCTGCTCTAGGGCACTTACCTGAAAATTTTTCTCTGGATCTTCTTATATCTTATATCCTTCCCGTGCTATTAAACGTCACATAGGGCTCGCAAGGTAGTTCGCCAATGTTTCCTGTCTTCGGCGAGTCTTTCAACTTCATCAAGGGATTTTATGGCTGTTAGTTTGGCCTCTCTTAACAATGTCCTCTTCAGAGTTTCACGCGGTCTGCCTCTTTTTCTTTGGCCTGTTGTGTTCCACTTGATAGCTTGTTTTGGGATTCTCTGATCATTTCTTCTCATCAAGTGACCAACATATGTCCATCTCCTTTTCCTGATCACCCATGAGACTGGTTGTTGTTCAGTCATCTGTCTTATCTCTGCATTGTTCTTGAATTCATTCCACTTGATGCCAAGTATTTTCCTTAGGCATTTGTTTTCTAAAGAGTCTAATTTCTTTTCTGTTTCTTTAGTTGTTTTCCAGCTTTCGCATGCATAAATGAGGGTGGATATTACATTTGAACTGAATAGTCTTGACTTGGTTTTTGTGCTTATAACTTTTGAATTCCACATGTTCTCAAGATTCTTGAAGATCGGTGCTGCTTTCACAATTCTAATTCTAACTTCCTTTCTGGTGTGACCATCCTGGTCTATGTAGCTGCCAAGGTATGCAAATTGAATGGCTTCTTCAATATCTGTCCTTTCTACGTGTATTTTTCCATTTTGATTAATGGGAATTTTCATTATTTTTGTTTTGTCCTTGTTAATTTCAAGTCCTATTTTGCTAGCCAGTGAAGACAGGCTATCTGTTTTTTCTTGCATGGAATTCACATTATTACTGATAAGAGTTATGTCATCAGCAAAATCAAGATCTTCTAGTTGGGTCCCATGTACCCAGTCAATACCTGTGTTACCTGTGCAGCATTTTTTCGTTATAAAGTCTATTTGTATCCCAAAAAGTAAAGGAGACAGTATGCATCCTTGTTTCACACCTGTTTCAATCTGGGACCATTCACTCATCCTTCCTTCTGTCTTGACTGTACAAACATATCCATTGTATAAGTCCTTAATGATGTTGACACTTTTAGATGGTATTCCATATAGACTTAAAATTCTCCATAATGAATCTCTGTGTATGCTATCAAATGCCTTTTTAAAATCTATGAAGTTCAGTATTAATGGTTTCTGGTTTTCGATATATTCTTCAAGTATTATCCTGAGAGTAAAGATCTGGTCGAGACAGCTTCTCCCTTTTCGAAATCCTGCTTGTTTTTCTCTCATTCCGGTATCCTTTAAGTCTATTCAGAATGACCTTGCAAAATACTTTTGACACAACTGATAATAAGGTTACTCCTTTCCAAGTGTTACAGTCACTAAGGTTGCTCTTTTTTTGGTATTTTAAAATTATTCCTTTTTTCCATTTAGAAAGGACCTTTTCTTCTTTCCAAATATTATTAAACATTCTCTGTAGTTGTCTCATGTTGTCACTATTGATAGCTTTTAGCATTTCGAGTGTTATTTCATCTTCACCTGCAGCTTTGTTGTTAGCCATTAAATTCACTGCTGTTTCAATTTCATGCAATTTAATTTCATCTAGATTGACATTTAGATGTGGGGCTGGTAAGTCAGTTTCAAGGTTTAACAATTCTTTTGGGTGTGGTCGATTAAGTATTTCTTGGAAATGTTCAGTCAATCTTTGCTTTTGGTCTTTACTTGATGTTAATAGTATTCCAGTTTTGCTAAGGATTGGTCTTTCTTTAGATGTAATAGTACCTGCTAGCCTCTTTTGTATGTTATATAAAGTTTTGCTGTCTCTTGTTTTTAATGCTTTCTCTGTCTCTTTCGCCATATTGTCTATGTATTTTCTTTTATCCCTTCTATTTGAACTTTTTACTTTCTTGTCTATTTCCTTGTATGTTGCTTTTGCCAGATTTATTCCAAGATCTGTTTTTACGTTCAACATGTCTAATTTGACTACTCGTCTTTCATGTATGTACTTCCATGTGTTTTCTGATATCCATGCTTTTCTATTTTTTTTTTCAGTCCAGCACTTGCTTTTGCTGCTGTGATTATGGCTGTGCTGTAAGAATTCCATAATTCATCTATACCTATCTCCTCTACTTCACTGGGTGTTATGGAATGATTGGCAAGTTCCTGATTGAAATTACTGTTAGTATTCTCTTCTTGTAGGCTGTGGCTGTTTATCTTTCTGTGTAATGATTTCTTGTGTTGGCTTTTCAATTTTAGTTTTATTTTCCCTATGCACAGGTTGTGATCACTGTTAACATCTGCACCCCTATAAGCCCTTACATCTATCAGTGATATTCTGTATTGCTTTCTAATACAAAAATGATCTATCTGGTTTCTAGTTCTATCATCTGGAGATATCCACGTTGTTTTATGTATCTCTTTGTGTGGAAATATTGTGCCTCCAATGACCATGCCCTCTGTTAGACATATTTCAATTAATCTTTCTCCGTTCTGATTAACCATACCAGTTCCTTCTTTCCTCATTACTTTTTCAACGTCGGTGTTATCTTTCCCTATCTTGGCGCTGAAGTCTCCCATAGCAATTAGGATGTCGTGTTTAGGGACTTTGTTGATGATGTGTTGTAATTGGTGATAGAAGTCGTCTTTCACCTCATCTTCTACATCGTTCATGAGTGCATAACGCTGTATTATTGTCATTCTTCCGTGTCTTAGGTTGTATCGTGCTCTTATTATACGACTGTTCAGTGGTTCCCATTCTACAAGACTCTTTGCGGCTACATTTGACATAATAATACCTACGCCATTTCGATGTTTACCATTGTTTCGGTCTGAATATATTATTAACTTACCGTTTTCTGCCGATCTTTTACCTGCTTCTGGCCATCGCATTTCGCTGATGCCCAGTACGTCTAGATGGTATCTCTCCATTTCTTTGATGACCTGAGTAGCTTTTGTTGGTGCTGCCATCGTTCCTACATTCCAGAATCCAATCTTTGTCAAATGTCCTCGGAGTTGGCATCCCTAATGCTCGGTTGGTTTCTCTGCGAGTTTCCGTAACTATTTCTTTTTTCCCATCTGGAGTCGCCTCTAGATAGATTCCAGGATAGGGCTGTTAGGCTTATGCCCAACTTCCGGTACAAGATATATGACAGATCAAGCGGAATTCTCTGGATAGACTTCTCCAATTATTGTTAATCTCTCATTGTAAAGAAGATAGCAATGGAGCAGATAGGAGATATAATGCTAATGTCCATATTCTCGCTGACCTGTCAGCACACAAGAGGGTGATGTTGTCAACATCATATCTAGTCGCATTTCCTTTCCCAGCTCATAAAAAGCCAGGTACCAATTCCTACAGCTTGGTGACTTAGGCCGGATTCAAAACACTGATCTCGCCACTTAGGGCCATAAGCAGCCATGGACCTACAACATTATAGCACACTTTATCTTTTCATTTCTTCGCAATGTAATAAATGTATACCTATTATTTGTCTTTCTGCCTGTAAGAAAGACCATCTTTCTCTCTTAAGTTAACACAAATGTTGATTGGACACATGTTAAAGATACATTTCTTTTTTTCCATTCACTCTTCATTGATGATCTTGACTATCCTCGATGCTCCTTAACGGGTTTCTGGGAATCATACATCTGCTGCCTCTATCTATGTTTGTACTGGTCACATTTTCGTTCACGCTCTTCCTGGACATGATGAGCTCGATGCACCCGCTCTAAGAAGAAGAAGGAAAAACGTATAAAATACGTTAGCAAAAAAAAAAATAAGTTTCATTTTTCTCATATAATTACAAAATCCTTTATATAGCGATGTAAATACTTAGAGTGTCAGAAACCAGATGGAACTAGCCCTAAGGAACGTAGGTGAAAGAAATAGTGAAAGAAGAGGCTGAAAAAGCCATAAACAGAATGAGGGAAGGTAAAGCAGCGGGACAAGATGGCATTACCATAGAATTGAGAAAAAAACTGAAGAATCTGGAGTTGATAAGATAACAGAAATATGCAGTGACATATACGAAATGGGAGACATATGCCTCGAGAAATGAAACACTCAGAATGTATGACAGAAAGCAAAAACCACAGACTGCTCAGATTTTAGAAATATAAGTCTGATTAGTTATGTGACTAAAATCCTCCTCAAAGTCATTCTCGAGAGAGCAAAAAAAAAAAAAAACAAACAAAAACAAAAAAACCACAAAACTGATAAAGAACTCAGTGTAGAAGAATTTGGGTTAAGACAGAACAAGAGGGGTCACTTTTTACATAGTTAATCTAGATTTACGTGGAAGTTATATATGCTTGTTTTATAGATTACAGTAAAGCATCTGACGGAATGAAACATGCCAAAAGTAATAAAATGTCATAATAAATCGATCTTGACAGGAAAGACATCCAAATTATAACAAATCTCTACTGGGAATAGGTAGTGTCAGTAAGATACGACGCAGTGACCTAAAAAAACGCACCCATAAAGAAGGGAGTCAGGCAAGGATGTCTTCTGTCCCCATGTCTATTCAACTTGTGCACAGAGAACATCTTATTTTTTAATAAATAGGAAACAACAAGGTTTTCGTACGGTAAAGAACACAATTTTGTGGGATTAGATCTCAAAAATTCGTAGACAAAGCACTTTAGTGAGACGTGAGACAAAGAAAAATCACAAGAGAATTACCTGGGATTCGAACACGGACGAGCAGCCGTCTAGCCACGAGAGTGTAATAAGTATCCTTTCGTTTGTTGTTGTCCAAGTATGCACCAGACATGATAGGAGACAGTGTGTATATTTGTTTTTAAAAAATTGCTATCTGCTAGAGAGACTGAATCTAAGCTACGGAATTTCTGTGTCACGACCTCGTTTCTTTCCGGGTGTCTACTGAACAGTTACTAATGACTATGCTTCTTCTCTGAAGAAGATGTACTGCTATTTTATAATGACACAGAGACAGCCCTGAAACACACAAAGTCACATGAAGTTACTATAATCATGAGAGATTTTAATGCCAAAGTTGGTAAATGAAAAACTTTAGACATTGTTGGTGATTACGGACTGGGAGAGAGGAATGATAGAGGTAATAAATCAATTGAGTGGGCAAAAATACATAGCTTGGTTGTAGGAAACACCTGGTTTAAGCAACATCCTCGAAGATTAGCAACTTGGTGCAGCCCAGACAAAAAAACTTTTAACCAGATAGACTACGTATTAATCAAAAAACGATTCCGGAGTGCATTACTGATAATAAAAACCATGCCAGGAGCTAACTGCAATAATGACCATGACCCACTCTGTGGAAAAATTAGAATAAAGCTAAAGAAATCGTGCAAAAAGTAAGAAACATTAAATTCAATAAACAACTCCTTACAAATGACCAAGAACTGCGATAACAATACAGAGTTATTATAACAAAAATATACAATGCAATAGCAAAGATAAATAGTATAGATGAACAATGGGCAGTAGTATAGATGAACTGTTAAGGAGATAATACCACCAAAACACAAGCCCCCAAGAATAAATGGATGACAGATAACATCTTGGATCTGATGGACAAGAGAAGTAGTAAAAATAACCAAGAAAAACATAGCAGGATAAATAAAGAAATAAGGCGCAAATGCAGAGAAGCAAAGGAAGTGTGGTTAGATGAACAGTGAAGACAAATAGAGGACTTCAATAATAAAAACAGCAAAAACATGCACAAATGAATTAGTGAACTCACAGGCAGAAAGACAAAATATACCACAAGATGCCTGAAATCAAAAAAAGGTAAAATTTTAATGGGAAAAGAAGACATTGTGGACAGGTGGACAACAGTGGTTATATGCCCAATGACCTGCTTAAATCCACGTTTATAGCACTACGAAAGAAACCAGGTGCAAAGGAATGTGATGACCACAGGACTATCAGCCTCTTATGTCACATAACAAAGCTACTTCTGATAATTATTATGAGAAGAACAAGGAAAAAGATAAAAATGGAAATAGCAGATGAACAGTTTGGATTTGTTGAATGAAAGGGAACACACAATGCCATTTATGCTTTACGAACACTAACAGAAAGAGCTTTAGAAGTACAGAAAGATCTCTACTTATGCTTCATTGATTACACCAAGGCATTTGACAAGGTGAAACATAATGAAATTATTAAAATGCTTGAAGACATCAATATAGACGGCAAAGACCTGAGGATTGTAAACCATCTATACTGGCAGCAAGAAGCAGCAATTCTAGTTGAAAATAAAACTGGAAAATATCAACCAATAAAGCAGTTAGTGCGACAGGGGTGTGTACTATCCCCAGACCTTTTTTCTCTGTACAGCGAGAATATTCAAGAACGATCATTGGAGAACCAGGTATAAAGTAGGAGGTTACAATATTAACAATCTTCGATATGCTGAGGACACAGTACTGATAGCTGAAAACCAACAAGACCTGCAAAATATCTTGGATAAAGTCGCCAAATAAAGTGAACAGAAAGTCCTTACTCTGAACATAAAAAAACATATACCATGGTTATATCTAAGAAACAGAATCCACCAAAATTCAGTATAAAAGTAAATGGCAGGTGCAGAAATTTCAATACTTTGAAGCAGTAATATCTTCAGATGGGAAATGCAAAACAGAAATTAAGAACAGAATAGGTCAAGCAAAGACTGCATTTCAGAAAATGAGAAACATATGCAACACATCCTTATCAATGAATGTTAGAAAACGAGTCCTAAAATGCTATCTTTCTCTCTGTCTCTCTCTCTCTGTCTCTGTCTCTGAACTTTAAGTGCCGAGGGCACATGGGGCTTCCGCAAGGGTTTTCCACAAAATGCCTGTCCTTTTAACCTTTTTTTCTGCTGTTGCCCAGGTGAGTCCTCTATTGCTCAACATCCTTTCTGTTGTTCTTCTCCATGTCTCTTTTGGTCTACCTTTACTTCTGTTCCCCTGTGGTGTCCATCTTAGTGCTGTTTTTCGTAGTGAGTTGTCAGTCATTCGGAGCACATGTCCCAACCATCGCCTGCGTCTTTCCTCAATGGCTTCATCTGCATTTCTAACATATATAAATGCTATATAGAACCTATCTTATTACATGGAAGTGAATCAAGGACATTTGCCAGGTCTGCATAAAAGTCATTGGAAGCAGTAGAAATGTGGTTTATTAGAAGAATGTTGCAAAATCCCTGGACAGCAAAAATAACTAATGGAGAGTGTGTGAGAAGAGCTGAAGATATAAATAATCTTGTCAAAAAATAAGAGGGAGACAATGTACTGTCATAGGGCATGCAATGAGAAGAGGGGGCATTGAAAATATTATAACAACAGGAAAAAATAGAGGGAAGAAGAGCAAGGAGAAGACCAAGATAAATGACACTGGACAGTCTGACGGGATGGTGCAAGAGGAGATCACCAACTGAGCTGATGGCCTGCATGAAGGATCGTGTACTCTGGAGAAGCATAATAGCCAATGCCAGTTGACACGGCACCTGGTGATGATGATCTAAATCTCTAGTATGCACGCTGTGTTTTATTTGTCTTTGTAGAAGATTCTTTATCTTTCGTGACCTGTGCAGTGAGGATGATGAGACGATGAATGAATTGATAATGGAGACATTTAGTTCACTTAAATTGTTGTGCTAATAAAAACGGTTGAATTATTGTCACAGTAAAGATCTTAAAGACGTGAGAAAAAAGATTATGTCCTCTATCTTCCTACATATAGTGGCGTAGAATGATGCTCTCCACCCCAGAAATATTGAATACTCCGACCCACAGCCTCGTTTTAGTCGAATGACAGTTGAACTCCATCAGTCAATGACTGGTTAAACTATAGAAATGCAGTTGGGCGGGTTTATTTATCTTGAAAGGTTGATGATGATGTGATGTTTCTACTGTTTGACCTTGGACTGCTGTATGGCTTTTCCGCTTCTTTACCACAAAAATAATAAAAAATAACAAAGTTTACTTCTCTGTCCGGGAGAAGCAAGGTTACTGCACCTTTTTATCAGAAGGGGCCCCAGCGTAAGCATCAACCAGAGTACTTGCAGAAACGTGTAGGCAGCTGTAATCATAAAACACCACCCAAAATAAACAAGACTCATGTAATATGTTTATGCAGTAAGTAGATGTAGGATGTAGCAAGTAGCGCTTAATACACAGCATGTAGAAGTGGCACTAACTACATAGTGTCTGTTCTGAAACAGGAACATAATCACTGAAATCATTATTAAAACTCTCGAAATATATGAGTTAGACCTTTTCTGACAATTTCTCCCACACTCATCCTCTTCAGCTCCGTTTCTTGACCCCTCGCATTCTTCCACACACTCTCTCTCTCTCTCTCGCACTCGCTCACACACACACACACTCTCTCTCATTCACTCTCTCTCTCGCTCGCTCACTTTCTCTCTCTCTCTCTTTCTATCCAGTTCACTCTTCACCTAGATATTGTAGTTTATGTACAAAGATATAATGCCTAGTACCTGGAGATTATTTCACCTTGACTAATTATATATACATGCATATTTGATAATACATCATAATGAAAAATTACTTCTTAAACAAATACAACCAAGTTAGGTAATATATACTAGCAGATGTAGAATACAATACCTTTAAGTAATAATTAATCATAACCAAGAATCATTATTTGAAACCTGACACTCACAGCCAGATGTAGTGGATTCTACTTATTTTTATCACTATACATTCCGCAACCAATCTTTCCCCGATCAATAGCAAACAAATTTTTTTATAAATAGGAATCTACGAGGCTTTGGTATGGTAAAGTAAGAGAACAAGTTTTGTAGGATTAGACCTCGACAAAAATCGTAGACAAAGCACTTTAGTGAGACGTGAGACAAAGAAAAATCATAAGAGAATTACCTGGGACTCGAATACGGACTCCGGTAGGACGAGCAGCCGTCTAGCCACGAGAGAACAGTGTTCGAGGTCTAATCCTTTCAGCACCTTTCCCTGCTAGGGCAGACCGAAGACAGTGACTGGCCAGGCCAAAACTTTGTTTTCCAACCTCTGGTGACTGTACTTATGCCCCTTCTCAACATCAGGCCCAACTGTTTTGAAGCAGTTCTATAGAGACACTCCGACTTTGGGATGTGGAATCCGATGAATGATTCAACGATATATGTCCCCCACCCCAAGTGCAGGCTCTGTGTTGTTTACCTCAAATGTTGTAGAGACCCATAGACTTGTCACGCCCTGGAATCAATGGTTTCACATTAGATTTTCCTCATCCCCGCCGGCGATCTTTTTACCCCCATCTGTCCGCCATCCTGACATTACATTTTAAAAATATAACAATTATAATTAGTGTTGATTGCTACAGGTTTCTGGGCTATAGAAGTAGGTCAGAGTTTTTAAGCAATCAGTCCTATGTTCCCTGTCTCACATAAACTATGTTAAGATAAGTGTGTTATTAACACATCTGTTCCCAGGGGAAATGAACATGTGTATTTAAAATATTTTGGTTTGATTATGCTATTTATTTTGTGCTATTTTAGTGTAAGATCTAGACCTTTTGTATAAACAGTTTCCTAATGTTACCTTGATGTTGAGTCAAGTTACGCCGCGTGTGAGGAGATATATGATCTTTTATAAAGTTTCAGTACTATTTCATTAGATATTATCTACCGCGTTAAAGGAGGCTATAGAACCCAGTATTTTGATATTATTTTAATTATTCAAAAACGACGTAGTAGTTTTTTCTACATTGGGAATGGAGACTACTTGCTATCGAGACAGGCGATTTTCTGTTTTGCTTCAGGCACTTGCTTCTTCTAACTAAATTTATCGGATGTGGGATCTTTCTAGCTTAGGAGAGGACTGATGCATTAGGTTTAAGTTTTATTGAATGGAATCTAAGGTAGTTTGTACTTGTTTCCAAGTTTCAGAAAATTATTTGTCATGGGTGTTTATAAGAAGCAACCATATTTCTGAGGGAGAGATCATCATGTTTGGCTTTATAAGAAGATTATGTTTTGTTGAGAGGAAGAGATCACAGTGCTTCGTTGTAAAGCGTTATGATAGCCACATTTTTAACGAAGGAATTTCGAGGTTTATGAGATTACTATACTGATACTTTAGGAACTGTTAGGATCCGTCATTTGGAAATGATACATATTTATGAACAGTTAGTCTCCTGTGTGTTTACCTCGAGTTCTGACTAAATTAGATGCAGCTCTATGTAAAATCCAGTAAACTCAGTTGCCTCTGGCAACGATCCCTATTCATTTCATATTTTTGTCTTATTTATTATTTTTGTGGTAGTGGAGCGCATAGAGAATGAATTTGTTTAGGGTTATGATGCGGGTAGGAACGTAAAGGTTATACACACCTGAGTTCCCCTAGGGTTAGGCAACGAACGAGACAATAGGTTAAAATCCTCAGCTTCTAGAATTATTTCTTAAGTGCTTATACCAAAATAACATTCAATAATTGTTTAAATATAGCAAAAAATCATAGACTGAACATAAATTGAAGCATAACTATGGTACTTCAGCTTTCGCATTTAATGGCGGAGACTTCTACCTACTTATATTCTTTTACATTCATTTACATTCTCACTTCTAGTGTATTGGCAGAAAGAAAGATTTTCCGCCCAGAGACGGTAATTTGTATCGTAAATAGTGCGCACAAATTACTAATGAAAACGTTTGTTATTTCTACGTAGGATTTCAGCAACTGTGTGATCCACGTGTTCTTCGTATCTGGTATAATCGCTTATGAAAAATATTTAAAATCTATATTGAAAGACTGCATTTTCAAAACATCTCCAAGTGATCAACCCATTATCAACTGACGCTACGGTAAATATTTTATAACAAGAACATCATAACAGAATAGAGATAACCTTGGTAATTTTTACTTAATTTGCACTGGGAAATTAAAAAGCAGGCTTTGGAAAACTATATGGTTAAATGAGAAATATATAGATCTCTATTCTCTTGATGCAGTTGGCTGTACCGCTTACCGGACGTGTGGCGCCCCGCCGCCTTTTCTAGCCACACTGCACCTTTTATTTAGATGTACCGTGCACCTGTCTGCTAGTTACAGACACGGCATTAATTTAAGTACTTCGCAATTGTGTAAAGCCGCCACTCAAATGGTAAACTGTACTACTTTTCCTTACTCTATCTTCTGATTACATCTGAGGAATTTTAATATGTAACTGAGAACGAACACATCTCAACAGTTTGAGAACCACCAACACTCAAATTGATATAGCAATTACACATATTTATTATGGGAAAAAATGAATGGCGAATAAGTGAAGATGTAGCAAATAAACTGAGTAAACAGATGAACAATCAAACTCCTCTACAGACGAGAACTAGTTCGCCATGTAAAAAAAAAGCTAGGAAAAAGAGGCATTCAACATGATGGACTAAGAGCCAACTTACTAACACACTGAAAATTCCATGGATCCTTACATATAACTTCACATCCTAGCATTCTATCTGGAACATCCTACTCAGTCAACCTCTACATAATGAATTTTCAATCATAATGAATCTCAAGCTACTAATCAATCCTCATAATTCATCCTAACTCTATCTTTCTCTACCTACCATAATCATCCTATAATAATAATAATAATCCCAAATCTCCTCCTCTCACTCCTTAAACATGTCCTAACTATTCCCCTAAATCTTCCCGAAGTTTCTATCCCGAGAATCATTCACACCGTGATTCTACCTGTTTACGACTTTCTCACGAATACTCACTGGACATTCCGTAAATAATTTTTCTACTACTAACATGTCAAGGCTAAGTTCATAAAAATCTCATGAATTTAACATCTCAACCCTGACCTTTCAACTAAACTCTTATACAACAAAAATACCAAGGCTTAAAACAAATGGTCCAAATATTAAAATACCCCGTATTATATCCATTTTATGCAAAATCCAACCATCGTAACAGTACATTTTCAAATATCCTGTTATACTTTTTCCCCACGCTCTGTAGAGTTCTTTTCACTTTGGATTTTTAACGCTATTTCTTATCTTCTTAAAAACGTTTGGCAGGTGTTGTCATTCCTCTCTTTCAATAAATATGTAAAACAAATTCTGGGTCAATCATTCAGTCATTTGCATGTCCCTTGCGGAACTTTGCCTCCCTAACAGCTCTCCTGTAGGCTTCTCGGTTGTAAGCATGATGCCCTGCTGCTGATACATTCATTTGCAGATTATCAACGATGTCTTGCAGCCATCTTCGCCTTGGTCTTCTTCTTTTTCCCATGATGTACCCTTCCAAGACAGTCTTCTCTAGATTATCATGATGTTTAATGTGTCCAAAATATTTAAGTTTTCTCTCTTTAATCCTCTTTACTAGCCAGCCTTCTTCAATATTAAGTTCTTGTAGTATGGATATATTTGTTCTTTTTTGTGTCCATGATATTTGAAGAACTCTTCTGTAGCATTTACATTCAAAGTCATTTATGTGTTTCTCAGATGTTTTGTTAATTGTCCAGGTCTCACATGCATATATTGCGATGGGAAAGATGCATGCCCTTAAAAATCTTATTTTTGTAGTTCTGTCTGTTCCTCTCCATAGCTGGATAGGAGCATTAAAGACTCTATAGTATCACCGCCGGAAACTCTTAAAGTCAGCGAGACATATTAGTTTAATTTGACTTATTAAACTTTTGTGTAAGAAATAAAAGTGAACTTAATGAAGCTTCTTGAAACGGATTCAGTTAAAAAAAATTAATGAGATTGTTTAAACCATCAACACAAATAGTGAGGTGACTCGACTGTTTCATCAGCTCAAAGTTAGACTAGAATCGTATGGTATTACATTTAAGACCCACAGTCACCCTCATCTTAGAAATTTAGTTAACGTCTGAACACGTTTGTACAAATTTTAAATTAGAAAAATGCAATCAAAACGTGTATTAGCATAAAGTTATGAAAATATTCTAAGCTTTCAACGACGAAAAATGTTGCAACACATCATAGAAAGTGTCCAGATTTCAAAATCATAAGAAATACCTCGTAAATTATATTTCTATACAGAAAATATAAAGACATTAGAGAAGATGTAGATACAAAATATTACGACGTCATAACAATTGGAGGTTATAAAATAACAGATTAGGTGTGCTGATGCACAGTATTACTGTCCACAACACGAAAAGGAATTGAAAAACTAATTATGTCCGTCCGTAAGAATAGTGAAGACCAAAACTTCTATCTTAATGCGAAGAAAACTAAATTGATGACAACTGACAAAACAAATAAGGCAACTGAAATATGCATGAATGAGTAAAAATAAGAAGAGTGGAGAGTTCTGAATATCTTGGATCACTACTAACTAATAAGGAGATACAATGAGGGAAATTAAAAGTAGGACATCTATCGCTCTTCAAAAAGTAAAACAACCAAAGAAGCTGTGTAGAGGAGCAGACAGAACTACAAAAATAAGATTTTTAAGGGCATGCATCTTTCCCATCGCAATATATGCATGTGAGACCTGGACAATTAACAAAACATCTGAGAAACACATAAATGACTTTGAATGTAAATGCTACAGAAGAGCTCTTCATGTATCATGGACACAAAAAAGAGCAAATATATCCATACTACAAGAACTTAATATTGAAGAAGGCTGGCTAGTAAAGAGGATTAAAGAGAGAAAACTTAAATATTCTAGACACAAACGTCAAGAAAATTCAGGGAAGACCGTATTGGAAGGGTATACGTGTATAATGGGAGGAAAAAAAGAGAGGAAGACCAAGGCGAAGATGGCTGCAAGACATCGTTGATAATCTGCAAATGGATGCATCAGCAACAGGGCATCTTGCTTACAACCGAGAGGCCTACAAGAGAGCTGTTAGGACATGCAAAGTTCCGCAAGGAGCACGCAAAATTACTGACTGACCTAGTAAATATTCGTTATTTTGACTGTCAACATCAGCAACAGCAGTCACGATCCTCGTAGAAATAGCTTTGACGTTTTTTATTTCTAGTAGTTATCTGATCTTAGCTGAACAGCGTAGTAATTCTGCATAACCTGTTGTCTTTTCAAATATTGCAAAGTAAAGGTAAATGCTAGAAAAAGCAGTGAAGCAAATTTCTTGTAAGCTGCTGTGTCAGCTTCAATGTTGTTGATGTGATGCTGATCGTGTTGTGTTCGATGGTAGATGTTCTTCTACACCAAATGTTTGTGCATGGTGCCCTCGATGTAGTTTGGGATCAAGTTATTTATTCTCGAAATACTTAACTTGGACTATATTATTTGGAGCCCAGTGCTGCTTTCATACACAACCAAACAACCTGTTGAAGAAGAAAGAGCCTGTCTTTACAATTTCAAAAACTCAAGATCAAATGTTAGATGAAAAATAATGGGACAGTATTGAATGTCCTGTCAGCAAACTACTCACCTCTCTGTGACAATAAACACAAGTTGCTACGGGTAGAAACTATCAGCATGCAGTCAGTTAAACATTTCTGTTATGAATAAAAAAATATATATATAAACTGCTAATTAATGACACCAATACAAGTATTTTTGAAAACATCAAGTATTTGAAGATGTTCCACTACAGGTGGAAGGGATGTTCCACTACAGGTGGAAGGGATGACAGCTCCAGTTCTTTTGTAACATGCCCTAGGTTTCTTTTCAATGCATCTTTCGTGAGAGAGACGCAACAACATTCACGTGACCTTCTGTTACAACAGAGATGACAATTTGTTGTGGTGTTTCCTGTCTGCTGCATGTTTACATATTTGGCCATCCAAAGCCACCACACTTACTTACCTCTGACTTAACATGGACGTCCACTAATGCTGTGTATTGTGATCTCTCCAGATCGATCACGATCAACGTGATTACTGTTTTATTCTTTATGCTATGATCAGTCCACATGGAATAAAATCATATTACGTAACAATTCAACTTGAATCGCACTTTGGAGATAAAATTTCCTGGGGGCTAATATCCCGCACTGCTTGGATTCAACAGCTTTCTTTCTCGTGGCACAAAAATCGTGTCCTCTTTCCAATACACTCCACCATCCATCCATCCATCCATCCATCCATCCATTCATCCAAGTTATTCCTAGACCTCATAGAAAAATCTCACATTGATGACTTGAAAATATCTTCGTATCTCAGTTGATGCAGTTACTCTTCGGTAAGAAATACATTTCAAACTTCTAGAACAGAATTTATTTGTTTGTTCTGCTCCTGCTGCTGCTGTTAATATCAGTACATAAATGATAATGATTTTAATGAAGGTATTTTTTACATTGGATTTGAAGGGATCTAGTGTGTTTTGATGTTGATTCTGGTAAGGTGATTTAGCACACTTCTGGTAAACTGAGTAATTGTGAATAAAGCACTTTAGATGTGAGAGAAAGAACAAGAAAATGACCTGAAACTCGCACCACGGACTCCAGTAGGACGAGCAAACGCCTATCCGCAAGAAAACAGCGTACTATGGACTCGGCCCTCTCATATCTCCAAAAACAACTTTTGATAGGTAAGTCTTTAATCTGTGAATGGTCGAAATCGTTACACCTGGAAAGGAAACGAAATCATGACACGTAAACTCCGTTGCTTAAAATCGCTTCCTTGCAAGTGTGTAATAGTTAAAAAATAAAATAAGTGTTTATCTATAATTGCGCTACATGTATCATATATTTACATTTATTTTACATTTATATTTAACAGATTATTGTTTATTTCTTAAAATAGGTATTTCTTCAATGGGAGTGGTTGGTTATTGGTTGTATACTTTAATACTTTCTACTATTTTGGTCCGCAACCTAGTGGTTAGTACATATCTAAATATGGTAGGGTTTGGAGTTATTTTTAGATTTCTATTACTTAATTTCTCCCCTTCTCTCTCATTCTCTTTAATCTGTCCAATAGGGGATTTTGGGGTTACCTTAATGTACGACAGCACAATACCCATTCTGTATGCTTTTCTTCTGTTGGTTTTATCTTAATGTGCGTTAGTACGATAAAACATATTTAATGAATACTTATTCTCCGGGGGCTGTCTTCTTCTTGGACACCTCCCATAAGTAATACTTGTCTTCACTCATGATTCTTCTCCTGTCTGCTCCATTTCCTCATACCATATTTCCAGTCAACCCAGGCTTTCTGTTAACCAGTTCCCACTCTCATTCTCTCCTTAGTGAATAAGCAGTTCCTATAGGCCGTTTGCACACATAAATGCAGTCATCTTTAATATGCAATAATCTTAACACAAGCAGTCAGCTCAAAGTAAAATTATTGCGAGCATGCAAAGAACATGGTTAAAAGTGCATCATACCGACAACATATAAAACAATGTAATAAAGATCCAAAATACAAAAATATTTACACATGTTAAACATGGTAGATTCTTGTTTAACATTTGTCAACCAACTCCGGTACACTCTTTTCCATATCTAGTTTCCATTCAATACACCAATAAGGGCACTCGTTTCAATGAAATATTTCTTGTAGTAGTGGGTCAGTAAAAAAAAGGTAAAGGTAATCCTCTCATGCCTTAGAGGCACATAGGGATATGGTGTTAGTGCCCATATTTTCCTTGACCTGTCAGCACACTAGAGGGTGATATGGTCAGTATCACGCCTGGCCGAGTGGGTCAGTACTTAATGTAGTAATTCCACACTCTTTTTCTCTGTATAGCCGGTATGCCCAAGTCTTATTCAGGAATATTTGTTCATTTAAGTCTCACACTCTATTTTGTAAAGCCGGTTTTGTCACATTCGGTTCCATATTCTTGATAGAACTATGTCCCACTTTTCGTGGATATTTCTAGAGAAATGGCCATCCCTACACTGCATCGTGTTGTTCTTTGGCTAACTACGTCATTAGTAACGATTTTGTCAACTTACATTACGATGTGACATGCTTAGAATTACATGCCCTTTTATATTCACAGGCAGTCTATATAAATTGCCATATTTGCTGTTAAGATCTTCTGAAATAAAAATAAATCACATTTAAGCCATTTATTCTCTATGGTTGTAAGTCAGAAGAAATGTTCATGCTTAACTATGGATTTACATTAAAATAAGGTTATAATCATTTTGAAACAGATGGCATTATTGATCGTACTCGAGATATCAGAAAAGCAGATTTCTATCTGAATTCTTAAAAATGACAAATTACCATTTCATGTAACCTGTATTTTTGAAAAGTTCTTCTTCTTCTTCGCTCGCTTCTACCGCCAAGACCGCCCCGTGATCCTACTGAATTTACTCCTGTGGTCCTCGATAGGTCCCGTGATCCTCCTGTGGTCCCTCAAAGGACCACACAAGATCCTCGAGAGGACCACAAGAGGTTCAAAGTATCGCAGGGCTTGAGGCTGTATTCTTGGTGGGTCTCAGAAGTGGGATTGCGTGGCACCGTGGTTTTTGTTGCAACAGTTTAATCTAGAGTTCTACTTTCTCACCGGAAAACCTTGACGTATTTTAGATATCAGTGTATCCTCGCAGGGTGAGAGGTGGTTGCCCCTCCAGGCTGGAGTTGGATTTTCTCACCGGATAACCTCAGCGTGATTAGGATACGATACATCCCCGCCTTGTAAGAGGTGGTTGCCTATCTAGACTGCACTGGTCCAGCGTCTCCGACTTCAGCATTTTGTGGTCGTGGCCGCTACCATTCCTAGTTGTGACCAGGACGGAGCTTTTGTACAGGAGGACGAATGCTCGCCACTAGTAAGTTTCACCCCTGGGTTGAACCAGTTTAGACATATTATCCCTGCATGGGCGTGTTTAGGACGTGACCGTCCTCTAGAGCGAAGGTACCGTGACATGAGTAGCTATCAAGTTTCACCCCTGATTTAAGCCGGTGTGGATATATTTCATCAGTATGGGTGTATTTCGGACGTGGCCAGCCTCTAGAGCAGAGGTGCCGTGGTGTGAGTAGCTCTCGCCGCGATACTGCTGGACATACCGATTAAGCTTCACTTTATCCTTTCCATCACTTGTTCACATCGGCGCGGGCACGACAACCCTAACAGCATTTTCACATTTTCTTCATTGGCCTGGAGGAGTTTCACTCCACGCGCGGCATCTGAAGAATCTCGCCAGCAGTGTCTTAATCCCTGGGTTAAGCCGGTTTAGACAATTCGCCCGGTATGAATGCACATAGGACGTGGCCGACCTCCAGAGCAGAGGTGCCGTGATTTGAGCAGTCTGACCTCGAGACTACTGATTACTTCACTTAATCCTTTCTTTCACCTTTTCCACAGTGGCGCCGCGCGGCAACCCCATTCGCAATTTTCTTCACTGGACGGGAGGAGCCCCACTCCACGCACGGCAGCTGAAGAATCTCACCAGGAGCGGTAGATGAGCTACCAAACATGACTCTTGTCTATCCGAAGCGTCTGGTTTTCAGGCCCCTTCTCTTGTCAGTTTGAACAGTTCTGCCACGAGAAGGCCAAGAGTTGGACTTGACTGTCAGAGGCTATTTGAGACGCATGCCTTGGAGATATTTCACTGGAGTGGAGAGCGTATCCTCCACGCCACCTCCGGCTATTACAGTTATTAGAACCTTTGAAATGTTCAAAATCATGCACGAAATCTTGCAAGAAAGCAGACAAAAGAAACGTATTTCATTGTGAAGAAGTCTCTTGAACATTTCTTTCAATTTTATGAGGAAAAGAAGCCTTTTTCGGTGGATTTAGCAATCAATGAATGAAGAACATAGAGAGATTTAAATGTGCATTTTCATTTCATACTTTTTCAACTATTGTCCAACAGAATATCTTTCATTACTAAATTAGAACTAGAATTTAATGAATATTACTAGACTTAGGGATATATGCACTCAGAAATATAATAAAAACAGTTATTAATAAATGTTTCTGTTATTCTCATGCAGAGGTATACTTTCCTTCGGTTTACAAAACTGCTTATTTTCTGCTTATTTTCATATTCTGAGATCTAGTGGAGTGATAACTACATTGAATTTTCTTAAATGCTATTCCTATTTTACTTCAGATGAAAGTAACACACGCAAATTTGAAAAAAATGTTGCTTCAGGTGTAAGTTATGTGACAGACGTTTTTGTTTGCATAATTAGATATTTATTAATTTCATCAGGGTAATTATGTATAGAAAGAAATAGGCTGAATGATACAGTTATTTGAAGACGTCCAGACATATAGAGAAGATAGAATCGATAGATAAATAGATATTAAGATAGACAGACAGATATATAACATTGTCAATGTGTGAATCATATTATTGACGGCACCAGTTTAGCAATGACAAGTTGTGAACTATTATTCTTGATGACTGATAGTAGAAGTGTTCTTTGGTTCTCTGATCATAACACATCGATGTTTCACAAATATTACATTTCACTAATCAGAGGAGTCCGATGAACATTTCCCTGCATTATTTATTTAATTCTTAGAAATACGTTCAAGATATATTCTACTTAGAATTCACACATCACTTGTAATAAGATGCAATATGACATAATCTTCGTTAGTTTCGTCGTTGAAGCACATCAGTATCAAACTATCATACTCTACATGCAGCCTTTCTCAATGTTCTCCTATTTCACAATATTCTACCCATTTGATAAGTGGAGAATTCTGAACTCTGTACTATATTCCATCTGAAACACATGGTCAGTCAGTTACACGACTAAATCACTGTGCTCGAAGTTTCAAAGTCATAAATATTCATATCACTTGAATCACTTGAAACACAGATTCAATCTGTCTTAAAACTACTTCTTCAAAACTGCTTTTCCTGAGTATCTATTGCTCTAATTGTCCATCTATTTCAACTGTCATTACCTACGTCTTTTTTCTCTCTCGTGTCTTCTCTTCTTCTCTTGTCTGGACCGGTTTCAGTTCAATGACCGTCCTTGCTCCTCTGTCTTCGGAGCTCCGTCCTCTGTCTCTTCTTCTTCCTCGTTCCTTACTACTTGGTTCCCCTTCTTTCTTCTCCGTTCTGTCCCTTTGAACTTCTCCGTTCACCTTTTTCCCTTCAAGTGCAGCTTGGCGGATTAACCAATAAGTATTTTGGCTCCACCCTTCAGATGTCCACTGGTTCCCATGAGCGTTCTGATTGTCCGTCATTCAAACTGCCCCGTTGCTTATATGTCGTAAGTCAATTGTCAAATAGGCCACACCTCTAAATATTTTAATTGGTCAACTGGCCGAGTTGGTCACTTCTTTATTTAAAAACCGTGTGCAATCGCATCTAATGCGTGTCAAGTGTCAACTCCGTCTATACAATTGTTATTTACCTAAGTCATTATCTTGCTATTTCCTGTCGGAGGTTTTATTTTGTCCTCGCTTTTTCATTGTATCTGCCTTTTCTACTTGTCTTTTCTATTTTGTTTACTCGTGTCAGCGTCCGGTCACTGCTTTGTTATCACTGGATCATCCTACTTTCTGACGTCTTTCTTTTGTCTTTCCTACATGTCAGCGTCACTGTTTACTTTTGTCCGCGTCTAGTGTCATGGAAGTTTTATACCTTTCTCTTCCTTTTTTTTTACCTACTTTTCTCTGTCGCTATTCGATCTTACTATTTTCTTTACTGTATATTTTCATAATCATATTAATCAATAATAGTAATAACAACAATAATCATTACTTACAAGGCTATGCTATAGATAGATCTTACATCTTACATCCTTCCCGTGCCGTTAAACGTCACATTGGGCTCGCATAGTTGTTTGCCAAGATTTCTTGTTCTCGGCGAGTCTTTCAACCTCATCAAGGGATTTTATGCCCACTAAACTGGCTTCTCTTAACAATGTCCTCTTTAGAGTTTCACGCGGTCGACCTCTTCTTCTTCGGACTGTTGTGCTCAATTTGATAGCTTGTTTTGGTATTCTCTGATTGTTTCTTCTCATCACATGGCCTACATATGTCCATCTTCATTTTCCGATCATCCATGAGACAGGTTGTTGTTTGCTCATCTGTCTTATCTCTGCATTGTTCTTGAATTCGTTCCACTTTATATCAAGTATTTTCCTTACGCATTTGTTTTTAAAAGAGTCTAATTTGTTGTCTTTTTCTTTAGTTCATTTCCAGCTTTCTCATACATAAATGAAGGCGGATATCACATTTGAATTGAACAATCTTAACTTGGTTTTTATGCTTATAACTTTTGAATTCCACATGTTCTCAAGATTTTTGAAGGACAATGCTGCTTTGGCAATTCTAATTCTAACTTGGTCTATGTAGCTGCCAAGGTATGCAAAATGATTTACTTCATCAACAACTGTTCCTTCTATGTATATTTTTCCTTCTTGATTAATGAGAAGTTTCATTATTTTTGTTTTGTCTTTGTTAATTTCAATACCTGTTTTGATAGCCAAGGAAGATAAGAAATTTGTTTTTTCTTGAAAGATAGATATTTTGACAGATAGATAGTTTTCTAATATTATATACATATATAAAATATAACATTTTATATAAAATTATATATGTATATATATACATATATATATATATACATATATATATACATATATATATATATAAAATTTTATATCAAATCTGGATATTTCAGAGTAATGTTCTAAGTGTACTACTCTATGGAAGTGAATGCTGTAAAATCATAAAAACCATAGAAAACAAGCTGAATTCTTTCCAGACTAAATGTTTACGAAGAATTTGAAAAATATTTTCACCAAACACCTTAAAAAATAACATCTTGATGGCAGAAATGCAGATGAAGCCACTGACAGCAATTATTGAGGAAAGACGCTGGCTATGGTTGGCACATGTGCTCCGAATGACTGACAACTCACTACGAAAAATAGCACCAAGATGGACCCCACAGGAGAACAGAAGTAAGGGTAGACCAAAAGAGACATAGAGAAGAATAACAGAGAGGGTGTTGAGCAATAGAGGGCTCACCTGGGCAAGAGCAGAAAAAAGGCAAAGGACAGGCATTTGTGGAAAACCTTTGCGGAAGCCCCATGTGACCTGGGCACTTAAAGTTCAGATATATATATATATATATATATATATATATATATATATATATATATATATATATATATATATCAGTGATCGCGAACGGATTAAATTACCGATTAAAAAAGAGAAAACCAAAACTTTTGGAGGTCGCCTTTTGTCGTAACCGGATATATTATAAAAAAAGAAAAACAAAATAAAAAGAAACCAGCGTAATCGGTTGAAGGATAATCAAGCCAATAGGGTGATGCTCAATTTATCTGCAGGAGAATCAGCCAGTGTTGACATTGGTTCGGCATGTGAATGTTTTGTAAAGATTTTTTTGTAAGGATGTTTTGTAAATCTCGGCCCAGGTAAGGTTATAAAAATATTCGTGCATTTACTTTCTGATAATGTTTGTAAAGTGTTTTTAATGTTACATATAGTACTGAATGTTATAACGAGAAAGCCGGTATTTTGGTAAGTAATTCATGCAAGGCGTATGCTTCTTCTTTGCTTTCTGACACTGGCGTTTGATTTCACCAAGAGGAAAGCTAAGAAAGATCATAATTGTGAAAATATTATGGATCTTTAAAAATATAGCTAGCATCGATAAAGGTGATTGTGACGATGTTAATGAGTTTCAATGGCTGTGGCCAAGATGATAAAGTACATGTAAGCAGTGAATATTTTATCTATTTTGGACGTGACAGAAAAAAATGAAAGTGTGACAGAAAGTATGACAGAAAATAAATGCCTTTCAATGTAAATGGTACAAAAGAGTCCTCCAATATCACTGACACAAAAAAGAACAAATATATCCTACTTTTCATTCAGTCATTGGCATGTCCCTTGCGGAACTTAGGCTTCTCGATTGTAAGCAAGATGGCCTGCTGCTGATGCATCCATTCGCAGATCATCAATGATGTTCTGCAGCCATCTTCACCTTGGTCTTCTTCTCTTTCTTTTTCTCATTATGTACCCTTCCAAGACGGTCTGGTCTAGATTATCATGATGTTTAATGTGTCCAAAATATATAGGTTTTCTCTGTTTAATTATTTTTATTAACCAGTCTCCTTCAATATTAAGTTCTTGTAGTATGGGTATATTTGTTCTTTTTTGTGTCCATGATATTTGAAGAACTCTTCTGTAGCATTTACATTCAATGGCATTCATGTGTTTCTCAGATGTTTTGTTAAGTGTCCAGGTCTCACAGGCATATATTGCTATGGGAAAGATGCATGCTCTTAAAAATCTTATTTTTGTAGTTCTGTCTCCTCCTCTCAACAGACTCTTTAGTTGTTTTACTTTTTGAAGAGCGACAGATGTCCTCTTTTTAATTTCCCTCATTGTATCTCCATTATTAGTTAGTAATGATCCAAGATATTCAAAACTCTCCAATCTGCCAATTTTTCCTATTATTTCAGCTGCCTTATTTGTTTTGTTAGTTGTCATCAATTTAGTTTCTTCGCGTTAAGATGAGGTTTTGCTTTTCGCTTTTCGTACGGACTGACATAATTAGTTTTTCCATTCCTTTTTGTGTTATGGACAGTAATACTGTGTCATCAGCATATCTAATCTCTGGTATATCATAACCTCCAATTTTTATGGCATCGTAATATTCTTTGTCTGCATCTTCTCTAACATTCCTCATTATATTTTCAGTATACAAGTTAAATAAGTAATGCGTCAGTATGCACCCAGTATGCACCCCTTGTTTTATGTCAAACCAAGTTGTTGTTTCACCAATTATTCTTACTGCTGCCTGTTGGTCTAGATACAGGAGTGATGTTAACTGCATCAAATGTGTTGGAAATTCCATTTCTTCCAACATTTTCCGAAGTCTCTGATGTTGTACACAATCATATGCCTTTGAGTATTCTATAAAAGATAAATATAGATTCACATTTAACTCTCTGTATTTCTCTATTATTAATCTTATATTGAATCTCTTGATCCTTTTCCTTGCCTGAAACCAGCTTGGACCATATTAACTTCTTTTTCTGTTTTCATATGAAGTCTACCCATTATGATTTTTAACATAATTTTACTGGCATGACTAATCAAGTCAACAGTTCTGTAGTTTGTGCATAATTTCAGGTTACCCTCTTTTGGAAGTGGTTTGAATACAGTTCTTTTTCATTCTTTTGGCCAAATACTTGAATGCCATATCTTTTTACATAGTGCATGATAGATTGTTGCACATTCCTTTCCTCCTGCTTTAATAAGTTCGCTGTTATCTCATCACATCCTGGTGATTTAACATTTTTCAGAATCTTTATTTGTCCTGAAATTCTTCAATTGTCGGTTCGGGTTCTTTCTCTTCCAATAATAATTCACACTGTTGATTTATGCTTTCACAGTCGGTTGTTTCATATATTCCTCTGCACGATTACTTCCATTTTTCTATAATTTCCTCTGTCTCTGTCAAGGTATTTCCCATCTCGTCACAAATTACATTTAGATTAAGTGCGACATTTCTTGTCAATGTCTTCATTTCTTTAAACATTTCACTATCTCTTCTACACTTCTGATGTCCCTGTAATCTTTCACAACAATCTTGTATGTACTGTTTTTTGTCTTTTCTTATGTTTCTTCGTACTTCTTTTGTTAAAGATTTATATTCCTCTTTGTTGTTGTTTGCCACTTTCTAACTATCCAACTACAAGAACTTAATACTGAAGAAGGCTGGCTAGTAAAGAGGATTAAACAGAGAAAACCTATATATTTTGGACACATTACATGTCATCAGAATTTAGTGATGACAGTCTTGGAAGGGTACATAATGGGAAAAAGAAAGGGAAGAAGACCAAGGCTAAGATGGCTGTAAGACATCGTAATAATCTCCAAATGGATGCATCAGCAGCAGAACATTTTGCTTACAACCGAGAGGCCTACAGGAGAGCTGCTAGAGAGGCAAAGGTCCACAAGGGATATGCAGATGACTGGCTGACAGGTGTGAGGTTTGTACTGTGGTGTCAGTGAAAAGTTTTACTCATTCTCTGATTTTATTCTTCTGATCTCTGTTTGGACATTTTTTTTCTTATTGAACATTGTGGTGTTACTTATTTTTATTTGGGTATTTTGTCTGCTATTTATTTTTATTTTCTATAAAAACTATTTAGTTTTTCTCTCTTATTCCAAATAAGTTAGGGTTGAAAGTGACCTGAACGATAGAAAAAAATCTTCTCGGGCTGAAGCCAGTGAAATCTATCCATACTCTCAATGCTAATCTGCCCCATTCTCTGTATTTCAGTTTTCTATTTTAGGTCCCAGGGACCTAACTGTTAGTGCGTTCATCTGTAACAGGGAGATCAGTGGTTCAAAACCATCCAGAGGAAACCCAGTCACTTGTCTGTAGAAATGGGTACGTTGTTCCTTTTGGAGCTAGGGAAAGAAAAGTGGTCAGTTGTAACGCTGACCACATCACCCTGCTGTGGGACGCCAGATCTAAAGGAAAATAAGGCACTGTAGACTTTTGTGTCTGTATGGTTTGAAGGTTAACCTTTAAAATAAAAAAAAAATTTGGTATACATCTGATGGATGTAAGGGCTTATAGGGGTGCAGATGTTAACAGTGATCACAACCTGTGCATAGGGAAAATAAAACTAAAATTGAAAAGCCAACACAAGAAATCAGTACACAGAAAGATAAACAGCCACAGCCTACAAGAAGAAAATAATAACATTAATTTCATCAGGAACTGCCAATCATTCCAAAACACCCAGTGAAGTAGAGGAGATAGATATAGATGAATTATGGAATTCTTACAGCACAGCCATAATCACAGCAGCAAAAGCAAGCGCTGGACTGAAAAAAAAATAGAAAAGCATGGATATCAGAAAACACATAGAAGTATGTACATGAAAGACGAGTAGTCAAATTAGACATGTTGAATGTAAAAACAGATCTTGGAAAAGATCTGGCAAAAGCAACATACAAGGAAATAGACAAGAAAGTAAAAAGTTCAAATAGAAGGGATAAAAGAGAATACATAGACAATATGGCGAAAGAGACAGAAAGCATTAAAAACAAGAGACAGCAAAACTTTATATAACATACAAAAGAGGCTAACAGGTACTATTATATCTAAAGAAAGACCAATCTTTAGCAAAACTGGAACCCTATTAACATCAAATAAAGACCAAAAGCAAAGATGAGCTGAACACTTCCAAGAAATACTTAATCAACCACACCCAAAAGAATTGTTAAACCTTGAAACTGACTTACCAGCCCCACAACTAAATGTCAACCTAGATGAAATTAAATTGCATGAAACTGAAACAGCAGTGAATTTAATGGCTAACAACAAAGCTGCAGGTGAAGATGAAATAACAGCCGAAATGCTAAAAGCTATCAGTAGTGACAATATGAGACAACTACAGAGAATGTTTAACAAGATGTGGAAAGAAGAGAAGGTCCCTTCTAAATGGAAAAAAGGAATCATTGTTAAAATACCAAAAAAAGGCAACCTTAGTGACTGTAACAACCGGAGAGGAGTAACCTTAATATCAGTTGTGTCAAAAATATTTTGCAAGGTCATTTTGAATAGACTTAAAGCTATAGTGGATACTGCAATGAGAGAAGAACAAGTAGGATTTCGAAAAGGGAGAAGCTGTCTCGACCAGATCTTTACTCTAAGAATAATAGTTGAAGAACATATTGAAAATCAGAAACCATTAATACTGAACTTCATAGATTTTAAAAAGGCATTTGATAGCATATACAGAGATTCATTATGGAGAATTTTAAGTCTATATGGAATACCATTTAAAACTGTCAACATCATTAAGGACTTATACAATGGATATGTTTGTGCAGTCAAGACAGAGAAGGGATGAGTGAATGGTCCCAGATTGAAACAGGTGTGAAACAAGGATGTATACTGTCTCCTTTACTTTTTGGGATACAAATAGACTTTATAATGAAAAAATGCTGCACAGGTAACACGGGTATTGACTGGGTACATGGGACCCAACTAGAAGATCTTGATTTTGCTGATGACATAACTCTTATCAGTAATAATGTGAATTCCATGCAAGAAAAAACAGATAGCTTGTCTTCACTGGCTAGCAAAATAGGACTTGAAATTAACAAGGACAAAACAAAAATAATGAAAATTCCCATTAATCAAAATGGAAAAATACACATAGAAGGGACAGATATTGAAGAAGTCCAATCAATTTGCATACCTTGGCAGCTACATAGACCAGGATGGTGACACTAGAAAGGAAGTTAGGATCAGAATTGCAAAAGCAGCATCAATCTTCAAGAATCTTGAGAACATATGGAATTCAAAAGTTATAAGCACAAAAACCAGACTATTCAATTCAAATGTAATATCCACCCTCATTTATGCATGTGAAAGCTGGAAAACAACTAAAGAAATAGAGAAGAAATTAGACTCTTTTGAAAAAAAAAATGCCTAAGGAAAATACTCGGCATCAAGTGGAACGAATTCAAGAACAATGCAGAGATAAGACAGATGACTGAACAACAACCAGTCTCATGGGTGATCAGGAAAAGGAAATGGACATATGTGGGTCACTTGATGAGAAGAAATGATCAAAGAATCCCAAAACAAGCTATCAAGTGGAACACAACAGGCCAAAGAAAAAGAGGCAGACCGCATGAAACTCTGAAGAGGACATTGTTAAGAGAGGCCAGATTAACATACATAAAATCCTTTGATGAGGTTGAAAGACGTGCCGAAGACAGGAAAAATTGGCGAACTACTTTGCGAGCCCTGTGTGACGTTTAACGGCACAGGAAGGATATAACATATAAGATACATCTGTACTGTTTACTTATCTATCCGCACTGATCAAAATTTGTTGGTCATACTTTAAGTACATTTTCAAACAATGCATCATGGGACATGATATGTCTCAAAGGACATAGAGAAAAAACTATGATCGACCATGACCAAGTCTTAAAGTGCTTATTTAGCAGCTGACCAGTGAAGGCCATCGACTCGTCTTTGTGGGCATGTACTGTGCACGCCCCGGGAAAAGAGGAAAATCATGACAGAATGTATAAAATAGGAAAAAAGTAGGAGCAGCTTTATTACTTAACGATTACAAAGTTGTGACGTTTCGGCGTGAGCCTTAATCATACAAAAACATACAGGACGAAGAAATAGAGAGAGGAGATAAAGTATAGATGTAATAAAGTATTTCCACATTATAAGTATACGCATTATGCATCAAAATAGCTGTAAAAGTAAGAATGAAGAGTTTTTTTTAGGAAAAAGTGTGGTGATTTTAGCTGATAATTGTGTCATACTTACCATCGGGTAGATCTAGAAGTGCAATATTTACCTTCGGCGATTTCTAGATCTACCTGTAGCTTCATCCAATCTCGTCGTGTCATAGTATGTGGCATACACAGTACAATAATGTCTGAAATAACCTTTTAACTACTTATTCAGTCCGTTTTATGGTAAAAATCTACTTGGGGCACATTCAAGAACAGTGGTCTGGTAGTGGGGCGTGTTCATATACCTCAGAAATTATACGAAATGGTGCAATTTCTCAATCAAAACACATATTTTCACTTGGTTGTTAGGCACGCTTCTGACGGAACTACGACAGGTCACCGGACATGCGCAAATAAAACGTGTACAATTTAAAAAGTTACACTCTTTAAAAAAAAAGCATGGGCTAACGTAGTACCTGCTGGCACTCAAGACAAAAAATGGAAGGGCTACCTCAGTACCCGGAAGCACGGAAAGAGTTAAGAAAACTTTCCTCCTCAAGAATTAACGATCTTTTTTTTATTCCCGTTGTATATAAACTTATTACCCAATTTCTGTGCTTGTCGTAACTTGTCTCTTCGAATTATTGTGTAAGCCTGTCCTTTATATATATATATATATATATATATATATATATATATATATAGGAATTCTATTAAAGATCAATGTAGGAAAGACAAAGTTAATGAAGCAAAATGTGAACAACAGAAATGTACTCAGAGTAGACAGCAAGCTAGTGGGGAGGTTAACGAATTTGTATATCTTGGCAATAGAGTAGTAGAAAATGGAGACGGCACAGAGGACATCAACAGCAGACTTACTAGAGCAAACCAGACTTTTGCAATGATGCAGACAATACGAAAATTAAAAAAAAACTAAGCATGAATACGAAAATCAGGATATTTAAGAGTAATGTTATAAGTGTACTACTCTATGGAAGTTAATACCGGAAAATCACCAAAAGCATAGAAAACAAGTTGAATTCTTTCCAGACTAAATGTTTACGAAGAATTTGAAAAATATTTTGGCCAAAACACCATAAGAAATAACATCTTGTTGGCAGAAATGCAGATGAAGCCACTGACAGCAATTATTGAGGAAAGACGCTGGCGATGGTTGGGACATGTGCTCCGAATGACTGACAACTCACTACCAAAAATATAAACTTCGATGGATACCACAGGGGAACAGAAGTAAGGGTAAACCACAGGAGACATGGAGAAGAACAATAGAGAGGATGTTGGGCAAGAGCGGAAAAAAGGGAAAGAACAGGCGTCTGTGGAAAACTCTTGCGGAAGCCCCATGTGCCCTGTGCACTTAAGGTTCAGAGAGAGAGAGAGAGAGAGAGAGAGAGAGAGAGATGAGGAATTCTGATATCTTTATTTGTTCGTGTGTTTAGGATTCTTCTTCCAAATTTAACATTCTTGTCATTTCTATTTCAAACAGCATCCTTGAGGAAGTAATTATTAAGCACTAACAAATTTTGTTATGGTGGAAATGCCAATTACGGAATTGTTATTTGTAAACTGCATCACCGAAGGCGACGCCACGAAATTGATTTTTGCATTCTTTGACATGCAGAGAAGATCAAGTGCTGAAGTTTTTAATAAGAGATAGAGATCACACACTTAGAGCTCCTTAATATCGATTAAGTGGATCGTTTAACGCGAGTTTCATTCTATAGCGATTTTCAAGCGTCTGTACATTCACGCCCTCTATTTAACAAGGTGGCTAGTAAAGAGTATTAAACAGAGAAAACTTAAATATTTTGGACACTTTAAACGTCACGACAATCTAGAAAAAAAACGTCTTGGAAGAAAGAGAGGAAGACCAAGGCGAAGATGGCTCCAAGACATCGTTGATGATCTGCAAATGGATGGATCAGCAGCAGGCCATCTTGCTCACAACTGAGAGGCCTACAAGGGTGCTGTTAGGGAGGGAAAGTTCCACAAGGGACATGCAAATGAATGAATGAATTTAATAAGGTCTGCAGCGTTTACAAGACATTTTTTTACTTCCATTGTCTGTCACCGCCACTAACAGATTGTTAAACTGATTCTGTCTGCAGAGACCTCCTTTTTTTTGGGGGGGGGGGGAGTGGTGGTATTCTGGAAACCTCACATATGTTGCTCATTCAGTTACCTCATAATCTTTTCTCTAAATGTTATACCAAATTACGACATATGCTTCTTGGCTATCACAAGATCGTTTAGCACTAACTACTAGTACTTTGCGCTAAAATCTCCCTTGATTCCATTAGATTGTTCCATGACTTTCCTCTTGCAGGTTTATTGCTCTATTCTGACTGATCAGGGGATCAAATGGTCTCTTTCACTCAGTCCACACTCTCTCCTTCTCAATAACCAAACTCCATTTTAAACATCAAATCACTTTATTCATTGGATAGGCTAAGGCCCCTGAAAACATGGCTACAACAATCATAAGAAAATAGAAATCACATTAATCGAACACACAAGGACACGACAAATCCTCTCATTCCACCATGACATCATAAATTCAACACACAAACATTTGCCGTCAGTAAACATTAACACATCTCATTTCACATCTAAGTGCCTTTTCACAATCACTTGCCTATGAACCCTTACACACTACCGTATTCATAGCGTCTTTATTGTCCTTCCTTGAACTCATATTTTACACACATACATATAATACATCCTGACATGCAGCCAAATTGCCATACATAAAAATATCATTAATTGTTAATGCATTTGACTTTCCATGATTGCTGTTTGAGTTTCTTGGTATGTTTCAAGAAGATTGTTTACAAGAGCTTAATATTGAAGAAGCCTGGCTAGTAAAGAGGATTAAAGAGAGAAAACTTAAATATTTTGGACACATTAAACGTCATAATAATTTAGAGAAGACCGTATTGGAAGGATACATAATGGGAAAAAGAAAAAGAGGAAGACCAAAACGAAGATGACTGCACGACATCGTTGACGATCTGCAAATGGATGCAGCAGCAGCAGGCCATCTTGCTCACAACCGAGAGGCCTACAGGAGTGCTGTTAGGGAGGCAAAGTTCCGCAAGGGACATGCAAATGAATGAATGAATGAATGTTAATGCATTATACAAGGAAATCAACAAAAATACTATCGCCTGTTCATAGTATGTCACACCAAAGCGAAATCATTGCACATTATATCAGGTAACCAAGAATATAGCCGAGATTCTGAAAGGTGTGTTGCAAGATTTTAAAGAGACTTTCTTGTAACTATAACTGAAAAAGAAACGTCAAATATCTGCCTTGTGTGCATTTGTGGTCTTCTATTCGATATTGGCGAACTACAAGTATATCGTTTAGTTTATCTGCCTGAAAGCATGTTCATGTTCAATTTCATCTCAGTCCTGAATTATAATAGAACTCGGAATGGTTCCACATCGATGGAGACTAGGAAAAGCTTGTTTATTAATATCACCTTGATTCTTTAAGCAAGCAACTTTAATTTACTTCCCGTTTGGTACAATGAATGAGCTTCAACATCAGAATAGAACGGAGTCCAAAGAGTGCATGTTCTAATATCACTGAAGGTGAGAAGAAGAATAAGAAGACATGGTTACCTTTTTTTCTAATTTCTAATTTCTGTTTGCTACGACTCATTTCGTGATAATACAAAAGGATGGCTGCTCCGATTATGGATTTATTTTTGGCGCTTGTGTTGTAACATTACTAGTGTGTAGTTGTAATTCATTGTAATAAGGTAATTTTGTTTTCAAAATATGCTTATCATATAATGAAAGTACTTGTAAACGAAAGAAGATTCCATTAATAAACAAAAGTGTGTTTCTGAACAGTTTCGACAGAAGCTCTTATGAAAATATGAAACCATAGTACTTCCACATATTTGGCGCAAAACATAAAAATATGTTTCCCTGACCATCAATTTCTCGTAAGATATCTTTCAAAACAGTATTCTGCTATATATTTCATCCTCCTGAATTTCACACGCAAATTTTCAATAGTATTTTGGACAATTTTTACAATTGTTCTGTAAATAAATGCAGTTTATTACAATGTCTGCAGCTGGCGGTCAGTACAAAAAAAAAATAGAAAAAACTACACTGAACACAATTAAAAACTATGAAAACTTGTTTAAAGTTATAAATTTTTTTTCCAGCTATTCAAAGGTGGAAATGGAAGTTCTACTTCAAATGATATGCGCAGTGATAAGGTAAATAAAAAGTAGCACCCTTTTATTAACGAGGCGAATAGCGTTGAAGGGTTACTAAGATACAGATTGTACAGAATCGTCGCCAAGAGCCATATAAGCCCATCCAGCACGAAGTGCATGTTTTTAAAATCAAATCAGAAAAGTGGTAAATTTCAAAATCTTATTTCCGCACCGCACTAGATATTAGTCATGATTAGTCATGCCAATAAAATTCTATTAAAAATCATAATGGATAAACTTCATAAGAAAATAGAAGAAGAAGTCAATATGATCCAAGCTGGTTTCAGGCAAGGATGAGGATAAAGAGATCATATATTCAATATAAGATTAATAATAGAGAAATACAGAGAGTTAAATGTAAGTGTATATTTATCTTTTATAGACTGCTCAAAGGCATTTGATTGTGTACAACATCAGAAACTTTGGGAAATGATGGAAAAAAGGGATTTCCAACACATTTGATACAATTAACATCACTCCTGTATCTAGATCAATAAGCAGCAGTAAGAATAAATGGTGAAATAACAACTTAGTTTTACATAAAACAAAGGGTCCTTCAGGGGTGCATACTGTCGCATTATTTATTTAACTTGTATACTGAAAATATAATGAGGAATGTTTGAGAAGATGTAGACAAAGAATATTATGATGCCATAACAATTGGAGGTTATGAAATACCAGAGATTAGATATGCTGATGACACCGTATTACTGTCCACAACACAAAAAGGAATGGAAAAACGAATTATGTCAGTCCGTAAAAATAGCGAAGAGCAAAACCTCTATCTTAATGTGAAGAAAACTAAAGTGATGACAACTGGCAAAACAAACAAGGCAGTTGAAATATGTATCAATGAGTAAAAACTGGAAGAAGTGTAGAGTTTTATATATTTTATATATTGCTTATATCTTTTATCACTACTAACTAATAAAGGAGATATAGTGAGGGAAATTAAAAGGAGAACATCCATCGCTATTCGGAAAATAAAACAATTAAAGAAGCTGTGGAGTGGAACAAACAGAACTATAAAAATAAGATTTTTAAGGGCATGCATCTATCCCTTCGCAACATATGCCTGTGAGACCCAGACACTTAACAAAACAACTGAGAAACACATGAATGCCTTTGAATGTAAATGCTACAGAAGAGTTCTTCAAATATCGTGGACCCAAAAAAGAACAAATATACCCATACCACAGGAACTTAATACTAAAAAAGTGTGGCTAGTAAAGAGGATTAAAAGGAGAAGACTTAAATATTTTGGACATATTAAACGTCATGATAATCTAGAAAAGACCTTCTTGGAAGGGTACATATAAATAAATAAGGGGAAATATAGAGAGGTAGACCAAGGCGAAGATGGCTGCAAGACATTATTGATGATCTGCAGATGGATGCATCAGCAGTAGGGCATCTTGCTTACAACCGAGAGGCCTGCAGGAGTGCTGTTAGGTAGGAAAGTTCCACACGGGACATGCACATGAATGAATAAATGAATTAGATATTAATATTTCTGCTAAAGTCATGGAATATGTCTCACTGAAAGCACTGATCATGATTTATATCCTGCAGAAGTCATCACATCTCTACTGGGGAGTTTTAACGCATTCATAACTCAAATTCAGTACTGGTAGCAAACCGATACCGTCGTGTTGGATATTTAAGATTCATGCTGCAGAACTTTAAAAAAGAGACTTTTCACTTCTTTCTGTTGAATATTAATAGCCAGTCAGTCAGTGATTTGCATGTCCCTTGCGAAACTTTGCCTCCCTAACAGCTCTCCTTCAATATAAATACTGTGGCATTAATTTCTCTCAAGAATCTTGAGATCATATGGCATTCTGTTATAAGCACAAAAACCAAATTAATATTACTCAATTCAAATGTAATATCCATGCTCATTTATGCATATGAAAGCTGGAAAATAACTAAGAAATGGACAAGAAATTAGACTCTTTCGAAAACAAATCTCTCTCTCTCTCTCTCTCTCTCTCTGAACCTTAAGTGCTCAGGGCACATGGGGCTTCCACAAGGGTTTTCCACAAATGCCTGTCCTTCGCCTTTTTTTCTGCTCTTGCCCAGGTGAGCCCTCTATTGCTCAACATCCTTTCTGTTGTTCTTCTCCACGTCTCTTTTTTTTCGAAAACAAATGCCTAAGGAAAATAATCGGTATAAAGTAGAACGAATTCAAGAACAATGCCGAGATAAGACAGATGAGCAAACAACAACCTGTCTCATGGGTGATCAGAAAAAGAAGATGGGCATATGTCGGTCAAGTGATGAGAAGAAACAATCAGAGGATCCCAAAACAAGCTATCAAGTGAAACAACAGGCCGAAGAAAAAGAGGTCGACCAGGTGAAACTCTAAAGACAACATTGTTAAGAGAGGCCAGTTCATTAGACATAACATCTCTTGAAGAGACTGAAAAACTCCCCGAAGACAGGAAATTTTGGCGAATTACCATATGACGTTAAGCGGCGCGGAAAAGATGTAAGATGTAAGAAGATGAATTTCTCTAGACAGAACGTTTTAGCAGTATGTGGGTAGGTATACCGTGGCTGTTCAGATCTAACTATTCATTCATTCCTTTGCATGTCCCTTGCGGAACTTTGCCTCCCAAACAGCACTCCTGTAGGCCTCTCGGTTGTGAGCAAGATGGCCTGCTGCTGCTGCATCCATTTCCAGATCATCAACGATGTCTTGCAGCCATCTTCGTTTCGGTCTTCCTCTTTTTCTTTTTCCCATTATGTATCCTTCCAATACGGTCTTCTCTAAATTATCATGACGTTTAATGTGGCCAAAATATTTAAGTTTTCTCTCTTTAATCCTCTTTACTAGCCAGCCTTCTTCAATATTAAGCTCTTGTAGTATAGATATATTTGTTCTTTTTTGTGTCCACGATATTTGGAGAACTCTTCTATAGCATTTACATTCAAAGGCAGTTATGTGCTTCTCAGCTGTTTTGTTAAGTGTCCAGGTCTCACAGGCATATGTTGCGATAGGAAAGATGCATGTCCTTAACTATAACAAACGTTTATATTAATAACGATGTGAACGTCGATCACGTGAGTGAGCTGATAGTGAACTTGGTCATGAGAAGGGATTTTGGCGGGATTTCTGAAAAAGAACAGCTGTGTGTAAGCTAGAAGATGACCTATGTAAGTATGCAAGATCTTTATCTGTGTACATGAATGCTGAGAAAGTGAATAAACATGATGCGAGACCTTGGAGCCTTTGAGCTGGATTTATGCTTGGACCTTTTCTTTAATGTATAGGTAGTTCCTTACTTCGGGTCAAGTCAACATGAAGTGTTCGTGTGTACGGATGTTACTGAATGTGGAGCTGTTACTACTTATAACATGAGTCATCACACAAACACTTCTCCACCCCTAGATCGTGCCGTGCATGTCGTGCTCTTAATGGGAGAGCGTAAATATTTTTATTTGATCTGGAGTGTAGGTCTTTGGATAGCAACTTAGTTATGCAAGATTCATAGGGAAGTTTAATTGAAAAAGTCCAATCTGTAGAGAAAGATGAACCAAAAGATGATGTTAAAATACATTAAATATGCCGGCCTTTTTACTACACAATTTTTAAAAATTATAGCATAGGTATGTGCGAAGGCAACGTTTCAGAACATTTTGACAAAAGAAAGAAAAAGAGTGACATTGATAATGAGGGAGAGTGATACAAAGGAAAGGAGGGTTTTTGGAGGCTTAGGAGGATAATAAAAATGTGCCCATCGTATAAAATAGGATAATAATATATGATGCGTTCATAAGCGGGTTTTGTTGCAATTGTGCAAGGTAACTAGCACTTCTGCCATAATGCAACTCACATTTTGCCTGCCTGTTAAAAGTTTAGAAAATGAAGAACTATGAGAAAGAAAAGATAACAGACTGCTCTTAGAACAAGAGCACAGCGGATGATAGGAATTACAAAAAAAAAGGCGTAAGGACATTAAATACTCATCTACATGGAGGAAACACAATGGGATTATGGTCTGTGTGTGTGTGTGTGTGTGTGTGTGCGTGCGCGCGTGCAACGGTTTTAAGGTTATTTATTTGACGATTTTTTGCGTTATTGTCTGAAGAAAAGAAATGTCTTTGAAACCATGGTCATTTTTGTGAATGGTGTTTTTTTTTACAGGAAGTGTTACATATAATAACCATTTGTAAAACGTGAACGAAGTTCAGTGCAGTAAAGGGGGCAGAGGGAAGAATTGAGCCTCATATGGAGGAAAGTGAAATTTGGAAGATGAGGTGAGAATAGTCTGGTTCCACGGGCTCCGTAATCTGCTGTGGCCAAAACAAGAAATATTGCAAGAAATGTTACAGTGATATTTGACATACAGTGACAACTGATGACAACTGACAAAACAAGGCAGTTAAAATATACATCAATGAGGAAAAATTGGAAGAGGTGGAGAGTTTTGAATATCTTGGATCATTGCTAACTAGCAATGGAGATATAATTAGGGAAATTAAAAGGAGGACATCTATCGCTCTTACATTAAAAAAAAACAACTAAAGAAGCTGTAGAGAGGAACAAACAGAACTACAAAAAAATAAGATTTTTAAGGGAATGCATCTTTTCCATCGCAACATATGCCTGTGAGACTTGGACACTAACAAAACAGCTGAGATACAAATACATGCCTTTGAATGTATATGCTACAGAAGAGTCATTCAAATATCGTGGACACAAAAAAGAACAAATATATCCATACTACAAGAACTCTTAATATAGAAGATGGTTGGCTAGTAAGGAAGATTAACAGAGAAAACTTAAATATTTTGGACATATTAAACGTCATGATAATTTAGAGAAGACAGTCTTAGAAGGGTGCATAGTGGGAAAAGAGAAAGAGAGGTGAAGATGGCTGCAAGACATCGTTGATAATCTGCGAGTAGACGCATAAGCAGTGTGGCATCTTGCTTACAACCGAGAGTTGTAGGAGGAGAGCTTCTGTTAGGGAGGCAAAGTTCCAGAAGAGACATGCAACTGACTGTTACAGTGACCGCCATTCGATAGAAAGAAGGCTGTATAAAAGATAGCAAACAATCAAGGTATTTCGTGACTGAGTTCTCTCCCTCTCTGAACCTTAAGTGCACAGGGCACATGGGGCTTCCGCAAGGGTATTCCACAAATGCCTGTCCTTTGCCTTTTTTTTCTGCTCTTGCCCAGGTGAGCCCTCTATTGCTCAACATCCTCTCTGCTGTTCTTCCCCATGTCTCTTTTGGTCTACCCTTACTTCTGTTCTTCTGTGGTGTCCGTCTTAGTGCTATTTTTGGTAGTGAGTTGTAAGTCATTGGGAGCAAATGTCCCAACCATCGCCAGCGTCTTTCCTCCATAATTGCTATCAGTGGCTTCATCTGAATTAACATCACTGCTGTATCTGAACCAACAAGCACCAGTAAGAATAAATGGTGAAACAACAATTTGTTTGACGTAAGGGGTGCATACTGGGTGCATACTGACGCATTAATTATTTAACTTGTATACTGAAAATATAATGAGGAATGCTAGAGAAGATGTAGACAAAGAATATTACGATGCCATAACAATTGGAGGTTATGAAATAAAAGAGATTAGATATGCTGATGACACCGTATTACTGTCCACAACACAAAAAGGAATGGAAAAACTAATTATGTCAGTCCGTAAGAACAGCGAAGAGCAAAACCTCTATATTAATGCAAAGAAAACTAAAGTGATGACAACTGACAAAATAAACAAGGCAGCTGAAATATGTATCAATGAGTAAAAACTGGAAGAAGTAGAGAGTTGTGAATATTTTGGATCATACTAACTAATAATGGAGATACAATGAGGGAAATTAAAAGGAGGACATCTATCGCTCTTCAGAAAGTAAAACAACAAAAGAATCTGTGAAGAGGAACAGACAGAACCACAAAAGTAAGATTTTTAAGGGCATGCATCTTTCCCATCGCAACATATGCCTGTGAGACCTGGACACTTAACAAAACAGCTGAGAAACACATAGATGCTTTTGAATGTAAATGCTACAGAAAAATTCTTCAAATATCATGGAAACAAAAAAAAAACAAATATTTCTATACTACAAGAACTTATATTGAAGAAAGCTGGCTAGTAAAGGGGATTAGGGAGAGAAAACGTAAATATTTTGGACACATTAAACGTCATGATAATCTAGAGAAGACCGTCTTGGAAGGGTACATAATGGGAAAAAGAAAGAGAGGAAGACCAAGACGAAGTTGTCTGCAAGACAACGTTGAGGATCTGCAAATGGATGCATCAGCAGCAGGCCATCTTGCTCACAACCGAGAGGCCTACAGGAGTGCTGTTTGGGAGGCAAAGTTCCGCAAGGGACATGCAAATGAATGAATTAATGAATGGCTTCATGTGCATTTCTGCCAACAAGATGTTATTTTTTATGGTATTTTGGCCAAAATATTTTTCTAATTCTTCGTAAACATTTAGTTTTGAAAGAATTCAACTTGTTTTCTATGCTTTTGGTGATTTTCCAGTATTAACCTCCATAGAGTAATACACTTATAACATTACTCTTCAATATCCTGATTTTCGTATTCATGCTTAGTTTTTTTAAAAATTTTCATATAGTCTGCATCATTGCAAAAGCCTAATTTGCTCTAGTAAGTCTGCTGTTGATTCCTCTGTGGTGTCTCCATTTTCTACTACTCTACTGACAAGATATACAAATTCGTTGGTCGCCTCTACTAACTTGCTATCTACTCTGAGTACATTTCTGTTCACATTTTGCTTGATAACTTTGTCTTTCCTACGGTGATATTTAGTCCTATGTTGTTTGCATTCTGAGTTAGCTCGTTTATTTTATCTTGCATATCTTTGTGGCTGCTTGATAGTAGACAAATGTCATCTACAAAGTCAAGGTCCTCCAGCACCGTGTCAAGGGTCCATTGTAATCCTCTGCGTTTGTCTGATGTTGCCTCCTTCATTAACCAGTCTACTGCCAAGATAAATAATGTTGGTGATAGTACACATCCCTGCTTCACTCCTGTATGTACCCTAAAGCTGCTGGAGGTCTGTTCTCCACAGATCACTTTGCACTGAAAACCCTCATATATGGCTTTGATTACATTCACTATCTTATAGGGGAGGCCATGCCATCTTAGGATTTCCCACAGTGCATCTTTGTTGACATTGTCAAAGGCTTTCTCAAAATCTATAAACAATGCATATATTGTGCTATGCCACTCATTTGCCTGTTCTAATATTTGTCTAAGTACAAATATGTGGTCTATGCATGATCTTCCTTTCCTAAATCCTGCCTGCTCTTTCTGAAGTTTTACCCAAGTGCTGGTACAATTCTGTTGATGATTATTCTGCAAAATACTTTACTGGTGAGTAGCAGTATGGTAATGCCTCTCCAGTTCCTGCAATCTCTGAGGTCACCCTTCTTTGGTAGTTTTACTATAAGGCCAGTTTTCTACTTCTCTGGAGCTTTTTCTAGATCCCAAATTTGTTGTAGTATCCGGCAGAGTTGTTTTGGTGTTTCTGTTTCTTCTGCTTTCAACATCTCACCAGTCACTTCATCTTCACCTAGTGCCCTGTCTAATTTTAGCTTCTTTATTGCTTCCTATACTTCACTTATTGTTATTGGTCCTGTATTGATGTTAGTTCCGTTTTTGCTTCAGGTATGTCTATTGTTTGTGCTGCTTGTGTTCTGTTGAGTAGGATGTTAAAGTGTTCCCTCTAACTTTCATTTTTTCTCCACTGACCAGTTGTCCCTTATTTGTCCTTACTGCACTCTCACATCTTGTGCTGAAGTTATCTGTCATCTACTTTGTGATTTTGTATATGGTTTTCATGTCATTTGTATATGCTGCTTTCTCTGCTGCTTCTGCTAAGTTGTCATAGTATTGACATTTATCTTGACGGCATGATTCCTTCACTGTGTCTTTTTGTGCATAATTACTTAAAACTTGTTCTTTTAGCCTGTTTATTATTATGTGATCGATTTGGTTTTCTTTGGTTTTATCTGGGGACCTAGAAGTCACTTTAAGGATGTTTTTATGTTGGAAAACTGTCCCTCCGATGGTCATCATGTTTTCTTCACAGAAACTGCATAGTCTTTCTCCATTTTCATTTATTTCTCCGATTCCTTCTCTTCCCATGATTCGTCTTCATTTCCTTCACCTACCTTTGCATTGAAGTTGCCCAAGATGAGTAGCATATCATGCTTGGGTATTGTTTCTACTGTGGCTTGGAGGCTGTTGTAAAAATCTTCTTTTAATTTCTCTTCAGCTGCTTCTGTTGGTGCATAACAAACTATAATTGACAGCTTCGTGAATCTTGAGTTGAATCGTGCATATAATAATCTCTCATTTATAGGGGTCCATTTCAGCAATGCTCTTGATGCTTCTTTTGTTATAATTAATGCTACTCCTCCTTCATGATAACCGTCTTTACCTGACCATATTATTGTATCTTCTGTGTGCTATGTTGTTAATTTCCTTCTGCCTTGACCTGTCCATCTTGCTTCTTGTATTCCTAGTATGTCTAATTTGTATCTGTGCATTTCCTTGATGGTTTGTGCTAGTTTTCCAGTCTGGTTAAGTGTTCTAACATTCCAGCTGCCTATTTGCATCTTGTATTTAGGTTCCAGGAGGTCTGCAGTCGGGCTGGGGACTTCCAGTGGCTGGCTTTCATCCACTACCTTCATGAGCTCAGTTTCCTGATACGCATTTCTCCTTCCACCTGCATTTTTGTTTCCCTTGCTTCTGTTTCTGTAGCAGTCTGGTGGTTTTTTTTTACCAGATAGGGTTGCTGGCCCTATGCCGAACCCTCCTTAGTCGCCTTTTACGATCATGCGTGGTAGGGTACAATGGTCCTATTCTTTGCAGATCCCGGGTACCACGCGGTACTGATGACTGAGTTATGTTGGAAAATATGTTTTGTAAAATACTTTTAAAAAAAGACTAAGGCTAATATACCTGAACCAAATGTAATAGGAACTCAGTTGGAATTTAGGAAAACCAGAATTTGTATCATGCCATCTTTACTTTAATACATGGACTGAATACCATCAGAGTGCACATAGTTTATGTAGATCAAGAATAGACAATCTGTGGAGCAGATAGACACAAACTGGGAAATCTTACAATATTAAGGCATGAGTTGACGTCTGATCAGTAACTGATTTAGGCATACAAACCTGAGGAAAGAGATATTGAAATGAATCAGAAAACTAACTTCTAGTTTATGATCAAGCACTTAAAGCCACATCAGGGAAGTCTACAACAGAACATGGGTAATTTAATAAGAACATTTAGAATACGTAATTTGAAAATCTTTTGTTAAACACTGGACATGTCCGTCGGCCCGGACACTTGGAGATGATGGACAAGAATAGACAGACGAAAAAAAAAGCTTACACAGAAGTGACTAACGGAGACAGACTGAGACAACGGTGGCGTGATAACCTGGAAGAAGACCTACGAGTCTTCGAAGGGAACACTTGGCAGGAGAATACTAAGAACAGAGAGGAATAGAGACAAGTCTTGTCTGTAGCAATGACCCACATTGGTTCGGAAAGGTGAATGAGCGAATGATTGTTAATTGTTAGAGACTAACTCCAAATGAGTATAATCCTGAAATAAGTGAAGTATTTCAAATTAAGAACGAATGCAATGAAACGAATCAGATGACTGGTTAAGTAACACATTCACTGAAAACCAATACAGAAAATTTTTAGAGAAAAATTCTACTTTACTCAAGTCTGGGCCACTAACATGAGCATTAACATTTATCCAATAAAGAAGCAATTAATGCACATTGTCCTTTATACACAGGAAAATTACTTGATTATATTTCAGCAGAAGTGGGCTATGCTAAATCTTTTTTTTATTTAGGAAACACCTTACTCATGTTGGTGAATAGATTTTTATAGCCATATCGTTATAAAAATTTACTTTCTTCATCCGCGATTTCTTGTAAAAATTTAGTTTTGCGATCTGCAACCAGGTCTCAGGAATATTCACACATGCAGAAGAATCACTAAAAGGTCCTGATTTCTTATAATGGGTATTGGGAAAATAAGATTTAATTTATTTAACCTATCCTTAACCTCATCGTTGATGATCTGCAAATGGATGCATCAGCAGCAGGCCATCTTGCTCAGAACCGAGAGGCCTATAGGAGTGCTGTTTGGGAGGCAAAGTTCCACAAGGGACATGCAAATGAATGAGTGAATGAATCCTTAACCTACCCTGCTGTTTACTGCTCGGTTTAATTTGATGGTAGCGGGTTCAGTCCCAGTAGTGGGATTTTGTTTCTGGTAAACCCCGAAAAAGGCCCCAGGTTAACCCAGCCTCTAAAAATGGGTACCAGAGAAATCTTGGAAGGTAAATGCGCCCAGGCGTAATACTGACCACATCACACTTTCATGTGCGGAAGGTCATGGAAAATACGGGTCTAACACCGTATACCGGAAATCTTACCTTTTTTTATCCTGCTGTTTGAGGTAAAAAAAAATTGACTTTCTCAGTCTGTATACAGAAAGTTAAATTTAATTTTCATGAATAAATTTACAGCAAAGTAACATCTGCCAATGTTAAAGCATTTTGAATCTCACGCTTCAGAAAGTTTTTAGTGTGCAAAAAATCAGAAGTGAGTGTTTCACGGTGAGTTTCGCTGATTATTTTTCTGTCATTTATGTGAGTATTTTACATCTATTCTTTTTTTTTTCAAATTAATGTTTGTGCAACCTCTTCATTTATGGTGTCATGTGCTATTGCAGAGTATAGATTTCAGCTTTTGAAAGGAGGACTTGGCTTATGCAATTCTGGTTTTTACTTCGGTGACACATCTTCCATTTGATGTTAGCAAGGTGCCTAAATACTTGAAGCTGTCAAACTGGTGTAATTTTGTGCCTTTAAGTTTGTATACTGCACCTTGTTGAGGGGGGGGGGGGGGTTCCTGGCTTTTGAGATGACCATCACAAATGCCTTCTTTATGCAGTTGAGAAAGTGTATTTATGTTGCGAGGTGCGAGGATGATGATGATATGATGTGGCTGCTAGTGTTTGACATCGGGTTGCTGTGTGGCTCCGATGTAAGACACACTCCTTCGTTCTACCACAAAAAAGACACTAAAGAATAACATTTTGGTTCGTTGTCCGGTGTTTTATTACACCATATTATCAGCAAGACCTCTGGCGTGTTTATCAACAACACTACTTGCACAAACGAATGTATACAGCAGTACATATACAACTTTCAGAGCAACACTCATGTGGTGCCTGTACTGAAACAATAAAGTAATCAAACAAATCGTTATCAAAACTAAGGAACATATAAGAGACGATGCTGTTGTACTCTTTCTCATCCACTCCAACACTCATCCTCTTCAGCCGCATCTCTTGACCTTCCGCATTATTCCACTGTTACGAAAAATAATGGCACTAACACCATATCCCTATGTGCCTCTAAGGAATGGCAGGATTACCTTTTATCCTTTTTTAACAGGTACGGAGCTCTCCGCAGATCTGGACTGACTCTGGAGTCACTCCTGCCTAAGGAAGGGATCACTCCAGAGTCACTCCTGTTTAGTCACCATACACTTCCCTGAGGCAGGAAACACTCTAAAGTCATAACTGCCTAGGGACGAACACTCCACATAAACTTACTTGTGAAAATACATAATTTATATTGTAGAAGAATGATGCCTGGGGCAGAGAGAGGAATGAACTGGCAGACATATCTCTGATTGCAATAAGGTCTGAAGTGCTAGCGACAGTTCTGCTGAAATTATTATTCATTATTTCAGAGGGTTTGTAACAATATCTAGTTGTGCTTAATATATTAATGACTGACGTATTCTCTGATTTAACACTGTTTTAGAATTCTGCCACTTGAATCAGTGAATATTGCTGGACTTTGAGGGATGGGGATTATCACGTTTAACAGCACACTCTTGCCGTTTAAAGATTAGCAACCTAACGCACTTTCACACAGCATTGTTAACACGTTGTGACTGAGACGATATCACCTTCATCCATGTCACTTTTTAATTTATGAATGCATTACTACGTATTGTTTTTGTTCATTTCGACATTTCTGAATGTCACTACGCGTGGCACTATATGGTTCACCACCAGACTGAAATCTTGACACACAAATCACTATAAAATTCGGGTGGTTCGTTCTTGAATCAAATTATAGTCCACGTTTAATGTTCGCCAAAAGAAATTCATAAGTATCAAATTAAGACACCTTCGAAAGCATTTTACACAGTTTCAAAAATATCACATCTTCTGCTTTCCTTCACGCAATACTAATTATCACTTTTCGAACTTGAAACACATCTTCTGTCTGTCCTAAACTATTTCTGGTTCTAACTGATCTCATGAGTTTCTATTGGTTCCACTTGCCTCTCTGTTCTTTATGTCGTTGCTCTCCTATCTATTTTTCTGTTCTTATTTTTGTCTATCTCTGTATTCCCGGTTCTCTCTGTCTTCTTTGTCTTCCTCCTTCTTTCTTTTTTCTCCCCTCCTCTTAAAACTGCATGCCTGGCTTATATATCGCAAATTAGTTGTCCATTAGGACACACCTCTAGATGTTTATATTGGTCAGCTGGTTGACTACATTCTGATTGGACTTCGGGATGAGTCGGTCACTCCCTGTGGTCATTTTATTGGTCCACTGGACTATTCATGTGCGCAAATTAAGTCCTAAGATTAGCAAATATGCCTAATCTGTTAGTAAGTCTGTTGCCCCAAATCCGTCTATTCAATTTTCTCGCGTGGGTAAATTTTTCTTATCAAGTATCAGGTTTTTGCGATACCTGTAAGGGATATCTCTTTACACAGTGATCGTCCGTCTGTCTCCATATTGTTGATTTAACCATTCAGTTTAGTCGTGTCAGGACTATTATAATCTGGCTGTATCTCTTTAATCTGCCTTTTCTTTGGCGACATGTATCTAGTATTTGTAAGTTTCTGCTTAATTCTATCGTAATACTACTAATATCGTTGTAATATACCTCTGCCACCTGACATAAAATTTTCCTTCGTTTCGTATTTATCACTAATAATCATAACTATAATAAAATGTTAATAGTAATAATAATAAGGCACTATGTCACAGGTTCTTCCAGGTTCTTTACGTTACATATAGAACTTCTCATTGGCATTGTACAATCCTGTAAAATTCAGCCTTCAGTGTTAACACTAGAATTTCATTGAGTGGAAACTTTCGATGATAACTAATTAATCAAGGATGATGAGACAGCAAAATCTCACAAATAAGATACACAATAGTGTCCTTGGGTAATTATGTATGTAAACTGCGGTAAGCACAATTAAAAGGGAGAGTCTTATTTACTGTTATTCTATTAGAAATATATCTACCGTGAAGCTTATGAACAAGTATTCCGTTTCCGCTCGGGAAAGTCTTCTTGGTTGTTACATACTTCAGATTAATCATGGTCGCTAGTGACAATTGCCGTCTCCTAGAACAAGTACGGCTGGATGTTGCCCTAGTCTCCTTAAGACCTTCTAGAGCTTCTTGTCTCCGTAAGTCCTCGTATTCTATCTTACGCGTCTGCTCCTGGAGACTCCTTCTTCGGGTATGCTTTTTAAAAAAAAATCGTCTGCTTGATTTGTATCAAACGTGACCTTTGCAAGGGTTTCCGAGAGGGAGTAACCAATGCCACTCAGAGCGTCAACTTTATCCCATGAGTTATATCCTTTCATACATCCTTTCCGGGAACGGAAAAAAAGCAACAACTCACAAGACCTCTGGGAGTCATGACCCAGAGGGGCCCACCCCCCCCCCCCCTTAGAGTGTCAGGAGTTTAATAGGAGCGAAATACTTGTCTGGGGGGGGGGTACTTCCTCTGATGATCTGAAGGAGTTGTGTTGTTGTTCCGCTCTCTACGGTAGAGAGTTTCATGCATATTAAAATATTAATAACTGTACAGTAGAACAAATTTCACGGCAGATGAACCTTCAGTATTGTATGCATTTTGCCAGCCTCTTGGACCTATAAACATCTTAGTAAGAAATGTAATAGAAGTGAAAGGCTGAAAAAAACTAGAATGGAGTGCAATAAAGTTGGGCCATTAGAAGACAGTACTTTATAATGAAGGCAAAGATGTGCCTAGCAGATTATCTTAATATCACACCTCATATCACACATTAAAATATGAGATGAACAAATCAAAGGATAGAACTTGACGAGCTACTGAAATATCGTCAAACCAGTAATACCAAAAGCGTATTGTTATGTTAGGGGTGCTTCCTAACCGAGGTGATAATACGTTGCTTCTTGTGGCTACCTTGTCCCACTAAAGTCCTGGGCTTTAATCCAGTCAGTTTCTTGCTAATTTTAATTTCAGTCACGTCAGCTGTGACTTGTATATTTTTTTTGTTGTTCCTATATGTTAAGTTGGTAAAACCCGTTGTTTCCAACCTAATTAATTTGAGCACTGAGGAAATGTAAAGTGCAGTTTGTGTAAATAAATATGTGGGGTCACTGCTACTCAGGTCAGTGAGTAGCAGAGGGATTCAATTGTTTATAGGGGGACCGTTGCTGGCGAGATTCTTCAGCTACAGTGGGTAGAGTGGGGCTCCTCCCGGCCAGTGAAGAAAGGTGCTAATGGGGTTGCCGTGCGGCGCCGCTGTGGAAAAGGTAAAAGAATCAGCAGTCTCGAGAGGTCAGGACTGCTTAAATCAAGGCACCTCTGCTCTGGAGGTCGGTCACGTCCCATGTACGCTCATACTGGGCGAATTACCTGAACCGACTTTACCGAGGGGTTAAGACACTGCTGGCGAGATTCTTCGGATGCCGCGCGTGGAGTGAAACTCCTCCCGGCCAAGGAAGGAAATGCGGAAAAGCAATTAGGGTTGCTGTGTGGCGCCGATGTGAAAAGGTGATGGAAAGGATAAAGTGAAGCTTAATTGGTATGTCCAGTAGTATCGCGGCGAGAGCTACTTATACCACGGCACCTCTGCTCTAGAGGCCAGCCACGTCCGAAATACACCTGCACTGGTGAAATATGCCTAAACCAGCTTACACCAGGGGTGAAACTTCATGGCTACGCATGTCAAGACATCTCCTCTCTAGAGGTCGATCACGTCCGATATACGGACGTTATTTACTGGTGAAATATGCCTAAATCGGCTTACACCAGAGGTGAAACTTGATGGCTACGCATGTCACGGTACCTCCACTCTAGAGGTCGGTCACGTCCTAAACACGCCCATACTGGGATAATATGTCTAAACCAGCTCAACCCCAGGGGTGAAACTTACTAGTGGCGAGGATTCGTCCTCCTGGACAAAAGAGTAGCGGGCACGACCACAAACTGCTGAAGTCGGAGACACTGAACCAGGGCAGTCTAGATAGGCAACCACCTTTCGACCGGCGGGGATGTATGCGTATCCTAATCACGCTGAGGTTTTCCGTGAGAAAGTCCACTGCTGGACTGGATGGGCAACCACCTCTCACCCGGCGGTGATACACGGGTATCTCAAAACACGTCGAGGTTTTCCAGTGAGAAAGTCCAACTCTAGATTAAAATGGTGCAACGAAAACCACGGTGTCACGCAATCCCGCTTCTGAGACCCACTAAGAATACAGGCTCAAGCCCTGCGATACTCTGAACCTTTTGTGGTTCTCTCGGGGATCTCACGGGGGAAACACAGGACCTATCGAGAACCATAGGCGTAAATTCAGTAGGATCACGGTTCGGTCTTGGTGGTAGAAGAGAAGAAGAAGAAGAAGAGCTTATTTGGGGGAACTGCCAAGGTAATCACCCTGTATCAGAACTGCTAAAAGCTTCAGGCAGTAACAAAAAGCAAAGATTGTCCTTCGAAATTTGAGAACTTCACTGCAGACGAAGTAAAAAAATCATTTCAGTTTGGATCAATGAAGTTGAACTAACGGCTTTAACAATGCTATAGACGTCACTTGGTGATAGTTTTGCCCTGCTAACATAGCACCCCCCCCCCCCCCCCCGTGTCCCCATTTCCTAAATCGCTTTAACCTTTTTTCATATAAAACATTCATTTCTTTTTCTCTTTTCATTTCATTCAGTTGAAGAATTTCAGCTTAACCATAGTACTGTGTGTGTGCTGACATGTAACGTTAAATATATGTGCAGCCATTTTATTGATCAAGTCGAAAGACTTGGCATTTCCATTAAATCTTTATACACCTCCACAGCACATGACTATGCCAAATTGTTCACCTTTGAGGACAAGAACTATCTGAATCTCATTCACTTGAAGTTGAAACGGCGCGCATTGTCAAGGAGTTTGGAGTCACTTTTTATACATATAAACGATGTGAGCAGTGTCGGATTAAGATAGGGAATGTCCGGGCAGTGGCTTAGAATATGCCTCTTGCAAACGAGTTAGTTCTAAACCCAAATATGTTGTTTATTAGCAAGGAAGAGGTGAATTTGTGAGAAGAAAAATAATTGGATCTTACGGATAGGTTTTGCATAGGGTGAAAGTAGACTATCGCGGTAAACTTCTGGGCCGGACACGGTCTTAATTACAAGCTTGACCTCATTCTCCCCCCCTACTCCACACTCTGGCCACTCCATCTGGAGTCACTCAAGCCTGGATTTCATCATGCCTGTTACACAGTGTGCTAGTGCAGTGCCAACTGGAAGATCATGGGTTCAGTCCCAGGACAAAAAAAAGCAACTCACAAGACCTCTGGGAGTCATGACCCAGAGGGGCCCACCCCCTTAGGAGTTTAATAGGGCCGAAACACTTGTCTGAGGGGGGTACTTCCTCTGATGATCTGAAGGAGTTGTGTTGTTGTTCCGCTCTCTACAGTAGAGAGCTTCCTGCATACAGAGCATGGTGATGCCATTGACAGTCGGGAAAGATCGATGGACAATCGTGAAAGACCGACTGACAGTCGGGAAAGACAGAATCCCCACTGGGAAAGCGTCCCTGAACCGGGCTGTCCGGGCCAGCAACCGTGTCAGCCGTTATACTATCAACCCTGTCAGCCGTCATATTATCAATCCTGTCAGCCGTCATACTATCAACCCTGTCAGCCGTCATACTATCAACCCTGTCAGCTGTCATACTATCAACCCTGTCAGCTGTCATACTATCAACCCTGTCAGCCGTCATACTATCAACCCTGTCAGCTGTCATACTATCAACCCTGTCAGCTGTCATACTATCAACCCTGTCAGCCGTCATACTATCAATCCTGTCAGCCGTCATACTATCAACCCTGTCAGCTGTCATACTATCAACCCTGTCAGCTGTCATACTATCAACCCTGTCAGCCGTCATACTATCAACCCTGTCAGCTGTCATACTATCAACCCTGTCAGCTGTCATACTATCAACCCTGTCAGCTGTCATACTATCAATCCTGTCAGCCGTCATACTATCAACCCTGTCAGCCGTCATACTATCAACCCTGTCAGCTGTCATACTATCAACCCTGTCAGCCGTCATACTATCGCTACAAAGTCAAAAAAAAGGAAGAAATGTCCCCAGGATTAACCGAAGGCGGGGAGAATAATGGATCCACAAGTGACTATACAGAAACGACCATGCCCGCCCCAATTAATTCGAGTTCAGAACAGCGTATGGTGTATCCATGCACCTGTGGCTGGAAATTTAACACTCATCGTGGCATGAAGATACACAGAACGAAGAAAGGATGTGGTGTTTCCATGCTGCCTAATACTCAACATTGCACTGTGACGCCAGTCTCAGGTAAGACATTAGAAGATCTCTGTCAGGATGTAAACCACAGTACAGAGAATATTCAGGTTGAGTCAGGCAGCAAGAAGGCAATGCAGTCCTCCGACGAGACCAGAGACAAGATTAACTTCCCACCAGCAGTTGCCGAAAACATATGGGAAAACCTGGAAAAAGGACTATGCAAAGCATTGGACAAAAAGCTGAGAAGGAAAAACCATGAGAAAAAAACTGGAAGAATTTGGTAACATTATATATCTTCACTGCCACAAAGAGTATGGAACCAAACAGGCAAAAAGAGAAAAAGTAACACCAAGAAAGTCCAGAAGACAGAGGAATATAGACGCAGTAAAACAGAAGAACTATGCCCGGAAAATGTTCAAGAAGGCATATGAATCGGAAAAAGAAGGACTCAGACAGGTTTGGCAGCATCTAAAATCCCAGCAAAATGCCCTTTGCAGAGCTTAAAGACTATGTAAAAAGAAGAGAGAAACCAGATACGCAAGATAGAAGTTCTTCAGAGAAAGCTTCGGGTTTGCCAAGCAGTTATTTGAACAGCCAAAATCAGGTACGCCGAAAGCAGGTAAGGGGGTGCTCGAGGAACATCTGAGCAAGACATACTATGATAAAAATCACCATACACTTCTCGAGCAGATAACAGGTCTAGCGAGGTCCTGTGCACCAGACAGTAAATTCAAATGCACCCCACTGACCTTACAAGAAGTAGAGAGCATCGTAGGAAAAGCTAAAGGCAAGTCAGCACCAGGCCCAAATGGGGTCCCTTACATACTATACAAAAGATGCCCCGAAGTACTAAAGAAGCTCCATAAACTCATAGGAGTAGCATGGACCAAGAGACTTATAAGTAAAGAATGGAAAAAGGCAAACGTAGTATACAACCCAAAAGGAGCAGAATTCCACTGAAATCAACCAGTTCAGACCGATCTCACTTCTGAATGTGGAAGAAAAGATATTCTTCTCCGTGATGGCAAGGAGACTAACAACATACCTCCTAGATAATGGTTACATTGATACATTGTAGGCAGGGCAAAAGATAAAGTAAGTAACAGCAAAAGAGGTGAGGTCCCACTTAAATACTTCACAGGCGCTGGTACAACATCGAATATTGAAATCAGGGACATTCCCTTACCATCACTGCTAGATGGTGGAAGTGATTGGGATGTGGTAGCGGACCTACCAAGAAAAAGAGAATTCCCGACTGCCATCAAGAACAAAGGAATGCGACCGGATATTGTAGTGTACTCCATAGAAAAACAGGTATTAATAATGATCGAGCTTACGGTTCCGTACGAAACAAGAATAGAGGAGCAGCATCTATTCAAATGTGAGAAGTACAATGACCTGGCCAACCAAATAAGGCAGGGGCAGGAGTCAGGGCAAAAGTGATAGCTGTAGAAGTGGGAGCGAGAGGATCTGTAGCAACATCAGCATGTAAGAAACTGGGCATAAAGGACAAGCAAGAGCAAGGACATTGAAACGCCTTCCAGAAATAGCAGAAAAGGCCTCATGCTGGCTATGGAGTATGCAAAATAAGCATTTAGAACATAAATAATTTCGTTTGTCACAGCCAATACCAGTCCTCCATAGCGGAATCGCTAAAGACACACTTCAGAGCGCAGTGCCAAGTGGAAGATCATGAGTTCAATCCCAGGACAAGAAAAAGCAACAATTCACAAGATCTCTGGGCCGAATCACTTGTCTGAGGGGGTACTTCCTCTGATGATCTGAAGGAGTTGTGTTGTTGTTCCGCTCTCCACAGTAGAGAATTTCCTGCATAAGTGACGATAACCATGTCTGTTCATCTTGTAACTATATAGTAGTGAACTGCACTTAGTATCTTACTTCCCTTATAACTAATGACATACGGTCAAATCAACTTTCGGCCACATGCCGTTCCCAAATGCCGAACTAGGCGGCGCATGAAAGTATATTTTTGTATTTAAATGTACACTGAGTATTTCCTTCTTATTTCTTTTAAGAAATAAAAAAAAACACCACATACAAGGCTGTTATGAAAGAATAGAAGGACATCAGAAGCGTAGAAGAGATAGTGAAATGTTTAAAGAGATAAAGACATTGACGAGAAATGTCACAGCTAAGCTAAATGTAAGTGAAGACCTTGACAGAGACAGGAAATTTTAGAAAGATGGAAAGAATATTTCAGAGGAAAATAAGATACAGCTGCCTGTGAAAGCAGAAATCAACAGTGTTAATTATTATTGAAGGAGAAAGAACATGAACCGACAAGTGAAGAAGTTTTATGGGGAATAAACAGTCTGAAAAATGGTAGATCACCAGGATGTGATGAGATTACAGTTGAAGTCATTAAGGCAGGAGGAAAGGAATGTGCTACTATATATCATGCACTAGGTAGAAAGAGAGAGGGTTCAGATGTTTGGCCAAAAGAATAGAAAAGAACTGTATTCATACCACTGCCGAAAAATGGTAACTTGAAATTATGCACAAACTACAGAACTGTTGCCCTGGTTAGTCATGCCAGTAAAATTCTGTAAAAAATCACAAGTGGGTAGACTTCGTAAGAAAATAGAAGGAGAAATCAATATGGTCCAAGCTGGTTTTAGACAAGAAAGAGGAACAAGAGATCATATATTCAACATAAGATTAATAATAGAGAAATGCAGAGAATTTAATGTCAAGCTATATTTATTTTTTTATAGACTAATACCTTATGACTCGGCGTTTCCCGGGTATTTATTTATCCCAATCTTCTATTAAATATAAATCCCTTCTCAACTCCCATGCCGATGGGGCTGAACATGGACTTAAATGGCATCGGGAGTGTCACTATTCATCTCAGCGACCCCGAGAACTTTGGATTCGACACTAATATTGGTCGTTTTCGATTATCTTTACATGTCACTCCCACCCCACCCCATTCCCAGGATCCCTTATGGGAGTTAGAGATGTGTTACCTCCACAGTTCTTTTCTCCAAAATGTTAGTCATATGTGTACCACGTTTCATTGAAATTTTTCCAGGCATTCCAGAATTATGCTGGAACATACATACATACGCACATACTTACACACGTTCACACACACACACACACACACACACACACATATATATATATATATATTCAAAAGCATTTGATTGTGTACAATCAACATAATGAAAAAATTAATTGCACTTTCAACACATGTGACAATGTGACACAATTAATATCAAAGCTGTATCTAGGCCAAAAGGCAGCAGTAAGAATAAATGGTGAAACAACAACTTGGTTTTGACATAAAACAAGGGGTCCGTCAGGGGTGCATGCTGTAGCCTTACTTATTTAACCTGTACACTGAAAATATAATGAGGAATGTTAGAGAAGATGTAGACAAAGAATATTTTGATGCCATAACAATTGGCGGTTAAGAAATACCAGAGGTTAGATATGCTGATGACTCAGTATTACTGTCCACAACACAAAAAGGAATTGAAAAACTAATTATATCAGTAAGCAAGAACAGTGAAGAACACAACCGTTATCTTAATGCCAAGAAAACTAAATTGATCACAACTGACAAAACAAGTAAGGCAACTGAAATATATATCAGGGAGGAAAAACTGGAAGAGGTGGAAAGTTTTGAATATCTTGGATATTTACTAACTAATAATGGAAATGCAATGAGGAAAATTAAAAGGAGGATATCTATCGCTCTTCAGAAAAAAAAACAAACTAAAGAATCTGTGGAGAGGAACAGACATAATTACAAAAATAAGATTTTTAAAGGCATTCATCTTTCCTATCGATACATATGTCTGTGAGACCTATACACTTAACAAATCAGCTGAGAAACACATAAATGCCTTTGAACGTAAATGGTACGGAAAGCAAGTACAGAATGCTTCCTTCAAATATCATGGACACAAAAAGAACAAATACGAGTGTATGCATACTACAAGAACTTAATATTGGAGATGGTTGGCTAGTAAGGGAGATTAAACAGAGAAAACTTAAATATTTTGGACAGATTAAACGTCATGATAAGTTAGAGAAGACAGTCGTGGAAGGATACATAATGGGAAAAAGAAAGAGACGAAGACCATGATGAAGATCTCTGCATGACATCATTGATGTTCTGCGAATGGACACATCAGCAGCAGGGCATCTTACTTCAACCGAGAAGCCTACAAGAGAGCTGTTAGGTAGCAAAGTTCCGCAAGGATCATGCAAATGACTGACTGACCAGAGATCTAAACAAGATCAAGTGGTAGACTAAGACAGAGATTGTAGACAACATATAAAAGGATATAAACGAAATACTGCCACCACGTGGAAACAAGATTAGAAATAGAGAGGAATGGAGGCCAACTTTATCTGTAGCAATGAGACTTAGTGGCTCGGAAAGCTGAAAAAGAATGGAGCAAATCGCCTTGACCTGTTAAGAGTGTGCTAGCTCCCTAATCGTAGGGTAGCTAGAGGAATGAATGAATGAATGAATGAATGAATGATCTTTATTTTTAAAGGGTAAAGAATTGGGCACGCAGGCCTGTCTTACATTCTGCCCTTCATTACTCCATGTTTCATTCTTTCCACACACTCGATTTAATACAAATATACAAATTACATTAGGGGAAAACATATCAAAAGAGTAAGATTAAACTATTACATTCAAAGTAAAAGAGAAATAATTAACCTAATAAAATACCATTCGCACACACATACACGCGCACACACAGACATATACGTAAACAAAAATGCATTGTCAATACAGATTTTCTAACATATGTTTTTTAACAAACATTAAAATAATTTCTAACGATATCTAACAAGTTACTTCTCGAACTGTATCATTTTAGTATTTGATGGTTGGCGAGTCATGGGTTGAGAGAGTGCTGGTTATTCTACGGAGGCATATAATTACAAGCAAGGAAATAATGAAACAGGTTTGAGTTAAAGCATGAAGTATTAATATTGGATTTTAAATGAAAGGGAGGGTGTTCCAGAGCTGTACTGCAGAGTATGTAAGGCTTTTCTTGTACAGATCAATCCTGGGTTTAGGAAGAAGACAGTTTTTTTAGGCTATGTCTATTGTTATATACGTAAACAGTGACCACATTGTGGAGCATTGAGCGACAGAATTCTGTGAACAAACTTCGTTGAAAATGACTCTCTATTTGAGGGGTAGAATTTTGAGTTGTTTATGCTGATCTACAGTCTGTACTGGGTGTTTGTCACAAATCAGATTTAATGCTCGTTTGTTAAGTGAGTGGAGCCTTTTTTGTGTTTGAGACTGAGCATCCATCACAGATTATGGAACAGTAATCTAAGCGTGTTTGTATGTGTGATATGTAGTATATTTTTCTTGTGTCTTTGTCAATAAAGTGTTTAATTTTGGCTAGTTGGTAAACTTTCTGTGCAGTCAAGTTTGTTAGGTTATGTACCTGAGAATTCCAAATTAAATGGTGATTAATGATGAGTCCTAGAGTTTTATGTTCATGAACATTTTCTATTGCCTTAGTCCCAGCACAAAGCTGTAGTGAAGTTTCTGTCTTGTAGTGATGAGCATGGAGTTTGTTTTGTTGCTGTTTGTCAACATATCATTCTTATTACTCCATTTAATCAAACTGTTTATACCATTTTGGAACGTTGTATGTAGATTATTGATGTCATAGTCACTATTGTAAACAGTGCAGTCATCATCAAAAAGATCACATGAAGAGTTCTTTAAATGTAGTGGTAAATATAGGTAGCAAAGAGAAGAGGCCAAGAATGGAGCCTGTGGTTGTATAAACCACAGAAGAGACAGATATTTTATTTCTAAAGCAAACTACTTGTTTTCTACCTGAGAGAAAAGATGTAACAAATTTTGTTAGGTCATGGTGTAATCTATAGCCTTTCAGCTTATTTTGCAAGAATTTCATGATCAGTCATATCAAAGGTTTTCTTGAAATCAACAAAGACAGCATCACATAATTTGTCATCATCTATATTAGACAGCCAGCTTTCTGTCATTTTAGTTTTTTTTTCATTTATTTTTTTTTCTTTCTCTCATGCTGTGTGGCAGGAGTGATTTGGTCTAAAACCTAAGTGACTGTCTATTAGTAGATTGTTTTCCTGCATGTGGAGCAGTGTTAGCTTTTGTATATGTTTTTCAAGATGTTTAGATAATGATGACAGAATGGATACGGGTCTATAGTTTGAGAGGTCATCAGTCAAACCAGATTTAAAAATAAGAAACACTTTGGCGAGTTTTAGGGAAATAGTGTTTGTCAATGCACAAATTGTATATGTATATTAGTGTGACTGTGATAACTGGTGCAGCGTGTTACTAATGTCATCACATCCTGCTGAGTTAGTGTTTTTAAAGACCCAAATGTAGTTATAAACCTCACCAACTGTGAGGAAAGGAATATTTAGTTGTTTTAGCTTTAAACATTTACTGTCGCTGTAAGTTTTCAACACACTCAGGTCACAATTAGGGGTCGGTAATGAAGATTTTAGAATATTAATTTCTTCCCTAAAATGTTCACTGAAGTTAGTGCAAATATATTCGCCATGTGTTTGTGGGTCAGATTGCTTCGTTTTATTTACAAGAGTATTAATAGCTTTCCAAATTGATTTACTATCAATTCTTTCACTAAATTTCTGCAGTAATTTTTCTATTCATGCCTAATTAAATACTGTTATGACATGATACTATGATATGGCAAGATACTAGACATATGAAAACGTGGAAGAAATTGAACTTCGTCTTTCTCTAGAGTGGAATTATTGCAATTCACATCCTGTTAGCAATTACAGTGCGATTACATATAGTTATACATACTGTATTATCAGAAAATCCCAAACTGGTCCTTAAAAATTACAAGATTATGTTATTTAAAAACGGCCGCTATCCCCTTTGTAATAGTTCAGTCTAGAGCATACATAACGATCTAAGCGCTTCTCAAACGCATAAAAAGCACGGTGGAAGTCCTTCTCCCCAAGGCTGTCGAATACTTTCTGCTATTTCGTTTGGATTTCATCTCCAGTGTCTAAGCGGCACATCTTCTGCTTCAATTTTATTTTGGGGCTAAAGGGGAGATCACACAGAGCTAAGTAAACCTAAATTTCATTTTCCATGATGATCCTGAAGATGAAACTTGGCTCGTGGTTAGCCATCTCGCGAAAATCAAGCCGTGGTTAGCCATCTCACAAAACTCAAGGCACACGTCAAGATGCCACTGATTCTGATCGAGTGTCAACAGCCGGGGGACAACTTTCACATAAACGCGTGTGCATGTTCGTTTTCCTCGAGGATCTCCTAGCAGACGCCATAACTAATTCCAGTCGTGCGAGGGAGCTGACAGACTGGCCACTGACGGTTCTCATGGATGTTTCAGGAATTTTTCCAAATTTTCTGGCGTTTTACTGGTAATGGGTGGTCCTGAATACTCGTTATCATGAACATATATTCTGTCATTAAGCGTGCATGCCACTCAAAAATCTGTGTTTGGTATAAAGAATGTTCGCCAAAAATCCGAAGAAAACATTTTAAAAGGTGTCAGTAGCAGATTTGACCAGTTTCACGCAAGATCTGATGCAGATTCAAGATCTCATCCAGCATCACTTCCAATTAAGTAATATACACAGATGGCTGGGGTTTTGTTGTGTACCACAATGGAAGAGTAGTGACACACTGTTCGGGAGCCTTTGAAGTCACCGCATCAAGCATGTGAATGAAAATTGAGGCTGTCTCGGCGGCAATGGAATGGTTAGTTGTTGATGTTTTTGTCAATGGTGTCAATGTTACTGATTCACTGAGTATGCTTCGTAATAATGAGAAGAGACTGCTTAAAAAGAATGGGTTTATCTGTTAAATCAGCCAGCTGTGACAAACTTAAAGTGGCTTTATTGTCCAGGGCATGTTGGAGTACACATCAATGAAGTGGCAGATAGACTTGCTGGACAGTCTAAACTAAACAGTAGGCTGAGAATGGACAAGAGTGACGCATTGGAAAGAGTGCGTAAAAATGAGAGAATGGAAGAACAATGTAGTTATGAAGAGAATGCAGGAACTAGGACAAATTACGGTGCTGGCAGGAAATACGAACCGTGTGGCATAAAATGCACCATAAACAACCAATATTTGACAGGAACTATTAGCAAACATAATTTTGGATGGATGCTGTGATATGCGGCGTAGTATATATGGGACTGTCCTGAATGTAATGACACTAAATCTGACATTTGAATCTGTGAAACTTTGATGCCGGCACGTTGCTCAACTTTGTCACCCATCATAACGACTGCAGAGAGGTCCTAAAGCAGGTTGCCAGAACGCGTGCACAAAGTGAATACGATAGGAAGTGTTAGACTGACTCAGTAAGCTTAGGAGTAATGATTTTCGATGTCCAGTGCGTATTTGTCACACGCTACAGTCACAGCGTGTCCATAACTCGGGAACTTTCCGACATTACCTCGTATGTGAGGTGGTAAAATTGGACCACTATTTAGTATGCAATCTCGTTCTCTTGGCTTTCATTTCAGTCTTGTTCTCTCGCTTCTTTCTTTCTTACTTTCTTTCTTTCCCTACTTCATTATTTCTAGTGCTCTTTCTGGAATACTTTAGTGCACTCCACTACATATTAATCATAATGTAAGGAAAAGATATGGGCCGCTATGATGAATGGCCTGTTGATTGCAGTATATTTATTTTTCTTCTATTTATTTAGAAAAAAAAGGTACAGCCTCTTTTTTTCAGAAATATTTCTGTTGGACCAACCAGAAAGTAGTTCCAAGTACTGCTGAGAGATGATTGTATAATAGTCATAAACCATACGAACATTCAATTCAACATACATGTGCACAGTAGTACTGATATATTCGGTGTTAATCGAACATATTTATGTATTTCGGACAATGTAAATATTTCAGTTTCCATGAAAGCTTCGCCGGGTATTTCATCACCGTTTCTGAGCTTTCTGACCAAACTATAATAAAACGCTTATAGCATGCTAAATGCTGTGCGCACTTAAAATTTGGTTTGCACTTATTTGTCGATGCTGGATCAATGGCTTTATAGAGTGACGAAGTACAGAGTATTAGCGTAATTAACAGACAAACCGAAAACTATCCGCAAATATTTCTTGGATGGTGTTCATTGTAAATAAATACGATCATCTCAGAATAAGAAGACTTAGTGTTGTACCACATTCCCTAGATAAACATTATATTACAGTAGATTACTATGGCTTTGTAATATTTTAAAAAATAATATCATTCATATATTTTCTATTGCTTTTCTAAATTCGTTCCTATTTACTTTTTCTTCTAGTCTTATGTTTCTGTTGTCTGACAAAAGTGTGAGTAGAAATATTTAATGTTAGTAAGTAAAGTTTGTGATCCTGCTGAATGTTTTTTTTTCACAATTTTACTGTAATTGCTTTGTGCGGGGTATTTTAGTTTATTTCACAAGGACTCAAATTTAGGCTCTTTTTTCGTAGATTCTTCAGACTTAAATATAAACGGAAACATGTTTCTTACAAAGGACCCAGCTGTGATTAAATTTTCTCACACATCGAAAGATTGGAAATACGTGAATAGCAAGTCCTCATTCATTCATTCATTCATTTGTAGATATCAAGTTCTCATTCTGGCCTCCTACAGACTAACGGCTGTCACTTCCTGAAACCAATCGATTGGCGTTTCTCAGTGTTCATTTCTTGGTGTTTTGTCATCACTAACTCTTTCTAACCACAGTACCTTCAATAATGTCATGTCAGATTGCAGTTATATCACTTATTTTATTGTGCTTAATACATAGTTTTCTTTTGGATCTTCATAGCAAGATTTCTATTCCCTGTAACGCGTTGTTGCTAACGTCTGTAAGTTACCACAGGCACTTGTGCTGGAGCATATGTTGTATGATTTTGATATAATGCTCTTACAGGAAACACAGAATCGCTTCGATTTCCTGGATTCCAGTGGAGTCTAGGGAGAGGAAGTTGCAATGAAAGCTGGATTACAACGTGAAATAATTGACATGTTGGAGTAGAACATTGTCAGCTTGGAGGTACAATGCCTGCAAGTCTGGAATGGAAGTGCAACATAATTAATATATACGTTGGAAACAACTCGCTCACAGACGAAGAATAATGAAAGTTCTTATCTGAATTTGAAGAATTACTTGGGGATATGCTGGTTTATGGCGACTTTAACGTTCAAAGTACAAGCTGGGGCAGCAATGTGGAAAATATGCAGGGTCGAGCATTACATACTGCATTGTTAGGAATGAACCTATGTGTGGTGAACAGAAAGAAAATAATGCGACTGGCAATAAGAGAGCAGGACAGATTCGAACATAGATCTGGCTTTGGTATACACATAAGTCTTGCTTGGCGTGCATTGCAAAGTTCTTGCATATAATGGAAGTAATCATCCATCCTGTACTGTGAGAATTAATAGAACTTGGAAATGTAGTTACAAAAAGAGAAGACGGCATTTAAATATGAGCAATCATATGACCAGGCCCCAGGATAGATTAGAATGAAAGCCGGCAACAGAAAATAGAGAACAGGAGATTGAGTCAACCACTTTGGTGCTCAGAGAAAATAGAAAACGCTTGGCGGATCAAGCGACAGGCGACACAAAGATGGCAAAGATCTAGAAGAAATCCCCACATAACAGCTAAAGAACTGAATGGAGCAGAGGAGGAAATGTGGGAGGCAACAAACGCTTTCAGATATCTTGCTATGGAGTCAAAGGCGAGAAAATGGAATAAGTTGATACAAGAAATAACAACTGAGAAATATTTGCACAAATTCTGGAAAGTGCAGAGGAGGATGAACAACAAGCGTGGAGTACAAGGGAATACCAACATAAGGGTCGAGGAAGGTAATGATAAACAGAAAGAGAGAACCTTTTTCCAGGGATACGTCAAAGAAGCAGATCTTAAAGAGCATGTAATGAATAGAAACACAATATCAAGCTGTGTGCGAACAGAAATCCCGGAAAGTCAAATAGAAGTGAAGGAGATACGACAGACAATTAAGTCTGCCAAAAATTGTGCACCCAGTCCTGATGGCGTCCGGAATGGACATCTCAAAGAAGCTGACAACACGGTAGTAAAGCAGACGACAGAAGACTGCAGAGTTTGAAGACTGTCATGATAACCGAGGAATGGCTGCAGAGTTACTTGATTCCCTTGCCAAAAATAGGTAAAGGAATTTAAAAAACTGAATGGTTAACGAATTATAACATTAAAAAATGTATATGGGAAAGCGACTGAGAGGATTATATCCGGAAAACTATCAGGCTTTCTATAGACTAGCGGACTACTGCTTAATACATTAGAAAGTTATCGTCCAGAAAGATGCAACTAATAATGCAGCGATCTTGGCATATGATGTATATGAGGGATTCCAGAGAAAAGAGGAAACCGTTATTATGGCACTTGATCCTGAGGATGCATACAACAAAGTGGATTATATAACCCTGTTGATACTTCTGATGGAGTTTGGAGAAATGCAAGATTAGTTCGATAGATAGCTTCAATGGTGTTAAGGCGATCAGTTGCCTTGATACAGAGATCGTAGATTTCAGAGCCCAGAACGATTGCAACTGTCCTGCCTCAGGGATCTGTCTTGTCTCCTGTGCTATTCGATATATATTGATATTGCGCTATTATTTGGGAACGGTGTAGGGAGAACATTGACCTACACTTATGATATATTAACAAATGAGCATGGAGGTGTAGAGAGGAACTAGCCACAAGGGTACATAGCAGGGTGGATCAGATAACAGACTGGTGTGAGGATAACAATGCTGTGATAAACCATGAAAAATTATCATGTGCTGCTCATTAAATAACAGAACTGGAGATCTCTAAGAATAATACATGAAGAACATACTGAAGAGCAACAAAAACAAATAATTAATTCTGAATTTCATACACTTTAAAAAGAATTTTAAGACTATATGGAATACCACCTAAAACTGTCAATATCATTAAGGATCTCTGCAACGGATATGTTTGCGCATTCAACACAGAAGAAGGAATGAGCAAATGGTTCCAGACTGAAACAGGGGTGAAACAAGAATGTTTATTATCTCCCTTGCTGTTTGAAATTGCCACAGATTTCATAATGAAAAATGCAGCACAGATAAAACGGGCATTGACTGGCTAAATGGGACCCAATTAAAAGATCTTGCTTTTGCAGATGATATAACTCTTATCAACGACAATGTGAATTCAATGCAAGAAAAAACAAATACCCTATCTTCACTGGCTAGCAAAATAGGACTTGAAATTAAAAAAGAAAACACAAAAATAATGGAAATTCCCATTAATCAAGAAGGAAAATATACGTAGAAGGAACAGCTGTTGAAGAAGTACACCAATATGCGTACCTCGGCAACTACGACACCAGAAAGGAAGTTAGAATTCGAATTGCAAAAGCAGCATTGACCTTTAAGAATCTTGGGAACATATAGCATAAGCACAAAAAAACCGTTAAGATTATTCAATTCAAATGTAATATCCACCTTAATGCATGCACGAGAAAGCTGGAAAACAACTAAAGAAGTAGACAATTAGATTCTTTTGAAAACAAATGTCTAAGGAAAACACCCAGTATAAAGTGGAACGAATTCAAAATCAACGCAGAGATAAGGCAGATGATAGAACCTGTCTCATGTGTGATCAGAAAAAGATGGACATATGTCGGTCACGTGATGAGAAGAAGCAGTTGAAGAATCTCAAAACAAGCTATCAAGTGGAACACAACAGGCCGAAGAAAAAGAGGTCGACCACGTCAAAGTCTAAAGAGGACATTGTTAAGAGAGGCCAAATAAGTACGCATAAAGTCCCTTGATGAGGTTGAAAAGCTCGCCGAAACCAGGAAAGCTTGGCAAACTGCCATGCGAGCCCCGTGTGACGTTTAACGGTTCAGGAAGATGTAAAACGTAAGAAGATGTGAAGTTCCAAGGGTGAAGTGTCGGTGACAAAATATTAATAGAATATATTTCATGCAGTATATAGATATCACATTTGATCGATCCTTGTCCTTTGCACAACACGTTGACAATGTCATACAATAAGTCAGGAAAGCGTTGGACGCAGTTAAGTTAAACAGCTGCAGCAAATTTTCCAGAGCCCACTCTATTGTTACTGAAGCAGGCGCCGGTGATTGGAGTATGGTTTAGACTTACTCACACTGTCAAATCCACAGCTGAACAGACTAGAGCATGTACAGAACGAAGCAGTGAGAGTGGTCGTGGGTTGCACGAGGGATACTCCTCTAGCGGCCATGCGCTTTCTGCTTGATAAGCTGAGTGTGAGGTCAAAATACAAGTATGCAAGTTTGAGGCATATATCAGCGTTGGTGGCATGAAGGATCACCCTGTAAACTTAGTGGGTGCTAAACCTACAACTGGGGATGAACCGTACTGGGGATGGCCAGGCTCAAATGCATATTTAACCGACAACCCAGGATTTCCCATCAAAGGATAATGTATGCCAGTTATGCAGCATATTACGTACAATCATCCAATCTGATAAACAATACACATTACCAAGTCAATCAATTAAATCAATCAACATTTTATTATCTACACTGCATACACAGTACATCAACATGTATTATCGTGAGTGTAATAAGCATGAAATTAAATTGCATGAAATAGAAACAGCAGTGAATTTAATGGCTAACAACAAAGCTGCAGATGAAGATGAAATAACACCCGAAATGCTAAAAGCTATCAATAGTGACAACATGAGACAACTACAGAGACTGTTTAACAAGATTTGGAAAGAAGAAAAGGTCCCTTCTAAATGGAAAAAAGGAATCATTGTTAAAATGCCAAAAAAAAGGCAACCTTAGTGACTGTAACAACTGGAGAGGAGTAACTTTAATATCAGTTGTGTCAAAAGTATTTTGCAAGGTTATTTTTAACCGACTTAAAGATATAGTGGATACCGCAATGAAAGAAGAACAAGCAGGATTTCGAAAAGGGAGAAGCTGTCTCGACCAGATCTTTAGTCTACGAACAATGTTCTTGAAGAACATATTGAAAAGCATAAACCATTATTACTGAACTTCATAGACTTTAAAAGGGCATTTGATAGCATACACAGAGATTCATTATGGAGAATTTTAAGTCTATATGCAATACCATCTAAAATTGTCAACATCACTAAGGACTTATACAATGGATATGTTTGTGCAGTCAAAACAGAAGAAGAGATGAGTGAATGGTTCCAGATTGAAACAGGCGTGAAACAAGGATGTATACTGTCTCCTTTACTTTTTGGAAGTACAATAGACTTCATAATGAAAAAATGCTGCACAGGTGTTACAGGTATTGATTGGGTACATGGGACCCAGCTAGAAGATATTGATTTTGCTAATGACATAACTCTTATCAGTAACAATGTGAATTCCATGCAAGAAAAAACAGATAGCCTATCTTCACTGGCTAGCAAAATAGGACTTGAAATTAACAAGGACAAAACAAAAATAATGAAAATTCCCATTAATCAAAATGAAAAATACACATAGAAGGGACAGATAGTGAAGAAGTCAATCAATCTGCATACCTTGGCAGCTATATAGACTAGGATGGTGACACCAGAAAGGAAGATAGAATCAGAATTGCAAAAGCAGTATCGATCTTCAAGAATCTTGAGAACATATGGAATTCAAAAGTTATAAGCACAAAAACCAGACTATTCAATTCAAATGTAATATCCACCCTCATTTATGCATGCGAAAGTTGGAAAACAACTAAAGAAATAGACAAAAAATTAGACTCTTTAGAAAACAAATGCCTAAGGAAAATATTCGGCATCAAGTGGAACGAATTCAAGAACAGTGTAGAGATAAGACAGATGACTGAACAACAACCACTTTCATGGGTGATCAGGAAAAGGAGATGGACATATGTTGGTCAATTGATGAGAAGAAATGATTAGAGAATACCAAAACAAGCTATCAAGTGGAACACAACAGGCCAAAGAAAAAGAGGCAGACCGCGTGAAACTCTGAAGAGGACATTATTAAGAGAGGCCAAATTAACAGGCATAAAATCCCTTAATGTGGTTGAAAGACTCACTGAAGACAGGAAAAATTGACGAACTATTTTGCGAGCCCTATGTGACGTTCAACGGCACGGGAAGGATATAATAACCTTGAGTGCCCAGGGCACATGGGGCTTCCGCAAGGGTTTTCCACAAATGCCTGTCCTTCGCCTTTTTTTCTGCTCTTGCCCAGGTGAGCCCTCTATTGCTCAACATCCTTTCTGTTGTTCTTCTCCATGTCTCTTTTTGTCTACCCTTACTTCTGCTCCCCTGTATATATATATATATATATATATATATATATATATATATATATAAACTGGCTATTCTCTCAAACTATCATCCGTAAATTAAACATCATAACATTCATACGGATGTAAAAAATTCTTTAGAATGTATTGATACAGTTTGAATCTAAAATCATTGCCATAAAATTTCAGTGCTTATCATTTATTACAAAACAGTTCACATATTCTTAATGCTCTGAATGCTGTGTGATTTCAAATCTGTCTATACTGTCCCGGCAGGCCTGCAGCAGTAACGATAACGACGATGATTATAATGAGAAGTCACAAAAAATCCGATTGAGAAAGCTTCCGAACAATAATGATCATTCTGTCAGGGACAGAATAAGTTCATTTACATTTGATAGGTATTTTTGTCTTTTAATTCAGTCTAATTACAGTAGTACTGTAGCAGACAAATATTTTTCCTGAATAGGACGGAGAAGTGATATGAAGAAAGTGCCCACTCAACCGCAAATTTTATTTGTCCCATTGATTAACTTTCAAAACAAAGAACGAGGTAAGTCTTTTTCCTTCTTTCCTTCTTTCTTTATTTCTTTTTTCTTTCTTTCTTTCTTTCTTACTTTCTTTCTTTCTTTCTTTCTTTTTGTTTGTTTCTTTCTTTTTGAAATAACATTTCCATCCACAAATTCAAGAGAACGCCAAAGATGTAATTGAAAAATATTTCACTGTTGACTAATGCAGGATCCTTACCCGCAAAGTAATGTTAAAAATTAACTCGCTAATTTCTAGATTCTGCTGTGCTTCTCAGAAGGTGTTTGACAAATGCAGAAAGTGTCTACTATATTTTCAAATGAAATTTAGTTGTTATTATGTTATTGATACACAGACATATCAATTTAAATGTCAACATAACTTTCAATGCTTGCATGGAAAAATAAAACACGCAAGTGGAAATACCCTATGACTATGCTCGAGTAACAAGACAGCATAGAAAAATGTAGAAGACTCATTTACATCAGTGTGAGTTGTGTGAGACACATGTACTGTACAAATAAACTGGAACGAAAAATACACTTGCGAATTGAGCAAGAAAAAAAACAACTCACCATTATTTTTTTATGAAAATTAAGGAATGAAAGTTTTTGTGCATGTAAAAATATTTAAAGTTTCACATTTTTTTTTACTTAAAAATCCTTCGAGTTAGCACTCAATATTGTCTCGGGCAAATATTTCGTGAAAAATCCGTGTAGAAAAAAATTACTGATTTCGAGTAAACAGACTTTCCGTGTACTGAAGTAGAGAAGGTTCTTACCTGAGATTTGATCCCACGTCTTCGAAATACTCCCTGGAAACTGGCAATAAAATACAACTTGGTGGCCAATGGCCAAGTTATCATAACAGAGAATTGTAATGGAGCGTATACAGAAAATAAATCTGCAGTTTGGGTGGACGGCTAGTTCTACATCCAGGTCATCGATAGTCTGCTATCACAAAAAAGTTTAATCACTTTTAAAGATAATTCTTGATTAGTTTTATACATTTTCTTTCTTGCACAAAAAATGTGAACACTTTTCGAAAGTATATATATATATATATATATATATATATATATATATACATTTTAAAACACATACCAGTATATTAAATTAAAATTATTTCACATACACACTTAGAGTAATAACTGCATTTTGCTCTTTTTAGGCCATGTTAGTAGTATTAAATATACAAGTCCGACAATTAAGTAATGAGACTAATTACATTAAAAATAAAACAAACAGTTAAAGATATAACCTGTATTTTATTCAAAGTAAGCCTCATGAGTACTCATGCAGTAAGTGGCACGATCTAACAAATACTGAAACGACCTCTGCAGTTCTTCTGCTGGTATGGCCCATCGTTGTTACGGCCCATTGGATGTTATCAGTATCGTCAAAGAAGCGTCCTTTCAATGATAACTTAATTTTGGGAATAGAAAATAATCGCAGGGAGACAAATCTGAGGAATAGCGTGGATGGTTGAGAACACACATCTGTTTCTGGGCCAAAAATTCCTGTACAACTACCGCCCGGTGAGCTGGTGCACTATCACGAAGAAGGAAAAAACTGCCAGGTGTTGAATACTCGGGTCGGACTCGGAGAATCCTTTTCAATAGGCGTTTCAAAATACTTAAATAAACTTTGGCAGAGACAGTCTGTCCTTCTGGAATAAATTCTTTGTGATTAACTCTTTTGCTGTCGTAGAAGCACACTAACATCGTCTTCACTTTCGACTTTTGAAGACAAACTTTTTTGCTTTTTAGTGATGATGATGACTTCCACTGAGCACTTTGGCGTTTAGTTGTGGGATCATAGCGGAAAATCCATATTTCCTCCTCAGCAACAATCAAATTTAAGAAATGTTTATTTCTGCGACACGTTTTAATGATGTCTTTTGCATAGTCAACACGCTGATGTTTTTGGTCATCAGGCGACGAATCTTGTAGAAACCGGCAAGCAACTTTTTTCTTGCCCAAATCTTCCACTAAAATTTTACTAATGGTCTCTCGGTTAACACCAAATTCATCTGCTATCATCCTCACAGTCAAAAAACGATCTTCGTGTATCCGTTCCCTGACTTTTGCAATGAGTTCCTCATTACGAACTGAAATTGAGTGTCCATGTCTAGTTGCACTTGTAATCGTTTCCACACCACTTTTGAACTGTGAATACCATCTGAATATCTGTGCACGAGATAAACAATTATCCCCATAAACCTGTCGTATCAATTCAAGTGTCTCAATGGCACTTGTTCCGAGTTTTAAACAGACTTTAATTTTAAATTTTTGCTCCAAGCTGATTACGTAACAATGTACCTCTGACTAGGTCAACAAAATGGCTGCCTGTTTGCCGTCTGGTTATCGGGCGACGATGAAAAGTTGCCAGATCACAGATGAAGGTTGCCTCTTTGGATTCCATGCTTTATTTCATAAATGACATTTTTGTTTTGCCCATAATGAAATTAGTCTCATTACTTAATTGTCGGATCGTGTACAAGGCTAGCATGTAATCGTTTCGTAATTTTAACATTTAATGCAGAAAAATATGGTTGATACAGACACATTTTTCAGATCTGATCTCAACTCAAAAAGTATTTTTTTTCAGTCTTATTTATGCACTTCATCATGTGCTCCGTTTTGGTGCTCGGAGAACTGCACTGGATTTATTCTAAATTCGTCTCTGTCTGTCTAGTTACCATCTCTAAAGCATCCGTTATATTTTCTTTCAAAGTTTTAATATCCAGAATTGGTGAACTGAATGCTTTGTCCCCTGTACACCCCCATATAAAAGTCAAATGGGTGAACGTGGTGGCTATAAATTTGGACCATCTCTCTCACTCAATCCTTCTGTCTGGAAAGTTTGCATTCAAGAACTGACGAACATCTAAACCCAAATATGGTGGTGCACCACCTTGTTGGAAAACTTCCCCCGCTGAAACTCTTCTGAGTCACTACGTAAGGCTCCAACATGTCCAGGTAAACATTTGCCCAAATGATGCGCTTCGTAAAAAGGAAAGGTCCTGTAACCTTATGCATTAGATTGCACCAAACATTAAATTTTGAGCTGTCCCTCTCGTTTTGAACAGAGTTCACACAAAAATGAGAAGAAACTATGAACTAGCTGGCCTGCGTAGTGTTCATGTTCTTATTTAGCACAGATTCATAAGATATGATTTTTTTTATAATCAGGATTTTTTGATCACCTTGCATTTAGTGTGTACTATGAAATAAATGATGCTGACATAAAAATAATTCTCTCTCTCTCTCTCTCTCTCACACACACACACACACACACACTCTCTCTCTGAATTGATAGCACTAAAACTGTGTAAACAGAATTCGAATTACAGGAAAATAATGAGTAAACTTTAAGAAATAATAAAACAAGCTTGCTATATTTCGGCTTTGCCTTCATTAGACCAAACAAAAAACAAGAAGAAAACAGAAAGGACGGCTGATAATAGACGTAAATAGAAAGAAGAATAAGAAAATGACATATTTTAGTCTAAGATACCCACTGATAAACATCCTTTTTAAAAAGATTTTTAAGACCAAAAAAAAATAATTTCACTTCTCCCTTCCTTCTGTAGAATGCTAACTCCTGTGTGTATTTGATTGGGCAACAGTTCAAATGGTTGGCCGCTAGAATGGCCTTCAGGGCCTTAGCGGATTCTGGTTAGATCAGCAGGAGTGGCTGACTAAATGTTTTCAAAGTGACCCTCTAGAGGCTTAATGTTTACAAAATAATTTTGACATTCCTGTGGCTTGTGGACTTGAGTGATGCCACGACACGGACTGTTAGACCCATCTCTTGCTTGCTTTTGTATTTTAGCTCGGGATAGTTAAGCAAATGAAGCGGAGATCACCTGCGAGTGGTGTTTGGTCCTATAATTTAAGTATGCTAGAACGCAAACGGTCAGTAATACTTACGCGTTTGAAAGATCCTAGTAGTTCTTTCTATGTGAAACATCGCAGATGGTCAAGTTTGAAAAACATATGAAGGCTAAATTAGGACGAAATATAAAATCGAGAACTAATTAATGATGATTTTAAATTATGTTTAGTAACAAGAATTATATGTAAGCTGCATCCAGCAAAGAAAGAAATCTTTTTTTTTCACCTTGTCGTGAAAATATTTCCACTGATTGACCGGATAAATACAATAATGTAACTCGGTATTTTATTTATCCGGTCAATCATTGACGTTAGATAACAAATGAGGGGAAAAGAAATCACAAAGATTAAAAAAAGAGTTACCACATTTTGCACTAGAAAACGGAAGTTGAGAGCAGCAGACTGACAAAACAACGGTACCAACATATGACTAAGAGAAGATATCAACAAAAATGCTTGCATTTTTTCAAATTATACTGCAGAATGTTTATTGAAAAATTACGGGAAAAAGAACGGGAGATTGAGAGAAAAACTGCGAGTGGGCTGACCAAGTGACACATGAAAAGAAAGACAACTGATCTGGTTAGAAACACGACATATTGAAAGCGGACAAACATGAACACCAAGGGAAGTCGGCGCCCCGCAGCAAATAAATGAATGAATTTGAGGAAAGTCTGAAAATTTTCATCCAAAACCAGTGACACCTAATTCAAGGCTAGCAGGAAAAACATTGTCAAAAGACATGAAATGCTGGACAGAATTTAGAAAAAATAGTTTGAGATTTTATGTGAACAACAACAGTAAAAGAAAAAAAAAATCAAAACTGAATAAATGAAATAAATGAAATCTCCACAATAAGAAATAGTGAGAATATGAATACAAACATAGGAAAACATAAGAAAAATCCTCTCGAGAAAAAATTGACGTAAAACGTTTGGAGAAATCGGTGTGGTTTTTGACTGTTCTGTTATGTCGTAAAGTTGTCAGAAACTGAAGTTGTATGGTATTAGTCTCTGTGACATAAAGTTACTGTAATGCGAAAGAGTTGGGAAAGGTTTACCCAAACAGCAATATTAAGAAATCCTCTCATATGTCACATCTACAAATTACTAGCTTCTAAAAGAGATGCCTCGGCTAACTGTCAACTTACTACTTAATGTTTCTCTCTGTTCTTTCTGTACGACATTTTCATTCATCAGGTTTGCGAGAAAGTGATTTGGGATATATGAGGTTATTATTACCATAGCGAACTGAATGCGTTGTTCTTCGTCCCTATAAAAAATGTCAACAAGGGTAATGTCCGGTGAATGTAGTGGTCATGGTTCTGGACCATATCTCTCACTTGTTTGGAAAGTTTGCATGGGATAAATAATGCAATATGTCCCTGGACTGTTCCAGTGATGGTTTCTTTGTAATGGGTATTGCTACTGATATGTTATTTGACAAGTACCGCGGGTCTGTATCTCCTACTTAAATCCCTTTTTCTGAGAAGTAAAATGCCAGTATTGAAAAGACTCAGTCACTCAGTCATTTGCATGTCCCTTACGGAACTTTGCCTCCCTAATACCTCTCCTGTAGGCCTCTAGGTTGGAAGCAAGTTGCCCTGCTGGTGATGCATCCATTATCAACTATAATTATCCAAAATAATTCAAGATTATCCAAGACTGTCTTCTCTAGATTATCATGACGTTTATGTGTCCAAAATATTTATGTTTTCTCTCCTTAATCCTCTTTACTAGCCAGTCTTCTTCAATATTATGTTCGTGTAGTATGGGGGCGATAAAGAAGCTAAAATCAGACAGGGCACCAGATGAAGATGAAGTGACTGCTGAGATGTTGAAAGCAGAAGAAACAGAAACACCAAAACAACTTTGCCAGATATTACAACAAATTTGGGATTTAGAAAAAGCCCCAGAGGAGTGGAAAACTGGTCTTATAGTAAAACTACCAAAGAAGGGTGACCTCAGAGATTGCGGGAACTGGAGAGGCATTACCCTACTGCCACTCACCAATAAAGTATTTTGCAGAATAATCATCAACAGAATTGTACCAACACTTGAGGAAAAACTTCGGAAAGAGCAGGCAGGATTTAGGAAAGGAAGATCATGCATAGACCACATATTTGTACTTAGACAAATATTAGAACAGGCAAATGAGTGGCATAGTACAACACATGCATTATTCATAGATATTGAGAAAGCCTTTGACAGTGTCAACAGAGATGCATTGTGGAAAATCCTAAGATGGCATGGCCTCCCCCATAAAATAATAAATGTAATCAAAGCCCTATACGAGGGTTTTCAGGTCAAGGTTATCTGTGGAGAACATACCTCCAGCAGCTTTAGGGTACAAACAGGAGTGAAACAGGGATGTGTACTATCACCAACATTATTTATCTTGGCAGTAGACTGGTTAATGAAGGAGGCAACATCAGACAAACGCAGAGGATTACAATGGACCCTTGACACAGTGCTGGAGGACCTTGACTTTGCGGACGACATTTGTCTATTATCAAGCAGTCACAAAGATATGCAAGATAAAATAAACAAGCTAACTCAGAATGCAAACAACATAGGACTAAAGATCAATGTAGGAAAGACAAAGTTAATGAAGCAAAATGTGAACAACAGAAATGTACTCAGAGTAGATAACAAGTTAGTGGAGGAGGTCAACGAATTTGTATACCTTGGCAGCAGAGTAGTAGAAAATGGAGACAGCACAGAGGACATCAACAGCAGACTTACTAGAGCAAACCAGGCTTTTGCAATGCTGCAGAATATATGGAAATCAAATAAACTAAGCATAAATATGAAAATCAGGATATTTAAGAGTAATGTTCTAAGTGTACTACTCTAAGGAAATGAATGCTGGAAAATCACCAAAACCATAGAAAACAAGTTGAATTCTTTCCAGACTAAATGTTTACGAAGAATTAGAAAAATATTTTGGCCAAACACCATAAGAAATAACATCTTATTAGCAGAAATGCAGATGAAACCACTGACAACAATTATTGAGGAAAGACGATGGCGATGGTTGGGACATGTGCTCCGAATGACTGACAACTCACTACCAAAAATAGCACTAAGATGGACCCCACAGGGGAGCAGAAGTAAGGGTAGACCAAAAGAGACATGGAGAAGAACAACAGAAAGGATGTTGAGCAATAGAGGGCTCACCTGGGCAAGAGCAGAAAAAAAGGCGAAGGACAGGCATTTGTGGAAAACCCTTGCGGAAGCCCCATGTTCCCTGGGCACTTAAGGTTCAGAGAGAGAGAGAGAGAGAGAGAGAGAGAGAGAGTATGGGTATATTTGCTCTTTTTTGTTTCCATGATATTTGAAGAATTATAGCATTTACATTCAAAGGCATTTATGTGTTTCTCTGCTGTTTTGTTAAGTGTCCAGGTCTCACAGGCATATGTTGCGATGGGAAAAATGCATGCCCTTAGAAATCTTATTTTTGTAGTTCTGTCTGTTCCTCTCCACAGATTCTTTAGTTGTTTTACTTTCTGAAGGGCGATAGATGTACTCCTTTTAATTTCCCTCATTGTATCTTCATTATTAGTTAGCAGTGATCCAAGATATTTAAAACGCTCCACTTCTTCCAAGTTTTCCACACTGATACATAATTCAGCTGCCTTATTTGTTTTTCAGTTTTCATCAGTTTAGTTTTATTCGTATTAAGATAGAGGTTGTGCTATTCACTTTTCTTGCGGACTGACATAATTATTTTTTCCATTCCTTTTTGTGTTGTGGACAGTAATACTGTGTCATCAGCATATCTAATCTCTGGTATTTCATAACCTACAATTTTTATGGCATTGTAATAGTCTTTGTCTACATCTTCTCTAACATTCCTTATTATATTTTCAGTATACAAGTTAAATAAGTACCGAGCAGGAGGCAATGCAGCATTCAGACGAGACCAGAGACAAAAATAACTTCCCACCAGCAAGTGCCAAAAGCATATAGGAAAACCTGGACACAGGATTATGCAAAGAATTATACATACAGTTGAGAGGGAAAAACCTTGAGACAAAAACTGGAAGCATTTCGTAACATCAAAATTTTTCACTGCTACAAAGACAGAGAAAAATGGAAGCAATAAAACAGCAGAAGAACCATGCCCGGAAAATGTTCAAGAAGGCGCAAGAATCAGAAAAGGAATGACTAAGATAAGTTTGACAGCATCTAAAATCCCAGCACAATGCCCTTTGCAGAGCTTAAAGACTATGTAAAAGGAAGAGAGAAACCAGATACGGAAGAGAGAAGTTCTACAGAGATCCCTTCGGGTTTGCCAAGCAGTTATTTGAACAGCCAAAATCAGGTACGCTGAAAGCAGGTAAGGAGGTGCTCGAGGAACATCTGAGCAAGACATACTCTGATAAAAATCACCATACACTTCTCGAGCAGATGAAATATCTGGTTTAGCCCTGTGCACCAGGCAGCAAATTCAAGTGCACTCCACCAACCTTACAAGAAGATGAGAGCATCGTAGGAAAAGCTAAAGGCAAGTCAGCACCAGGCCCAAATGGGGTCCTTTACATACTATACAAAAGATGCCCCGAAGTACTAAAGAAGCTCCATAAACTCACACGAACAGCATGGACCAAGAGACTTATAAGTAAAGAATGGGAAAAGGCTAATGGAGTATACATCTCAAAGGAGCAGAATTCCACTGAAATCAACCAGTTCAGACCGATCTCACTTCTGAATGTGGAAGAAAAGATATTCTTCTCCGTGATGGCAAGGAGACTAACACCATACCTCCTAGATAATGGTTACGTTGATATATCCGTGCAGAAGTGAGGAATTCTAGGTTCCCCAAGATGTCTTAAGCATGCTTCAATGACTTGGGAAGCTATTCAACAGGCAAGATTTGGAAAGCAAGATCTACAGGTAATATGGCTTGACCTAGCCAATGCATATGGCTCAGTACCGCACCAGATGATATGGCTAGCACTAGACATGTATCATGTGCCAAAAGAAATCACGAAGATGCTGAAAATATACTTCACAGGGTCCTCGTGAGATTTGGAACACCAGGATACATTACAAGTTGGATTGAGCTCCAGGTAGGAATTGCAATGGGCTGTACATTATCTCCCATACTTTTTGTACTAGCCATGCAAGTAATCCTGAGAGCAGCAGAAGGAGCAGCAGAAGGCCCAAGGTTAAGAAATGGATATCAGATGCGACCACTAAAAGCGTTCATGGATGATACAGTAATAATAACCAGTGAAGCACAGGCATGAAAGATGTTAGAGCGTTTGTACAGCCTTATAATATGGTGCCGCATGAGCTTCAAGCCAAAGAAGTCAAGAAGCTTTATGTTACTCATAAAGGGGAAAGTGATAGAAAGATCGTACACAGTGGCAAATCAGATAATCCCAACTGTAGGGGAAGAGCAGTGAACAGCAATGGCAGAGGATATGATGCTTCCATGAAAGACTCAAACGCGGTGAACCAGGTCACAGAAATGGTCCAGAATGGACTGAACATCATAGACAAAAGCAGAGGCTACTTGGGAAGTTCAAAATATGGTGCCTCCAGTTCATGCTGATTCCAGAATTGATGTGGCCACTATTCATTTACGAAGTAAGTATCAGCACATTAGAGGCAGTCGAAAGAAAGATAAATAAATCCGTAATAAAGTGGCTGGGCGTACCACAGGGACTAACTGATGTAGCACTGTGCTGCCAGAAGAGCAAACTGCAGCTGCCATTCAAATCTGTGGTCGAAGAATACAAGGTAAGAAAGACACGGCTTGCAATGATGCTATAAGAATGTACAGATCCGGTCGTACGAGAAGTGCATCCAACAGTTAAAACTGGACGAAAATAGAAAGTAATTGAGGAAGTGACCACAGCTAGGGAAACACAGGAGCTGAAAGAAGTAATAGGATACACCCAGACCAACAGAAGGGGATTTGGCCATGGTGAAATCAAATGGTGGACAAAGGCCTCCTGTAAGGAAAGAAGGGATATGATCATCAGCGAAATAAGGAATTGAGAAGATGAAAAGCAGGTCCAGAAGACAGTCCAACAGGCACAGCACTGTCAGTGGACAACATGGGAGGAAGACCTGTAGAGATCACTAACATAGTATGTCATCTAGACAATGGCACCCTTGAGACTCAGTTTCATCATCAGAGCTACTTATGACCTTCTGCCTACAGGCTCCAACCTATACAAATCAGGTTTATCGGAAGACGCAAAGTTCCCTCTCTGCAATGAAAGGCAAATATTGTAACATGTGGTGTCAGCATGCAGAGTATCATTAGGTCAAGGACACTACACCTGGCGGCACAACAGAGTGCTGCAGGAACTAGTAGCCATTGTAGACAGGGCAAAAGATAAATCAAATAACAGCAAAAAAGTTGAGGTCCCACCTAAATACTTCACAGGCACTGGTAGGACATCGAATATTGAAATCAGGGACATTCCCTTACCATCACTGCTAGATGGTGGAAATGACTGGGATGCGATAGCGGGCCTACCAGGAAGAAGAGAATACTCGACTGCCATTAAAAACACAGGAATGCGACCGGGTATTGTAGTGTACTCCATAGAAAAACAGGAACTAATAATGATGGAGCCTACGGTTCCGTACGAAACAAGAATATTGGAACAGCATCTATTCAAATGTGAGAAGTACAATGATCTGGTCATGCAACTAAGGCAGCGGGCAGGAGTCAGGGAAAAAGTGATAGGTGTAGAAGTGGGAGCGAGAGGATTCGTAGCAACATCAGCATACGACCTATGTAAGAAACTGTGCATAATAGGAGAAACAAGAGCAAGGGCATTGAAAAGCCTTTCAGAAACAGCAGAAAAGGTCTCATGCTGGCTGTGGAGTATGCGAAACAAGCACTGAGAACATAAATAATTTGTTTGTCACAATCAATACCAGTCCGCCGTAGCTAAATCTCTAAAGACGCACTTCAAAGTTCAGTGCCAACTGGAAGATCATGGGTTCAATCCTGGGACGAAAAAAAAAGCAACAACTCACAAGATCTCTGGGAGTCATGACCCTGAGGGCCTCACCCCCTTAGAGTGTCAGGAGTTTAATAGGGCCGAAACACTTGTCTGAGGGGGTGTGGGGGGGGGTACTTCCTGTGATGATCTGAAGGAGTTGTGTTGTTGTTTCGCTCTCTATTGTAGAGAGTTTCCTGTATACGGCGACAGTATTTAACCCTGATGGACCCCTTGTTAAATGTCAAACCAAGTTGTTGTTTCACCGTTTATTCTCATTATACCTTTTGATTTAGATACAGCAGTGGTATTAATTGTATCAAATGTGTTGGAAATCCCATTTTTTTCTGTTATTTTCCAGTTTCTGGTGTTGTACACAGTCAAATGCCTTTGAATAGTCAAGTCTTTTATAAAGATAAATATAAATATTCTCTGCGTTTCTCTGTTATTAATCTTACACTGAATATATGATCTCGTGTTCCTCTTGCTTGCCTAAAACCAGCTTGGACCACATTGACTTCTTCCTCTATTTTCTTATGAAGTCTATCCATTATGACTTTTAATAGAATTTTATAGGGCAACCATTCTGTAATTGAAAAGAGTACCTTTGTGAAATATAGATTGTAAAGAAATTAGTCATCAGATAATATAAACAGTCCCCCGTGTGGTACCCGGGATCTGCAAAGAATAGGATCATTGTACCCTACCACGCATGATCGTAAAAGCCGACTAAGGAGGGTTCAGCATAGGGCCAGCAACCCTATTTGGTAAAAAAACTATCAGACTGCTACAGAAACGGAAGCAAGGGAAAAAACAAATGCAGGTGGAAGGAGAAATGCGTATCAGGAAACTGAGCACATGAAGGTTGTGGATGAAAGCCAGCCACTGGAAGTCCCCAGCCCGACTGCAGACCTCCTGGAACCTAAACACAAGATGCAAATAGGCAGCTGGAATGTAAGAACACTAAACCAGACTGGAAAACTAGCACAAACCATCAAGGAAATGCACAGATACAAACTAGACATACTAGGAATACAAGAAGCAAGATGGACAGGACAAGGCAGAAGGAAATTAACAACACAGCACACAAAAGATACAATAATATGGTCAGGTAAAGAAGATCTTCATGAAGGAGGAGTAGCATTAATTATAACAAAAGAAGCATCAAGAGCATTGCTGAAATGGACCCCAATAAATGAGAGATTATTATATGCACGGTTCAACTCAAGATTCACGAAGCTGTCTATTATAGTTTGTTATGCACCAACAGAAGCAGCTGAAGAGGAATTAAAAGAAGATTTTTACAACAGCCTCCAAGCAACAGTAGAAACAATACCCAAGCATGATATGCTACTCATCTTGGGTGACTTCAATGCAAAAGTAGGTGAAGGAAATGAAGATAGAAGAAGAATTATGGGAAGAGAAGGAATCGGAGAAATAAATGAAAATGGAGAAAGACTATGCAGTTTTTGTGAAGAAAACATGATGACCATCGGAGGAACAATTTTCCAACACAAAAACATCCATAAAGTGACTTGGAGGTCACCAGATAAAACCACAGAAAACCAAATCGATCACATACTAATAAACAACAAGTGGAAACGGTCACTACAAGATGTGCGAGCAAGGAAAGGAGCAGATGTAGGAAGTGATCACAACCTTCTGGTAGCAAAAATAAAACTAAAATTAAGGAAAGCCAAAATCGGAGAACACAGAAAGATACATTTTGATACAAGAAAACTGATAGACCAGCAAAACAGAAATGAATTCTCAATAGTACTTAAGAACCGCTTCAGTGTCCTACAAGATGAAGCAGAAATGTCCATATTAGAGTTCAATAAAACACTACAGGAAACAGCAAAAGAGGTGCTGGGATATCGGAAAAGGAGAAAAGAGGAATGGATAAGCGAGACCACATGGGAAAAGATAGAGCAAAGAGAAGAAATCAAGAAAAAATTACTGAACACCAAATCACAACGGCTTAAAGAACGAGTTTTAAGTAATTATGCACAAAAAGACAAAGAAGTGAAGGAATCATGCCGTCAAGATAAACGTCAATATTATGACAACTTAGCAGAAACAGCAGAGAAAGCAGCATATACAAATGACATGAAAACCATATATAAAATCACAAAGCAGATGACAGGTAACTTCAACACAAGATGTGAGAGTGCAGTAAGAACACAAAATGGACAACTGGTCAGTGGAGAAAGAGAAAAAATTGAAAGATGGAGGGAACACTTTAACACCCTACTAAACAGAACACAAGCAGCACAAACAATAGACATACCTGAAGCAAAAGTGGAACTAAACATCAATACAGGACCAATAATAATCAATGAAGTAAAGGAGGCGATAAAGAAGCTAAAATCAGACAGGGCACCAGGTGAAGATGAAGTGACTGCTGAGATGTTGAAAGCAGAAGAAACAGAAACACCAAAACAACTTTGCCGGATATTACAACAAATTTGGGATTTAGAAAAAGTCCCAGAGGAGTGGAAAACTGGGCTTATAGTAAAACTACCAAAGAAGGGTGACCTCAAAGATTGCGGGAACTGGAGAAGCATTACCCTACTGCCACTCACCAGTAAAGTATTTTGCAGAATAATCATCAACAGAATTGTACCAACACTTGAGGAAAAACTTCGGAAAGAGCAGGCAGGATTTAGGAAAGGAAGATCATGCATAGACCACATATTTGTACTTAGACAAATATTAGAACAGGCAAATGAGTGGCATAGCACAACATATGCATTATTCATAGATTTTGAGAAAGCTTTTGACAGTGTCAACAGAGATGCACTGTGGAAAATCCTAAGATGGCATGGCCTCCCCCATAAAATAGTAAATGTAATCAAAGCCCTATACGAGGGTTTTCAGTGCAAAGTTATCTGTGGAGAACATACCTCCAGCAGCTTTAGGGTACAAACAGGAGTGAAACAGGGATGTGTACTATCACCAACATTATTTATCTTGGCAGTAGACTGGTTAATGAAGGAGGCAACATCAGACAAACGCAGAGGATTACAATGGACCCTTGACACAGTGCTGGAGGACCTTGACTTTGCGGACGACATTTGTCTATTATCAAGCAGTCACAAAGATATGCAAGATAAAATAAACAAGCTAACTCAGAATGCAAACAACATAGGACTAAAGATCAATGTAGGAAAGACAAAGTTAATGAAGCAAAATGTGAACAACAGAAATGTACTCAGAGTAGATAACAAGTTAGTGGAGGAGGTCAACGAATTTGTATACCTTGGCAGCAGAGTAGTAGAAAATGGAGACAGCACAGAGGACATCAACAGCAGACTTACTAGAGCAAACCAGGCTTTTGCAATGCTGCAGAATATATGGAAATCAAATAAACTAAGCATAAATATGAAAATCAGGATATTTAAGAGTAATGTTCTAAGTGTACTACTCTAAGGAAATGAATGCTGGAAAATCACCAAAACCATAGAAAACAAGTTGAATTCTTTCCAGACTAAATGTTTACGAAGAATTAGAAAAATATTTTGGCCAAACACCATAAGAAATAACATCTTATTAGCAGAAATGCAGATGAAGCCACTGACAACAATTATTGAGGAATGACTGACAACTCACTACCAAAAATAGCACTAAGATGGACACCACAGGGGAGCAGAAGTAAGGGTAGACCAAAAGAGACATGGAGAAGAACAACAGAAAGGACGTTGAGCAATAGAGGGCTTACCTGGGAAGAGCATAAAAAAGGCAAAGGACAGGCATTTGTGGAAAACCCTTGCGGAAGCCCCATGTTCCCTGGGCACTTAAGGTTCAGAGAGAGAGAGAGAGAGAGAATATAAACAGTGGATCATAGTTTAAGAGACTGCTTTTCTTAAGAATCTAGCTACAAATGCAGTTTTCAATTTTGTGAGACATTCATCATTGCGACAGTGCAAATAGCGTGCTGCAATATTTCCTTTCTCGCGCTCCAACTCCAGATCAAATTCCCCTGGTTGCGAAGTTTAATCTTTTTTTTAAATTAAATTTATTCTACTTCCTGGCCAAATGTAATTCATTTCCAAATCTTGCATTAGATCTTTGGCAACTGAAACGAAAATAATTCACAGAAAACGAAAGCCACGAAATCACAGCAACTTTACTGTTATTATCGGGATTGGTTTTACAATTAATACATATTATACAAGACTGCTCATCAATTTTTATAGCATCTGTGGAAAAGTTATTCCTTCTAAGGAAAAACGATAATGTGGCACAAAGACTTGCAAATGCTTGTGAAAAGTGGGAAATAAAAACATACATTTCATTTAATGGTGCATGAAAACATGCACAGCCGTGAAAACCGGAAACTGGTGTTTATTCTTAAATATTAACATTCTTTTTTAAGCTTAATATTACATTATTTTATAATACATTTCTACCCCTTAAAAGTCAGAACTGAGTGTAACAATATTTGAAATAGGCTTGCTATTCTTGCTTTAAATTCTTTCTCATGCTTTCAGTATTTCATTACTACTATACATTCAAAGCACACCCCAGATAAGAGGGGTCTATTTAGTAGATAGAAAAGAAAACGGGCGAAGAAGTGCTAAAACGTATTAAATCGGTAATAAAACAAATGCAGAACAGAGCAAAAGAATTAAAGTGATCCGGTTTCATTTAGAGCATAACAGAATACTGAAAATAATGCAGAAGATATTAAGAACAGAGAGCAATGTTAAGAGATTCTACCCACCAGACTGTTAAGGAAATAATACCAATGAAAGAAGAAGCCCCTAAAAATAAATGGATGATAGATGACATCTTATGACTGATGGACAAGAAGAGGAGGAGTAAAAATAACCAAGAAAAATATAGAAAGATAAATAAAGAAATAAGATGCAAATGCAGAGAAGCAAAGGAAGTGTGGTTAAATGAACAGTATAGACAAATAGAGGACTCTCATAATAAAGACAGCAAAAACATGCACAAACGAATTAGTGAACTCATAGGCAGGAATCAAAATATACCACAGGATATCTGAAATCAAAAGAAGGTAAAATGTTAATGGGAAAAGAGGACAGTGTTAACAGGTGGACAGAGTACATCGATGAGCTATATGGAGGAGAAAGACCAGAATTAACACCAGATACTGAAAACTGTGATGGACCATCAATACCTCAAGATAAAATAATAGATGTCATCGGACACATGAGGAAAGGATAAGCGACTTGGCCTGATAATATAACAATAGAAGAAATAGAGGCGCTAGGGGAGATAGGAATAAAAATACTAACCAAGTTACTGAATGACATTTACAACAGTGGTTATATGCCCAGTGACTTGCTTAAATCCACGTGTATAGCACTACCAAAGAAAAGAAACCAGGTCCAAAGGAATGTGATGAGCACAGGACTATCAGCCTCTCATGTCACATAACGAAGCTAGTTCTGAGAATTATTATGAGAAGATTAAGGAAAAAGATAAAAATGGAAATAGCAGATGAACAGTTTAGATTTGTTGAATGAAAGGGAACACACAATGCCATTTATGCTTTACGAACATTAACAGAAAGAGCTTTAAAAGTACATAAAGATCTCTACTTATGCTTCATTGATTACACCAAGGCATTCGACAAAGTGAAACATAATGAAATTTTTTAAATGGTTGAAGACATCAATATAGACGGCAACGACATGAGGACTGTAAAACATTTATATTGGCAGCAAGAAGCAGCAATTCGAGTTGAAAATAGAACTGGAAAATATCAACCTATAAAATATTGGGTGCGACAAAGATATGTACTATCTCAAGACCTTTTTTCTCTGTACAGCGAGAATATTCTAAGAAAAGACAAAAAATCTTGTCAAAAAATAAGAGAGAGAGACAATATACTTTCATATGACATGCAATGAGAAGAGAGGCATTGAAAATATTATAACAAAAAAAAAATAGAGGGAAGAAGACCAAGAGAAATGATACTGGACAGTCTGACGGGATGGTGTGAGAGGATGGCCTGCATGAAGGATCGTGTACTCTGGAGAAGCATAATAGCCAACGGCAATCGGCACGGTACCTGATGATGATGATGATACAGAAGAGAAAAAAGTTAAAGGTCTGAAAAGCTGAACAATAGCATGAGCAGCAGAGCTAGGCGGTCAACATGAAGAAATGGGTAATGAAAACAGTTAAGGTGGCCAAATGAAGTGAAGGAAGGATAACACAGGTAGACAACATGAAAAGATGGAAGGACAACACAGTTAGGTAGACAACATTAAGAGATGGATGGACAACACAGTTAGGTAGACAACATTAAGAGATGGAAGGACAACATAGTTAGGTAGACAACATTAAGAGATGGATGATGAACACAATTAAAGCATCCAAAATGAAGAGATGGATGGACAACATAGTTAGATGGGCAATATGAAGAGATGGATGGACAGCATAATTAGGTGGACAACATGAAGAGATGTATGAACAAGACAATTAATGTGGAAAACATGAAGAGATCGATAAACAACATAAACAAAAACAGAACACGAAGACAGATACACAATATAATCAAAAGCAAAACATGACGGGATGGATAAACAACACAAATAATAACAAAACATGAAAAGTAAGTTCAGCAATGAAAAAAGAAGCTGAGAGTTTACTGTTAGTCAATGTTCCATCTGAAAATGTCAAGAATATTGATGATAATTATGATTCCTTTCGTTTTTAGTAATTATCAAATAAAAAGTATAAATACGTTACAATATTTGCTCAGAAAAGAAAACGTGATGGGACGCGCTGAGGAAAAAAGAAACTGACATTTTTGAAAACTGAAATATATTGAAAATGAGCATGTTTAATTTAAACATGTCAACTACACGTAAAATGTGTAAATGATTTGAAAACCAGATCATAAATACATTTACAAATTTTGCTAGTGAATATTTCTACATAGACGTTCTCTGCACATATGCTTTCTTCTCTTATGTGTTTCAAAATCTTTTGGAAGATTAGGCATGATCTTTTTAAAAATGTTGCACAAGATGTTAGAAAGGTCAACGGAAGCGAAACGAGATTGAACGCTCGCAATCAAGGAAAGTAACAAGAAAAAAATGTGCTAGGAGAATTAGATGCCTTCTCGATCTGGAAGGGCAATCAGATGTTTTGTTTTGATCCAGTCTAAGACTATGAATTTTCAGTCTATGTTAAAAACAAATTGTGTTATTTTTTGTGCGTGTGGAAATCTGCAAATTTGCCTTTCACAAACGTAACTGAACTTGATCAATCTGTCCCAGTTAAGAGAGATATTTTATTTATTTTTATCCCCGCATTTACATCATGTGAAGATGGCTTAATCTTCGGCACTTAAGGTCGGTGTTGGTCTTCTCAAGACTGAGCGTAAAAAGGAAGAATCAGCTTTTCTCCTTACTTTCTGATCTTTACAAGTTACAAACCATCCATATTCTGCACTACAGCACTACAGTCACAAGCAATGAATTGGTTGAACTGGTAGGGGAAAAGTGCAACGCAGACAGGCATAAAGACAAACCTTTAAAAAAAACTCTAAACCGAAAAAAATGTAACACTGTACTCAGTGTAGCCAAGGCGTAGAGGAAAGAAACACATATCACTGCGTAAGAAATATCAATAGCTGAAAGCATAAACTGTATATGACAATGTTACAAAGATTACAAAAAATACCTACGATTCAAATCCATGAACCAATTTCGCATCCACCTCACATTATTAAGTGAACATATTAAATGCAAGGAAAGAACGATCTGATAATGAACAAGAACAAAAAGCTTAACTTGTACACTGTTATGCTACAACGAAATTGTTAAAATTAAAATACCTACAGTTCAAGGTAAAAAAGCTACCAGTGTCTAGAATTTCCACTTTTTCAGATGATGTCTCAAACATTGATATCGCATAACTGATGACAGCTAACGAGGTCATTGATGAGGGTTCTAAAACCAGAGTTTTGTGATTCCCAGGAGGATCTTGTATTCTAGTTAAATGGTCACAGTAAAACTTGTCATATGTTGCTATCCAAATAGTCTTCTTTTTTCCCGGAGCACAGAAACCCAGTCATGGTCCACAATTTAATTTATTGATTTTTCTATCGCTGCTTTCTAGTTCATGTACAGCACAGCAAAACTCTATGGATTTCACGTCTATGTCCGAAAGAGTCATTTGTATTACTGTAGTAAAATATACAATTTTAAAAGATATATAGGTAGAGAACGTTATTAAGCATGAAGCATATATATGAGATCTAAGAGTTGTAATTGTTCTTCGATACAGAGATTGCTTCCGAGCCGCGGTCAAAGGTCAACATGAAGTGTTAGTTTGGATGTTGTTGTATGTTGAGCTGTCACTAACTACACCATGAATCATCACCCATAAGTAAACCACTAGACGACACCGAATACGTATTGGATGCTTATGTATATATTTGAACTTTGTCTTTTATATAAGAAAAGTTCCTTGTTTTAACTACAGGAAAATTGGATGCATCTACTCAATTTTAAACGAAATGTCCACATCTGAAGAGTTCATAATTACATGAATGTTTGTTGTCTGTTTTCCCCTACAGCAACGTCTCATAGTGATGTCTGACAATGCCAGATTTCTTACAGTATGCTGCATTCTTTTGACAATTCAAAATTTCATTAAAAAAATTACCTGTCTGTGATATGTTAAAAAGAACAAAACTTTATAACTTTTCTGGTCTCTGTGAAAAGTTAAATGTTAATGATTAAAATTAAAGCAAAGTAAAACTGAGCAGACTAGAAAGCCAAAGGGGAAATCACTTGAAACGTTATGCTCTCAGAATTTGCGAAGCTGAAAAGTGAGTGTCTCATGTGAGTTTTCTGATTCATTTTGCTTCTTCCATGGAAATTTTTGTTTATGTAGTACGATTACTATATAATGGTGAAATAACAACTTAGTGTTGACATAAAATAAAGGGTCTATCAGGGTTGCATAATGTCGCCTTATATATTTTTTAACTTGTATACGGAAAATATAGCGCGGAATGTTAGAGAAGATGTAGACAAAGAATGTTATGATGCCATAACAATAGGAAGTTATGAAATACCAGAGATTAGATATACTGATGACACAGTATTACTGTCCACAATACAAAAAGGAATGGAAAAACTAATTATGACAGTCCGTAAAAATAGTGAAGAACAAAACCTCTCTCTTAACGCGAAGAAAATAAAATTGATGGCAAAAAATATGGCAGCTGAAATATATATCAGTGAGGAAAAACTGGAAGAGATGGAGAGTTCTGAATATCTTGGATCATAAGTAACTAATACTGGAGATACAATGCGAGATATTCAAAGGAGGACATCTTTCGTTGCTTAAAAAATAAAACAACAAAAGAAACTGTGGAGGGAAACAGTCAGATCTACAAAAATACAATTTTTAAGGGCATACATCTTTCCATTCGCACATATGCCTGTGAGACTTGGACATTTAACAACACAGCTGAGAAACACATAAATGCCTTTGAATGTAAATGCTACAGAATATTATGGTCACAAAAAGAATAAATATATTCATACTACAAGAACTTAATATTGAAGAAGGTTGGCTAGTAAGAAAGATTAAACAGAGAAATCTTAAATATTTTGGACATATTAAACGTCATGATAATTTAGAGAAGCTGTTATTTGGAGAGGTGTTATGGAGGCAAAGGGACATGGAAATGACTGACTGACTAAAACTTGGAAGGGTACATAATGGGAAAAAGAAAGAGAGGAAGACCAAGGCGAAGATGGCTGCAAGACATCGTTGATGATTTGCGAATGGACTCATCAGCAGCAGAGAGCATCTTGATTACAACCAAGAGGCCTACAAGGAAGCTGTTAGGAAGGCAAAGTTCCGCAAGGTTATATGCTAATGGCTGACTGACTGAGTATGATTATTGTTCCTTTTAGAGTAATTGTTGTGTAAAATGACTACAGTCATAACACACAGTGCGAGCTAACAAGAGCCAAGAGTACGATTTACATAACGATATCGTGGTTTCATCATATGGAGCATCATCAGTTTACTGGTTAAGCACTGTCACGCCTTCTGGGCAACACTCTTAAGAGTACATCGTTTTTGGTTCACGTCATCTTAGATGACAACATCGCTCTACACTTTGCAAAATGAAATACATTAAATTTCTAAATAACTTCATAGATTTCTTTTGTTCAAATGTGCAAACATCTTTTTGATTCCTCTATACAAGATATATATATATATACATATTATATATATGTACATATACATATATATACTTATATATGTGTGTGTGTGTCTTGTCTTGTCCTTCCTCATTTACTTTTAGGTGTAGAGATGAAGTGTGTCTCCCAATGGCTCGTCTGTTGGCTTTGTACATTACGATGTTCAGGGACTCTGCTATATCATCGGTCCATCTGTTTGCATGGGCGGCCCTTTCCTCTGCCTTTTTGTGGTCTGTAAAACATTGCTCTCTGTGGTACACGTTCTGTTGGTACGACTACATGTTGATACATGACCGAACCATTTTATTTGCTGTTTTTGAATATAGTTCAGAACGGGTTCAGCTTCTACTTTATTTCTAGTGACATCATTTCTGATTCTGCCCATTCTTGATATTCCAAGAATTCTTCTCAAGAACCTCATTTCAGTTGTTGTAATTTTCCTTTTGTCTTTTGCTGTCGGCATCCATCCTGGCATTAGCAGCACAAAGTTGGTATGAAGATTGTCTTATAGATAGTTCTTTTGGTTTCCAATGAGACATTCAATTCAGTTCAAGTGTCATGCCGCGTGGCGTAGGCGATCATTTCTCTCCACAATTCCCTGTCTTTAGACTTGATTATGAGATCCACTGGTGACTTTCTTCCTAGTCACACTGGTAGCCCATCCAGTAACTTCTCTCTCTGTCTTCCTATGTCTCTTCTTCCCTCAATTTTTTTCAGTTGCCACAATGTGTTCCAATGTTCCTCTTCTCAGAAAATGTCCTACAAATCTGGCTTGTCTGCTTCTGATCTTTGTTTTAATTTGCCTTTTAACTCCAGCCTTTCTTAAGACTTCTTCGTTGGTTTTCTTAGCTGTCCATGGTACCTTCAATATCCTTCTTATGAACCACATTTCCATGGCCTCCATTTCTCTCTGTACTCTCTCATTCATGGACCATGCTTCACATCCATAAAACAAAATTGGCTAGATGTAACATTTAAGTACTCAGAATCTTGTTTCCATTGATATGGATCTGTTGCACAAGATATTTCTCATTTTCTAGAATGCTGACTTGGCCTGAGCACGTGTGCTTTTTATTTCGTTGTGACATTTCCCATCAGCTGTTATAAGTGTTCCTAAGTACCTGAATCTGTCAACTTGTTTCAGCTCTGTGCCATCGTTGGTAATGCTACATTTTGGTGGTATTCTTTTCTTTGAGATTACCATCACTTCAGTCTTCTTTTTATTCAGGCTGAGACTTTTATTTTTACTTTCACGAACCACGACGTCCAGAGGAGCCTGTAGCTCCCCTTCACTTTTAGCAATTAGGACTGTGTCGTCTGCATATATTAAGTTGTTAAGGTTGTACCCGCCAACTGATATTCCTGGCATGTTCTCTATATGACTCATTATATTTTCGTTGTACAGTGAGAAGAGGTCAGGAGATAAAACACATCCTTGTCTCACTCCAATTTTATGTCTTGGAATGCCAGATAGGCATGCTTGTTGTCTAGTATGGGAGCCATTTGCCCGATAAGTTGGTTTGCTTTGTTACATCTGTTTTCGATTTCTATGTTTATTTATTTTTTTGTTGAGAAAATGCTTCCGAGGTATTTGAAATGCATTACTTGCAACATAGTATGGTTTTCCAGTGTAATGTTTATTGGTGTGTCTACTCATGCGATGATTATGATTTCTGTTTTGCTTAGGTTAATTTTCATATTGTGTTCTTTGCATGCATCATTCAATCTATTAATGTGATCTTGCAACCTTTCTTCTGAGTCGGCAACTACAGCTTGGTCACCTGCAAATAATAGTTCGTTTATGATTATGATTGCTGTTTGGGTAATCATAATCATAAACGAACTATTATTTGCAGATGACCAAGCTCTATCTAGTTGCCGACTCAGAAGAAGGGTTGCAAGATCACATTAATAGATTGAATGATGCATGCAAAGAACACAATATGAAAATTAGCCTAAGCAAAACAGAAATCATAATCATCGCATGAGTAGACACACCAATAAACTTAAAACTTAAATATTTTGGACACATTAAACGTCACGATAATCTAGAGAAGACCGTCTTGGAAGGGTACATAATGGGAAAAAGAAAGAGAGGAAGACCAAGGCGAAGATGACTGCAAGACACCGTTGATGATCTGCAAATGGATGCATCAGCAGCAGGCCATCTTGCTCACAACCGAGAGGCCTACAATAGTGTTGTTTAGGAGGCAAAGTTCCGAAAGGGACATGCAAGTGAATGAATGAATGAATGAAATTATGGTTATGTCGCCTTCTGTTTTTTCTATTTCATTTTGTTGATTTCTTGCTGTCCTTATCAGTTCAGCTTCTCTACAGCCGTTTTCGATAGATCTTATAAATAGCTCCGGTGATAAGATGCAACCTTGCCGAACGTCAGATTTAATAACAAAGGGCTCAAAATGTCCCCCTATTGCTGTGATGATGCGACTTCCGTTGTTGTACAGGCTCTCACACAGATTTATTAGATGATTGGTATCGTCATATTGTTATATATGTCTTACATCCTTTTCGTGCCGTTAAACCTCACATAGGCCTCGCCTCGCATTGTAGCTCGACTTATTTTTCTATTTTCGACGAGTTTTTCAACCTCGTCAAGGGATATTATGCCCACTAATTTAGCCTCTCTCAGCAACGTCCTCATATTTCAAGAGTTTCACTTGGCCGAACTTTTTTTTTCTTTGTCCTGTTATGTCCCATTTGGTACCTTGTTTTGAGATTCCATGATTGCTTCTTTTCATCACGTGGCCGATATATCTCCTTTTTTATCGCTGATGATACAAGTTGCTGTGCGCTCATCTTCCTTTTCTCTGCATTGGTCTTAAATTAGATACATTGTATACAGAGTATTCCTTAGACATTTATTTTCAAATGAACCTAATTTGTTTCCTATTCCTTTAGTTGTTTTCCAGTTTTCACACAAGGGTGGGTATTACATTTAAGCTGAATAATCTTAACTTTGTTTTCTTGCTTATACTTTTGATTGCCATATTTTCTAAAGATTTTTAAAGATCAATGCTGCCTTTGCAATTTTAACTTCTTCTCTGTTGTAACCATCCTGGTTTATATAGCTGCCGAGGTTTACGACTTCAACAGCCGTTCCATCTAAGTATATTCACAAAATCGAATGAGCTTTATTTGCATTTGATTTGGTCCCTTGGTATTGGAAACACGATATGAAGGTTGGCTTATGGACAATTAATGATTTCAGCTTATAATATTTATTAGGAGGTGATAGTTTTTCCCCTTGTCCACTAATTATCCGGACATCACCGTGTGCCCCTGATAGTATCCCACGTTTTCATTGTATCAGAAAATATTTTCCAATTCATCATTTGTCTCAAACCCCTCAATCATTTTATACGGAATACCGGCAAGTAATAAATCATGCAGTTATCAATGTCCTTACATTAGAGCGCCTCTATGACTTGAAAACACCTTGTCTTCCATAATGTTCCCTTAATTTGTGTTCAAATCTTAATCTGAACAAGCTGCCCTTTGCCATTTGTTCTGTTGGTCTTTATGTCAGTTCACAGTACTAAGCCACGCACTAGAATTTTATATTCCTAGTTGTCTTTTTTATGACAAAACTTTAGCCATGTCCGTTAAACGGGGAAAACCATGAGATAGTAAATATTTTTAACCATACAGTCTCACTTTTATAGAACCATGCAGAATTATTGGTGCTGAGAAATCGTTGGTTTGGAGAGTTGAGATATGAGAAGAAAGAAGCATCAGCCGATTGCATATGAGCAAAACAAAAGGTTATGTTTGTAAATAATCGTCTTACCTTTGTGCTGATTTTAGAAATTGCACTAGTGGCCCTACCAGCCATGAAAATACAAACTACTCTAGCATTCACGAAAATCTGTAATGTTCTGAAGAATTCTTTTTTTTAAAAATTTGGGCAAATTTCAATCCATCGTTACTGTCAATCGACGTAAATAAAATCAAGCAGCATGCATTTTGGTAAAATTGCTTTTATTAAGTCCAATAGAAAATACAAAACAAACAGAAAAAGACACGGAAAGAAACTTATCTCTTGTCCGATCTCCTGAGGAAACTGGGCAGGGTGTGACCGTAAGTCGGAAGAGGAAATATGAGGAGTTAGACATCTAAGCGTGGCATACAATCATCTAGAGACTACAGCAGCAGGAAAAAAATAGGGGAAGAGTAGGAGAAATATTGACTTTTGCCAACTCACAAAAAAGATGAGGACGTCTTAGGGAAAATGTAAAATGACACGGGAAATGAAAACGAACCGATATGGAGTCAATTATAGTCGAACAAAGAAAATAGTTATTCAGAGAAAAGCTAAAATAGAATTCAGACCGGCTTGATGTTTACATCCGGCATGGAAGTTAAGATGTTGTTCAAGTGCTTTATAAATATGCTCATCAGATGAGAAAGTGCAGATGGTAGTGACTGAAATGTCATGTATGTCCATGAGGGGTCCCTTTGATTATAATGCTGAGAAACTAGTTTGTGCACCTTGCTGAAATGATATTTGGCGGAATCTATATCTTATCTGCAAGGTGATCTCTTCAATATACATTATATTGCAGTGCTTGCATATTGTCACACATGTTATACTACGGGATAGCAAGCGAAACCCCGTTAATACGTGCTGTGGATTTGGGAAATGCTGCATGGCTAGTTTCAACAATAAGGGAATAAGTATTGCACCTCCGCGTACCGCAGTTCTGGCGTCGGAAAAGATCGTGTTGGCCTACGTGAGGTGGCTTCTGACTAGCAAGTCCTGCGGGTTCTTTAAGTCAACAGCAGAACTGATAAAAAATATCAAAGGTCGAAATCTTCGCAGAAGCATGACCGACAAAGCTTGCCAGCACAGCACCTCATGATGATGATGACTTAGAACAGATGACCTCATCTGTTCTGATGACCAAGGCACTCAGCGTCAGTTCCATACAAATCATGGCTATCTTCTTCAGTGAACGAAATCTTACAGAATCTTTTCTATAGGGAAGGAGTATCCACCTTTTAACATGCCTAGGAGAAGAATCAAATAGGAATATGACACTGTAACAACCATAGTATGGAATTTTGGAAATATATACAGATCTTCATTACCTTTTTTTTTTTGGCACATTGATCTTACACACGTGCATTCTGCAGCAACAGATTCTCTTGGGCATGTGATTTCAAATATCTTTTGAGATTTTATGATAAACCAATATGTTAAGACGTAAATTTGTAACTGTTAATATACTACATGATGGTAATGATAATTATGATAAATAAAGATTATAATACCTGATACAGAATTGCAGAAGTCACCCTAAGAGCATATATTTGTTTTCTGATATGACTATTATATATGGGAAGAATTAAATGAATTTAAAATTCATATCTCGAGTATTATATATGATAATTCCTATAAAGAATGTGGAAGACACCGAAGATAAGCTTGTACCGATCTTTCATTCATTCATTTGCCTCCCTAACAACACTCCTGTAGATCTCTCGGTTGTGAGCAAGATGCCCTGCTGATGATGCATCCATTTGCAGATCATCAACCATGTCTTGCAGTCATCTTCGCCTTGGTCTTCCTCTCTTTCTTTTTCCCCATTATGTACCCTTCCAAGAGGTCTTCTTTAGATTATAATAACGTTTAATGTGTCCAAAATATTTAAATTTTCTGTGTTTAATCCTCTTTACTAGCCAGCCTTCTTCTGAAATAGTATGTTCTTGTAGTATGGATATATTTGTTCTTTTTTGTGTCCATGATATGTGAAGAACTCTTCAGTAGCATTTACATTCAAAGGCATTTATGTTTTTCTCAGCTGATTTGTTAAGTGTCCAGGTCTCACAGGCATGTGTTGCGATGGGAATCCACGTTGCTGTTTGGGTTTCTTGGTAAATTTTCTGAAGGTGGTGTACCGAGCTACATATATTAAATCATTTGTCAGACACTGTCGAAAGATACGTTGAAAGATACGATCTCTCACTGCAGCTAATATTTCTTGATGTTGATGTCTTTTATTTTAAGATATACAGGATTTTCCTTCCTGTATACGAATTTAAAAAACAACAGTGTTCTCTTTTTTTCGTCAACATGGCAATTTGATACATTTTATGAACTGCCTGGAAGGACTAATACGACATACAACATTTGGACCCACTCAAGAGATGTACGTTCCTTCCCGATCATTGGTTTCACTTACACAAATTTGAATTTACAATAAGGGGCAAAATGTTGCCGAAGGCTCAGTTCCAGTTCCAGACCTGGTGAATCCAGACTGAATTAATGTCATTACTTAAGCCACGTTGTCAGTGTCCTCGCCTTTAAGTGGTTAGAAGAGTATGTCGCGGAAGTTCTTGTCGGATAATGATAGGTGGTCTCTAGATAGCATGTTAATGTCTCTGAGTTTAACCTGAAGACTAGAATTAACTTGGCTCGGAGCCATCCATTCATTCGAAGCTTTTAATTTAACTGATGGTTGCGTTATCTTTCTCTATGTAGAAATACGTGTTGTGTGTGTGTGTGTGTTTTGAGAATAGAAAAGTACAAGGATCGAAATGTCCGCATCTTAAAGATGATTGAAGGACACAGAAACAGAAGAGAGCAAACAAATTTATTCGCTTTCAGTATTAAATAAACAATTTAGGATAAATAGATAATAGCAATGAAAAATAACTATGGATTGAAAAGTGGTTATATATATATATATATATATATATTTATTCTTGGACATAAACTACCATGACTGAATGTAGTCTTTCCACACTAGTCTGTATATTCACAAAATCTAAAATATTTTTGTGGTTTTAAAAAGTCATAGAATTCTTGTAACAAACGAGAAGGAGATGTGTTCTAGTATTACAGGAAAACCAGAAGGAAAATATTTCGAAAACATGTATGACTGAGTACAACCTACATCATTATCTCACATAATGCTTCCTGTCTTAAACTAAGTGCGCATAGACAGACAACAATTGATTTAGCTTACGTAACGAACGGTTCTACCACAGTAGTGAGGAGATGTAACAATTTCTTCGCTTATCTAAGAAAATGTACTCTGTATAGTTTATGCAGTTCATTGTGTGATTCATTTGGGAGCACCTAGTGGCTAAGAACTTGATATGACACGAATACTATTCAGTGTCAGCTGTTGTTTGTCAGTCAGTAGGCGCTATTTCATTCAAATCTTGTCCTCTTTAAGACCGACTTCTCTTCTAACTTTGCGAGAAAAACAGTGAGGATATCGTAGTTCTATTACACGCAAAAGCCAAGTGACTCACCAAGGACACCTGTCTTCGCCATTTTGTTGGCATCGTTCTTTCTAGGAGCAATGATGAGGGAAAACTTTTAACGCAAAGCTAGACGTCAACAGAAAATCTCAAATCTCCCTACAGCTACATTCTTTTGACTGAAGTCAGTACAAATTCTCATTATAACTACTCCTTTTGTTTTCAGTCAATAGATACTTCACTTTGATTACATTCTTTTGTGTTCGAAACTTTACCTACAATCACAATCTCGTAAAAGGTGGTAGTGAGGGGCGGATTTGAATTATTAGATGTTAGATGAATAATATATTTATTTGCATAGAAATTCATCAACTGTACCAACCAATCACAATAATAAAAATAAGTAAAAATCATATCAAATGTCACTGTCAGAAGAAAATCAGCATAAATACATCAATATATACATATATCAGCAATGCACTGAATTAATCATCTCACGAGTAAACATTATACAAATGTGAGGCCCTCAGAACACACTTCCATAATACAAGAAACACAGCAAAACTGTACACTCAACTATGGAGCAAACGGGCATATGTTACATAATATCAATATCAACAAATCCATAAATACATATATATATATTATATATATATATATTTATTCTTGGACATAAACTACCATGACTGAATGTAGTCTTTCCACACTAGTCTGTATATTCACAAAATCTAAAATATTTTTGTGGTTTTAAAAAGTCATAGAATTCTTGTAACAAACGAGAAGGAGATGTGTTCTAGTATTACAGGAAAACCAGAAGGAAAATATTTCGAAAACATGTATGACTGAGTACAACCTACATCATTATCTCACATAATGCTTCCTGTCTTAAACTAAGTGCGCATAGACAGACAACAATTGATTTAGCTTACGTAACGAACGGTTCTACCACAGTAGTGAGGAGATGTAACAATTTCTTCGCTTATCTAAGAAAATGTACTATGTATAGTTTATGCAGTTCATTGTGTGATTCATTTGGGAGCACCTAGTGGCTAAGAACTTGATATGACACGAATACTATTCAGTGTCAGCTGTTGTTTGTCAGTCAGTAGGCGCTATTTCATTCAAATCTTGTCCTCTTTAAGACCGACTTCTCTTCTAACTTTGCGAGAAAAACAGTGAGGATATCGTAGTTCTATTACACGCAAAAGCCAAGTGACTCACCAAGGACACCTGTCTTCGCCATTTTGTTGGCATCGTTCTTTCTAGGAGCAATGATGAGGGAAAACTTTTAACGCAAAGCTAGACGTCAACAGAAAATCTCAAATCTCCCTACAGCTACATTCTTTTGACTGAAGTCAGTACAAATTCTCATTATAACTACTCCTTTTGTTTTCAGTCAATAGATACTTCACTTTGATTACATTCTTTTGTGTTCGAAACTTTACCTACAATCACAATCTCGTAAAAGGTGGTAGTGAGGGGCGGATTTGAATTATTAGATGTTAGATGAATAATATATTTATTTGCATAGAAATTCATCAACTGTACCAACCAATCACAATAATAAAAATAAGTAAAAATCATATCAAATGTCACTGTCAGAAGAAAATCAGCATAAATACATCAATATATACATATATCAGCAATGCACTGAATTAATCATCTCACGAGTAAACATTATACAAATGTGAGGCCCTCAGAACACACTTCCATAATACAAGAAACACAGCAAAACTGTACACTCAACTATGGAGCAAACGGGCATATGTTACATAATATCAATATCAACAAATCCATAAATACATATATATATATATATATATATATATATGGTAAATCACAACTTATACTACAAACCTGTAGTACTATCCAAGGGTGCACCAGCAGTTTTACTATCAATCTCACAAATTATATATCTATATATATATGTAAACACATATATACATACACACATATACGTGTACATATATCTTATCTTATCTTATATCATATATCCTTCCTGTGCCGTTAAACGTCACATAGGGCTCGCAAAGTAGTTCGCCAATTATATATGAGAGGGGTGTTCAGAAAGTAATGCACCACATCGTTTCTTTAGCTAGTAATGAAGATAGAAGCATGAAATTTTGCACACTTTAAATATGGCATGTACCGATTGTGTAAACCAAATTGCACCCCAAGCGGCCAAAGAATATGGCTGCCCCAACCGTTGAAATGGCGCGTGTTAGCTACTTGCGGTATAAGCAGCGAATTGTGATATAATTTGTCGTTGCAGAGAAGGAAACTGTTGTGAATATTCACAAGCTTTTATGTGATGTGTGTGGAGGTTTTGCAGTCGTCAGGAGTACAGTCAGTCTCTGGGTTCAGAGAATCAAAGAATCAATAAGTGGAGATAAGAGTTGCATGATCCGCCGCGCTGTGGACCAAGGCAGAAATGTTGGAATGCGCTGAGGGCATTATTCTTACTGATAGACGTATCACTATTCAACAACTGGCCTTAAAGCTGCCAGTCAGCAGTGGTAGTGCAAATGCAGTTATAAAGCTTTCGGATTTTCTAAGGTTTGCGCAAGATGGGTTCCTCGACGTCTCACGAATGACCATCGATTGCAAAGAAGAGCAATTTCTTTTGAATTGTTGGAGCGTTTCATTGCTGATGGAGAGAACTTTTTGGCTAAGATAGTAGCAGTTGACGAAACCTGGGCACATCATTTTGAACCTGAGACAAAAAGACAGTCAATGGATTGGCATCATCCGCAATCACCACGAAGAAAGAAATTCAAGACAACTCCTTCAGCTGGAAAAGTCATGATCGCTGTCTTTTGGGACATTGAAGGTGTGATTCTTGTGGATGTTATGCCAAGAGGAGAGACAATCAATTCGCAAGATTACATTAAGACATTGAAAAAAAAATTAATCAACGTTTTAGCTGAGTTCGGTCGCACAAGAATCCAGCAGACCTGCTTCTCCTTCACGACAATGCGCGCCCTCTCATAAGTCTGGCAACATGGGAAGCAATCACCAAACTGGGTTGAACTGTACTATACCATCCACCCTATAGTCCCGATTTGGCACCCTCTGATTTCCATATGTTTGGTCCACTTAAAGATGCACTCCGAAGGGTAAGATTTGAAGATAATGAAGGAGTGATTCATGTAGCGAAGAAACGGCTACATAATCAAGAGAAAACCTGGTACGGGCTAGGAATACATGCACTTGTTTCGCGTAAAGCCATACACGTTGATGGGGATTTTGTTGAATAATACCGATATTTACATGACATATCCATGTATATTGTGTATAATTTTCATACTTTTTGAATAAACAGCTCCTGATAAAAACGATGTTGTGCATTACTTTCTGAACGCCCCTCATATATATATACAACATACTTAAACAAACCTAATGAGTTCAGAGGCGCTCGGTGGAGTCATCGCTTTCAACAATATCATACTTACGACATAAATTACTACAGGACACTCAACACTTACGTACTTACAATGTCAAGAACAAAACAAATATAAGCATACAACGACAGTCTCTTTCACCAGCAACACAGCCCCAACTTTTCAACTAGTTTAGATGAGTTCAGACCAACCATTACCTTACGCTCAATATTTAGTTGGGCTTTCACACTCTTTTCCCTTCAGTGAAAAGGTACTCTCATTTTAACTACATTATTCTGCATTGAATCAAAAGAAATTCTCACTTTGACTGCATTCTTTTTTTGCTTTCATTGATCCAACATTCTCCCTGCAACTATACTCTTTTGTCTTCAGTCAAGAGAAACACCTAACAGGACCCCAAAGAACGTCATAAGAAAAAGCGATTCAATATGAAAGCGATTTTGAAATAAAGGCTGCGGTACCTCAAATATTTCCAAGACCACGAGAGAAAATCGTTTCTTTTCCGTCCACACACTTTGCTGAGTGTGGATTCAGTAGAATAAAAATTCAGAGACACGCTGGACGAGGCAGTAGGTTGAGTTCTTCGACTGTTACCGTCCAGTTTCTAGTCGGATATACAAAAGAGGTTCATGGTTTACATTAAAAATCTTGAAAAATATTTTTAAAAGGTTCGTACTTCTTATCTGTCACTGTTATGATTGTTTAGTGTATTTATTATTTTACTCTTTATACTTTATTAACCACCTCGCCCCCATCTTACCACCTGAATCACACTTTTTACATTTCTTATTTTTTAGTAGCTTGTCTTTTCAATATTTAGACTCTAAAAATATGTCTGTCCTTATTCTATCAGTAATTTTATTGCACCAAGCTGACGCCAGTTTTAAATATAACCGTTATTATTTCGGATTACTCTTGTTTACTTAAAAATATACTGTCTGGTTGTTTTTATCTGGCTCTACTTGAAAACGACTAATATTAAAAAAAAAGAATTTGCAGTTAAAAAGTATCAGTGAGAGATAGATAAGTAGGATGATTACAACAGCCATAATCTAAAGACGCATTAACTGACGTATACAATATTTAACCTGGATGTTCACTAAGTAGCGGTAGCTGTTAGAGTAAATGTTGTATCCGTGTGCTGTGACCCGTAAACGTGTCAGAATGAAGCCACGACTGAAAAGCGGTCTCTGTTGTATTGATTGGATGATTAATCGGGAGCATCTAAGTGCTAAGAAACTGAGAGGGCGCTAACACGATTCATTGTCATTCTGTGAAACTTTTGAATGAAAAAAGTAAGCTTCCTACAAATAAAAGTGAACTCATATATCAACTGATTTTATTTATCAACTGACCATATCTATGAACTGATTAAAGATGACACAGCTTTTTTTCCATAAAGTTCGTTCCACTGAAAAATATAAATGGCACTTATATAAGAGTACAAAGTACGTTCTAGAGTAAATACATCAGAAAAGTTTATTCTTTCAATCTAGTTCATTAAATAAACTTAAGGAGGGAAAACAAATAAAGGTTTGCCGGAGAGAGGCACACGTTAAAATCGCACCCCAGGCTCTGAAAGAAGAGGGAAGGATGTTTCAAATTTTATTCTATACGCTCTAAATGTCCAAGTTTAGTGGCTGTATTTTAATATGTCTGAAAATGTGTCCCGTTCAATCATTAGTGTTAAACATAGCTTTTATTTGCATATTTCCTTTTGTTTTGATACTCAGAGTGAGATGCCTCAATATGTCACTATATGTAACACTAATATGTCCGTATTTAGCCTTCGTCTATTCTTCTTCTTCTTAAATCATTCACTTGCCGTTAAACGTCACATAGGGCTCGCAAGGTAGTTCGCCAATTTTTCCTGTCTTTGGCGAATCTTTCAACCTCATCAAAGGATTTTATGCCTGTAAATTTGACCTCTCTTAACAATGTCATCTTCAGAGTTTCATCTATTATTGATGAACATTAAAAGAATAAAAATATATCCATGCTATAAGAGCTTAATATTGAAGAAGGCTGGTTAGTAAAGAGGATTAAAGAGAGAAAACTTAAAAATTTTGGACACATTAAACGTCATGATAATCTAGAGAAAACCATCTTGGAAGGGTACATAATGGGAAAAAGAAAGAGAGGAAGACCAAGGTGAAGATGGCTGCAAGACATCGTTGATGATCTGAAAATGAATGCATCAGCAGCAGGCCATCTTGCTCACAACCGAGAGGCCTCCTTACAGGAGTGCTGTTTTGGAGGCAAAGTTCCGCAAGAGACATGCAAATGACTGACTATTGCTGTAGCCCTAACCAAACCTGATTTGATAAGCCTAGAGCTATGTAGCAATCTGTCGCTCCCGTGTCTATAGCTATGGCTTTCTTTTTGGAACTGGTGCGTATTTTAAACTTTAGTGATTATGGTATACATATCTCAGCCTATAAGGGGGTATAAATCTTCAAACCCGTGCTGTTGTACAAATGTGGGTCGAACGATCTGTTCCCCTCCCTGGCGCTTCCCAAGTTCTGGTTCCATCTACCCGTAGGAGTCTAGCCATCTGAGACAGCATCATTTTGAGTACATCAATTATCTGCGTACAGTACATATAATGTCACAACAATGTCCACATACATGAAGAATCAGAATTAAGAGGTGCACGTACAAGTCTCAGCTCTCACTGTTTATTATCGTGACTGACGAAATAGTGGAGGACAACACAGAGTACATAACACGACTGCCAAAATTCCAACACTTAACATTATCATCATCATGTGCCGTGCCGACTGGCGTTGGCTATTATGCTTCTCCAGAGTACGCGATCCTTCATGCAGGTCATCAGCTCAGTTGGTGATCTCCTCTCACACCATCCCGTCAGACTGTCCAGTATCATTTCTCTTGGTCTTCCTCTTGATCTTCTTCCTTCTATTTTTCCTGTTATAATATTTTCAATGCCCCCTCCTCTCATTGCATGTCCTATGAAAGTACATTGTCTCTCTCTTATCTTTTTGACAAGGTTTTTTGTCTCTCCAGCTCTTCTCATACATTCTTCATTAGTTATTTTTGCTGTCCAGGGGATTCGCAACATTCTTCTAATAAACCACATTTCTGCTGCTTCCAATGATTTTTGTGCAGACTTGCCTATTGTCCATGATTCACTTCCATATAACAAGATAGGTTCAATATAGCATTTTAGGACTCGTTTTCTAACATTCATTGATAAGGATGTGTTGGTCAATATGTTTCTCATTCTCTGAAATACAGTCTTTGCTTGGCCTATTCTGTTCCTAATTTCTGTTCTGCATTTCCCATCTGAAGTTATTACTGCTCCAAGGTATTTGAATTTCTGCACCTGCTTTAGAACAGTTCCGTTTAATTTAATACTGCATGCTGGTGGATTCTGTTTCTTAGATATAGCCATAGTCTCTGTCTTTTTGATGTTCAAAGTAAGGCCTTTCTGTTCACTTTCTTTGGCGACTTTATCCAAGAGATTTTGCAGGTAACATTAGCATGCTTAATTATATATCAATTGGCATAACTGTCTCTTTTATAAGTTCCTTCTTCAATTCCTTCTCTTATATGCGTCAGCTCCTTCTGGGGTTCCCTGTCCCTCTTCTGGTCCCACATCTTCTTACTCTATTATCTACCTTATGACATTGATCATTGGCGCATTATGCACCTGGTAGCCCCATATCTTCTTTAATAACTAGTCTGTTGCCTGTGCAACCTTCTCTTGTTTCCATAACTCTTAACTTCCTTCCACTCTATGACACCCTTCATTGCGCCTACTGTGCCGGTGGCTCCTCCGTGCAGCCTTCCTTGTGCAATCTTCCTTCGCTAACAGTTTCTAACCATCAACCTTAGCTCTCGACTACCTATTTTCCTATGACTATTTATAACACATATATGCACTCCTGTACCACAGTTTACTTCTATAACACAGACTCACTTACGATAACTACACAATAGAGGTGGCGCGGTATCTGGTAATTACTACACGAGGCTTCAACGTTATAACAGTTAGGTATCCTACACATCTATATACAAGAACGACACACACATTTTAATTTCGCGCCTTACCTCACGAAAACATAGGACGAGACTGACTGTTCTAATCGTTCCCTCCCTTTTTTCTCTCACATGCTTAAAGCAAGGCGCTGACCTGGTTCCCCCTGGCCCTCCGTGCCAAAAAAAGCCAGTTACCGCCTGCCCCCAACTCATATTATCATTGCACAAGAAATATTTTATCTCCCTGATTTCTTTGATATGCTTGCTATAGATACCAAGTAACCAACACTTATAAAGCTGAGGCCCAGTAATTCTATCATACTAGGTGCCATTTCCAACGAAACTGCCATTTTTGGTGCCATACTCTTGTTAAAACGTTGCCTTTCTGTTAAAGCGGGACAAACAGGTGTAGAAATGTTCACAACCGTCAGATAAAAACAGACGACAGTATTCTAAGACAGGCTTGGAACAACAACAACAAAAATATCCGTATTCTAAGAGTGAATGGAAACAAAAACAGATCACAGTATTCTAAGACTGACTGGAAGCAGAAAGAAATATGCGAAAGTTGCTAAATGTGATACTGAAATAATAGAAATGCAATAGTATCACGAAAGTCAAATCAAGAATTGCCAGGATAAGTGATATCGCTTCATGACGACTATCTCTCTCTCTCTCTCTCTCTCTCACACACACACCACACACCTCTCTCTCGCACAGACACACACACACATGCACACATGTGTGTATGTGCATACACCCTGTCTTTATTCTCTTGAAATTTAAAAAAACATCATATTTAAAATGTTAAACCATAACCATTTTTTTCTCATGACAAGGCGCTGTAATTCTTGTAATCTTCTTTCCCTCCCACTTAAAAAAAACACGGACGTTACATGGCCGAGCGGGTGTCTTCATATTAGGGGGTCCCTTCATAAAATTCATTGTAACAAACAGACTCCTTCATTAACACGCGTGTATCTCATATTAAAATAAGTGGAAATGAAAGAAGATTCCATAAATGAAGTTATTTATCATTTTAAAAAAAACAAAGAATAGAAAAAACAAACCAACTGTTATGAAAACATGGAACGATTTTTGGGCGCTAAAACTATTTTTTAGGGCTGAGCACTAAAATCAAAGTTGTACGTACCTGAAATGTGCCAGAATCCAATGCAAAATATGTATATCGGTACAGAGGCATCGATGTTTGGGGATGCTTTTGATATCCAATAAATCTAACAGGTCTACAGACGTGAGAAACACATTTAGTAAGATAGGTCTAGTCGATCAGTATGACCATTCTACCAACCAACCTCGAAAAAAAATTGAAAAATTCCACTCCAGTCCATCCATTTCAAGATTTCCTTCGTCATCCGGCATGACAGGATGCTAAACTAGAAGAGTTCTGGTTGGCTAAATGAAAAGTTACATCGAGTTTTCAACGAAACAAATCGGAAGACTTATAGGGTGGCCAGGGTTACAATGTGTAAACAGCAACAGCCCTGTAGGGAGCACAGTAGCGATTGAGTATACCAATAATATTAATGCAATAACAATATACAATTTTCTTCTTATGATCAGAAAAGGATACCATGCACGAGAATTAAAATCAGTTAATATAATTTGCAAAAGTCTGTACGTGATCTATTGTTATTGCGCGTTAATGAAATGTGCAAAACTATGTATGTTGTGCACCGATCTGAAAGTAGGTCACAATGCGCATAGTTCTGTTTCATAAATATTCCGTGCAAAAATGACTACTGAAAATGGTTATCACCTTATTATAATTCACACGCTTTGATCGAAGCAACAATACTCATTTATTCACGAGATTTTTGTTTTGGCGTCTCATGGAGCTCCAGTGTAAGATCATTTTCTGACGGAAATTATATTTATGGATATTTTCCTAAACAGCCAATATTTTTAAAAGAGAATAACCACCGAGGCTTAGAATTATGTCATACTAGCTAATTACCCGGCGTTGCTTTGGAATTTATTAATTATTAATACTGTTTAGTGGATTTGAGATTGCCATGTTTCTCCTACGGGCAACCTTATGTTGCTTGGTCAAGGGGGGTAGGGGTTCACCCAAGAAATTATTTATTCTTGCTCCTGGAGGTGAGACTAAAAATTTTGTACATAATCAAGTTTTGAGTTAAATTAATATTATAGTGAATTTGTAAAAGACTTTACTCTATAATGTGTAAACTACCCCTGTGACTTGTTGATCGTGATAGAGAACGCAACTCTCACTGGAAACTGCAGTCTCTTAAAGTTAAAAGGGAGATTCGTCGGAATGAGTGGTATCCGTGGGATAAAAACTGCTTCACCCTCTCCTTGTCCTGTTAGATACAATTACATTCCCAGCATCCTCTTTACACACAGCCTTGTGCCATTGCAATGTTTTGGCGGGTCGAGTTCCGTAGTAAAATAATTGAAGATCCCACCCTAATTTTCACTCTTCTAACCCCCCCCCCCTTGCCGATTGAGGCTGAACTTGTACATAAACGCCATCGGGAGTGTCACTACTCATCTCAGCGATCCCAAAAACTATGGACTCGACACTGATATCGGCCACTGATATGTTAGCCGCATCCTACTCCCACCTTCACTCCCCTCTATGGCTGCTAGGGATGTGGTATCCCCACAGTACATTTCTACAGATTGTAAGTCATATGTGTACCAAGTTTGATTGAAATTGCTCCAGGCGTTCCAGCGTTATGTTGGAACATACATGCACACATACACTCATCCATTTAAATATATATATATATATATAAGTTATATATATATATATAAGTTATATATATATATATATATATATATATTTAGATTCTGTCGCTTTACTTTTACCGTCGAATTTTTCTACGTTCACTTGAACAAAATGAATGGAACTGTATAGCTAAACAAGACTTATATGGTATTAATTTTGTAAAATCATTTTTTAAAGTTTTCTTCCCGTCATTTTTGAGTGGTTTTAGCCAGTAAGTTGCACATTAGTCATCGAATGGATCAGTTCATTTTCCTCTAAGAAAGTGCAAAATATTGTAAGCGAGAAGGATATATGCAAGGGCTTTCAGTTGAGAAGTATAATGCGCTTATGAAAGCTTGCAGGAACTAACGTCTGGACACCATGACACGGAGTGATTTATTGTATTTGTGGACATTGCAACAGAAATGGAAAGCTGCTGGAAGAGCCGTACATCTGCCGTGATCTAGCATTGAGAGGAGGGCGGCGGGGGGAATTAACACAATCATAGTTCATTTTTCCCACCCTCAACATAAGACTGTCCAAGATTCCATATTTATTTTACATTAATATTCAACTTTCTTTACAAAACTTAGACTGATGTGTGCCGTGCTTTCAAGTTGCAGGCAAACGTTCTCCATGTTTGAACACAATTTTCCTCGACCAGTATTTTTTTTACAGTTGTATAAACCAGATCGTATTTAAAATTTACTTCCGTCGCTAACAACTCTCTTTTTTATGTGTTCGTAATAACTCAGAAATAAAAATACAAAATCAATAAACGAAAAAAACACAACACGCCCCCCCCCCCAGTCCAAAAAAAAAATTTCCTTTTGAATGTTTCAGGTGTTAAGAAACACATGTTAAGGCGGTGCTGACAAACAGTCACGACCAATCATGTGCAGTCAACTCGGTCGGTCCTCGGTAATGCTAATCACACTGCTAATGATTCCTTTTTTTTTCTTGTGCCTTTTGGTTGGACAAGATATTTACTGTTCAAAAAAAAAAAAAAACACAACACTATAGTCGCAACGGACACCAAATTTCAAACTTCTATCAAAATTTTATTTTACGGAATTAATGTTTCAATCTTAGCATGAAGAAACTTTAAGACTTTAACAATGAAATGATGCTAATTAAATTTGGTTTGGACTTTTATTCTTTGCGACTGAGGCCTCTGTTTCATTAAGGTGTATAGCCTCCTCTGGCCTGTATCAGAGAACGATATCTCCTTGATATGGATCCGATTAGCTGTTGGATTAGTTGTGGGATGGCTGGCCACTCTTCTCGTAGTGCAAGAGACAATTGTCGGAGATTGGTTGGCTCGCTGGTGGACTTGTCTGTTGAGTTCATCCCATAAGTGTTCTATTAGGTCTGATGATATGGATGGCCACGGAATAGTCTGGACGTTATTGTCAGTGAGGAACTGGGTGGTGAGTTGTGCCACATAAGGTGGAGCGTTATCCTGCTTAAAAATCGACCCTGGTGCAGCCAGAAGTGGAAGGATGTGAAGACGAAGAATTTCAGCGACGTATCGTTGGGCATTCAGGCGTCCTTCAATTTGCACCAGATCACTTCTTCCCAGTACACCTCCACCACTATGTAGAGAAGCCTCATCCACGCAGTTCTTGGCGTAGCGCTCATGGACTCTATAGTAAACTCTTCTCCGTCTAATGTGTCGCTGTAGCAGAAAGAATGATTCATCACTAAACCAAACCCTTCTCTAATCATTCGCAACGGTCCATTGACGATGATGGTTCGCCCACTACAGTCGGTTCTGGCGATGCCGATCCATAAGAACAGGATCTCTGTAGGGTCTTCTAGCCCAAAGACCAGCGTCGTGCAACCGGTTCCTGGCCGTTTGATCTGAAATTCGATGAGCTGCTGTCATTGACTGGACTGTTGAGGACGCAGATTCAAATCGATTCCTGAGGTGACGCACCGTATGACGCGGTCTTCGGCAGAAGTTGTGACTATGGGTCTTCCACTGCGCGACCTGTCTGCAACTGAGCCAGTTTCTTGAAATCGTGTCCAAAGGCGACTAATGGTGCTTCTAACCACATTAAATTATCTGGCCACAACACTTTGTGACTGTCCAGTCTGTAAACGTCCAATGATGATGAGTCGTTCTGTAGTGAGATGAGCCATACTTGCGCATTGAATTTTCAAATGAATTGATTCGAGGAGCGCCAATCTTTTATAGGCATTCAATAACATGGCCAGTGAGTTTAGTGTTCACTAAGATTCACGAGATTCTCGTGAACCTGTCATGAATTATTATCAAAAATGCTGTTTTGACTAGTGTCGCTTTTCTGTGCTCATGAATCATCTGCTGAGTACAGCTCAGGTGAGCATGTGAAGCTGATGTCCAAGTGAACGTTTCATGCAGTTTGCCCTTGTCTGATCAGCAAACTTCAGTTTAAATCGCAACATCGTATTTACTGCGTTTCTTTTTTTTTTAACAGTTTATTTCTCACATTCTTCCCCTCTTTTTTCCTTGAATTATCAACGACTGCCACTTCATTTTACATCTGTCTTCTTATAATGTGTAAAAATAATGCTGTCTTTTCATTATGCTTTTTAACTAATGTTCAATGTACAGTATTCTCTGACAACTGAAATAATGGCTTGTTGTACCTATCATTTGGAACATTTTTTGGATGATTCCATCAAACCACATTTTTTGTTGCTTCCGATTTCTGCTGCGTTTGATTTCGCAAGGTCCTAACAGTACATATGGTAGCAAAAAAAAATGACATGAACTTAGTAGGTTTTACCTTTTTTAAATAACATGGACAAATATTTGTGTCGCCTAGCCTGCAGCTTACATCCGTGTTGTCGTGTGTTTTTCACTGCGTCTAAATTAACAGTAGAAAACTATCCACACATAGAATACAACTTGATATGTATACGAAGGATTGCAAAATTGTTTAGGGCAAAACGTGAACTAAAACAAATCTGAATACACATGATGCGGGACACAAAATGGCTTGACATAGCAACACAAATAGCATTTATTCTTTCTAAAAAATGTTAGAAGCTGTTCAACAAAATGATGGTAAGCAAAGTACGTAACAGCTAACATCTCCTTGCATCAAAGTTATTTCAAAGCAAAAAGTCATTATTATCTTATCTTATATCTTATATCCTTCCCTTGCTGTTAAACGTCACATAGGGGTCGCAAGGTAGTTTACCAATTTTTCCTGTCTTCGGCGAGCCTTTCAACCTCATCAGGGGATTTTATGTTTATTAATTTGGCCTCTCTTAACAATGTCCTCTTTAGAGTTTCACATGGTCTGCCTCTTTTTCTTTCGCCTGTTGTGTTCCATTTGATAGCTTGTTTTGGGATTCTCTGACTGTTTCTTCTCATCACGTGACCAACATATGACCATTTTATTTTCCTGATCACCCGTGAGACTGGGTGTTGTTCAGTCATCTGTCCTCTCTGCATTATTCTTAAATTCGTTCCACTTGATGCCGAGTATTTTCCTTAGGCATTTGTTTTCAAAAGAGTCTAATTTCTTTTTATTTCGTTAGTTGTTTTCCAGCTTTCGCATGCATAAATGAGGGTGGATATTACATTTGAATTGAATAGTCTTAACGTGGTTTTTATGCTTATAACTTTTGAATTCCATATGTTCTCAAGGTTCTTGAAGATTGATGCTTCTTTTGCAATTCTGATTCTTCCTTTCTAGTGTCACCATCCTGGTCTATGTAGCTGCCAAGGTATGCAAATTGATTGACTTCTTCAATATCTGTCCCTTCTATGTGTATTTTTCCATTTTGATTAATGGGAATTTTCATTATTTTTGTTTTGCCCTTGTTAATTTCAAGTCCTATTTTGCTAGCCCGTGAAGACAGGCTATCTGTTTTTTCCTGCATGGAATTCATATTGTTATTGATAAGAGTTATGTCATCAACAAAATCAAGATCTTCTAGTTGGGTCCCATTCACCCATTCAATACCTGTGTTGTCTTTATTAACTGAACACCTATTTACAACTTAAACGTAAGCCAAGAAATGAATAATAATAATAATAATTGAACTGAGTAGGAGAAAAGTAACACTCAAAGCTAGAATCAGTTAAGTTAAAACATTCAATCAGATTACTTTGAATACTGTCATGCCCCATCTTACGACCAGCTGAGTTACGGAGGTTCATATTTACAACTGAGGTACCACAGATATATTTTATTAACGAAAAAATATACTACATTTTCAATAAATATACCACGAAACAGGTTTGTTCCGACAGCGGGTCTCTGACTGTCTGGTACCCATTTTTCATTGTCCTGTTACTGTGATGCTTCTTATATGTGAAACGTGAAGTGATATTTCACTTTTCACTAACCTCTACACCATATTCATTCATTCATTTGCATGTCCCTTGCGGAACTTTGCCTCCCAAACAGCACTCCTGTAGGCCTCTCGGTTGTGAGCAAGATGGCCTGCTGCTGTTGCATCCATTTCCAGATCGTCAACGATGTCTTGCAGCTATCTTCGTCTAGTCTTCCTCTTTTTCTTTTTCCCATTATGTATCCTTCCAATACGGTCTTCTCTAAATTATCATGACGTTTAATGTGTCCAAAATATTTCAGTTTTCTCTCTTTAATCCTCTTCACTAGTCAGCCTTCTTCAATATTAAACTCCTGTAGTATAGATATATTTGTTCTTTTTTGTGTCAACACCATAACTACTATAAAATTCTCAGTTAGTGAATATAGAAAATAAGTACGTTTATGTACATTTCTGATAGCTCATTGAAAAGTCATTACAATATGGTTCTTTATTTCGTTTGTTTACATTCATGTTTTGTGATACTTTCTACAACGTTACTGTGCTAATTTACATTTATATCAGAATTTTAAAGTGATGGTAAATATGTCTATTTATCTTGTAACGTGTTACAACAATGAACCGCACTTAGTAACTGACCTCCCATTGTAACGGCCTACATTCGACCACAGTGATTTACGGCCACATGGCAGAGATCAAATATGGCGGTAAGTCGGCACATGATTGAATCTGAGAAAATTATTTCAACTTTATGGGGAGCTTAGGGTTGGAAGATGGATGATACGTTATACGAATTTGAAGTTATTTATTGTCTATAAACATTTTTTATCGGCAACTATTGTTTTATAAATCTTCATATACGTGTTATGGAAGATATAAAAATCACTCTACAGTATACCATAGATATAACATAGCCTCACATGGCTCATGATATTTCCGAGTAGATTCCCACTTGACATTAACCATAGCGCTTTATCTAGACACACTAGATGATTATGTCTTTTTGTGTAGTCGGCGGTACAGCAAGACAATTTAATAACCTTTCTAGATTACATTGGTCTGTATTCGAAATTATTTCTGCTTCTATCACTTGTAACTTAATTTTGTTCTATTGTCATGAATGTTGTTAAATATTAAGATGTTATGATTGTATATATTTGTATTTCAAATGTTTGCAAACTAAAAACAGACAATGTTTTGACACATATAGCACTATTACTTCGGCGTTCACCAGATATTTTACATCTTCTATCTTACATCTTCCCCGTGCCGTGAAACGCCACGTAGGGCTCGCATGGTAGTTAGCCAAGTCTTCCTGTTTTTGACGAGTCCTGAAAGTCTCCCATCAAGCGATTTATGACTACTAATTTGGGCTCTATTAACAATGTCCTCTTCAGAGTTCCACGTCGTCGACCTCTTTCTTCGGACTGTTGTGTTCCATTTAATAGCTTGTTTTGGGATTCTCTGATTGTTTCTTCTAATCGTGATCGATATATGTATGTCCATCTCTTTTTTCTGATCACTCAAGAGACACGTTGTTGTTCTCTCATCTGTCTTATCTCTACTTTGTTCTTGAATTCGTTCCACTTTATACCAAATATTTTCCTTAGGCATTTATTGTCAAAAGAGTCTAATTTCTTGTCTCTTTCTTTAGTTGTTTTCAAGCTTTCGCATGCATAAATGAGGGTGGATATTCCATTTGAATTGAATAATCTTAGTTTAGTTATTGTGCTTATAACTTTTGAATGCCATATGTTCTCAAGACTCTTGAATGCTGCTTTTGGAATTCTAATTATAACTTCCTTTCTGGTATCACCATCCTGGTCTATGTAGCTGCCAAGATGTGCAGATATGTGTTCTTCTTCAACAGCTATTCCTTCTACGTATATATTTTTCCTTTTTGATTAATGGAAAGTTTCATTATTTTTTTCACCAGACATATAAACAACATATTCTTATTCATGTATAAAATGCATATAAAAATGGAGTAGTTCGAAGTTTTACTTGCTGTTTTTATACTTACATTAAAAAAAATATTCTCTTTAAACCAGACGGCAGAAAAATGGACCGGACTTTCGTATCAATTAGTACTGTTCTGTTACTGGCCATGATTTACGCAGCATATAGCAAAGAGATGGTACATGGTAAGCAACAATTATTTGCTGTCTACTTCAGTAGAACGATATAACTCTGTCACCATCCGTCTGTTTTTCTACCTGTCTTTGCCTTTTTTCTTCCTGTCTGTTTTTCTACCTCTCTTTGTCTGTTTTATACTTCTCTGTCTGTTTTTCTACCTTTCGTTTGTCTGTTTTTCTACCTCTCTTTGTTTTTCTACCTCTCTTTGTGTTAATGTTTATTTCTTTGAAAATTGTCCGTTTATTTGAAAGATCATATCTTGTTATCATGGCTGATTCCCTGTCACATGGTGTGCAAAGAGTGAACTGTTAATCTCTATCCCTGTGTAGCTATAAGAAAAAAATACCTAAAACACACACACGATTATATCAAAAGTTAATCAGTAACTGGTTGTTGATCTATACTCACGGAAAAAAATAAGTGTGCAATGTTTTAAAAAGCACTATGAACGTGGTCAGGTGATGACTAAAATAAAATATGGCACACATTATGTTTGATTATCCAATAACAGATAAAATGATAACTTTAAGTCCAGTCACATGTCATAAATTAGTGAAAAAAAATTACCTAATGTGGCTCACCACCCCAAGAAAAGAAAATCAGGGTTTCAATATCGTGCGTGTCCTCCTCGGGCAGTTATCACTGCTTGACACCGCCTTCTCATCGAACCAATGACACGTTGTATCAATTGTTGAGGCATGTTATTCCATTCTTTTTGCAACGCTTGGGCTAAATCTTGGCGGTTTCCAGGACGATTGTGTCGTCTTCGCAACCTGCGGTCCAGTTCATCCCAAATGTGCTCAATAGGTGACAGGTCCGGTGAAACTGCTGGCCATGGCAAGACAGTAATCCGATGCTGTTTAAAGTGGTCCCTGACCACACGTGCGATATCTGGACGAGCGTTATCCTGCTGCAGCATGACGCCTTGTCCATTAGCATCCAGAAAAGGCAAAAAGCGTTCACCTCTTCGCCTGTACGCTAAAGCACGTCCATTATGGTCTTGTATACAGGATCTAGACCCATCAGTGAATAAGATCCGTCTCCATTGATGATAGGGCCAGGCCACGTTACGAGTGGTCCAGGTCAAGGGCGGGGGGGGGGGGTTTGACCGTGGCGAACTGTCAGTACTGGTCTATCTGCAGGCCTATGAAGTAAGAGATTTATCTCTCTGAGTCTGTTCCGCACTGTCCTGCCCGACACACGTCTTAAACCTGGAATGTTGCTGGCAGTCCATCTTGCCTGGAGAAACCTGTTACGAAGGTGCATGAGGTGGATATAGCGGTCTTGTGCAAGGGTGGTAACTTGTGGTCTACCGCTTCTATGGCGGTCAGCAACGGAATTATTTTGACTAAAACGACATTGAAGGCGTGATATTGTGTTTCTGTGAACATTAAAATGTTCACATACTGCTGCTACTGTTGATCCAGCAATTAACATCATAACAGGTATTTCTCGCTGGTGTTCGTTCAATCTTGGCATGATGAAAAAAAGATGTTTATGTTGGAATCCCACAACTGCTTTCTTCAACGATTGCGTGAAGAGATCTCTAAGAACAGAATTACACACTAACCCTCATTTTATCTGTGGTCAGTAACCAATCATGGATCACTGCAGGTAATTTTACTGGAGCTGTTGTAGTGCGATCAACTTCGTGCAGCACGGGGAAGTGGACAACACTCAGACAAAACTTCGTGCCAAATTTGATTTCATTTCACTCATGACAACGTGATTGGTGCGCTTGACACCACTGCACACTTACTTTTTTACGCGAGTCCTTAAACACATTTTTGAATCTCTTATATAAAGGTGGCGGCCTGGTGAGATGAGTGGTTAGGCGCTCAGTTTACTAATCTGGTGGTAACGGGTTCAGTCCCAGCCTAAAAAAAATGGGTACCAGAGAAATCTGGGAAGGTAAAGCGGCCAGGCGTGATACTGACCAAATCACGCTTTCATGTGCCGAAGGTCATGGAAAATACCGGCCTTAATAGCATGGAAACGTTTAGCCTTAGCAACCACAGAGGGAAACAGGACATTTCTGTTAGTGCGATCCGCTCTTGTTCTGCTGATGTACGATTTCGGAGGCTCCTAGAACAGCGCCTTATTTTCCAGGCTGACTGTCTCCACCCAGCTGGAATTAACAATATCTTCAGCTTCCTTTAACTGCTTTAGTTTTCCACCTCCTTTTTTTCTTTTTTGTGATAGGATCTTGTTATATTCACCAGTTTCACATTTTCTCACAGCAGGTGTTTATGTTCTTCATTCATTATCTCTCCGCTTCCCCTTCCCCCCTCTGACACCTTCCCCACCTGTTTCCCTCCTCTCCGCCTCTTCTTTACCATTGGCTCTATCGCTTTATCCTTTATCCCGCGGGGTCTCTATGCCTCGTCTAGTGGACATACGTTTCTGTGGTTCCCTACTTTTGGAGGATGTCACATTAAGATAAGTTTTTTCATTTAGTTTTTTTTTGTCTCGTTTGTGTATGTAATCCTCGAAAAAGGCTCACGCCGAAATAACTGATGTTGTATGTTATTCATGTATACATTCTCATCTCAATCTCATACTTTCTATTTGCTTTTTCTCACTTAACTCACTCCCTCTGCCACCTTGTAAAACTGCACCATATAATCTACCTTTATTTTCTTTCTATACGTTGTTCACGTAAAAAAATTGAAGTTGAGGCATAAGGGACTTCCTATGACAGTTCGAACATAAAAAGAAAGATCGTCTTCCAATTCTATAAGCCTTACTTGTTATAATATGTAAAGGAGTAAAAATTCATAAATTTTTCATAATCTTGAATGCTAGAATACTTTGAATAGCAATGATCACTCCCATCTTTCTGTGGTCGATCATGAGGCCGCCATACACCAAATGTATCATGATAGACTGTCAGAAACAGAAAGAAAGACAGACAAACAGACAGATAGATAGACAGACAGACAGACATACAGATAGATAGATATATAGACAGATAGATAGACAGACAGACAGACAGATAGATAGATAGATAGATAGATAGATAGATAGATAGATAGATAGATAGATAGATAGATAGATAGATAGATAATATTAACTACCTAGCAGCGTCGGCTATATCTACTATCAGATATCTTGTCTTATATCTTATATCCTTCCCTTGCTGTTAAACGTCACATAGGGCTCGCAAGGTAGTTTGCCAATTTTTCCTGTCTTCGGCGAGCCTTTCAACCTCATCGGGGGATTTTATGTCTATTAATTTGGCCTCTCTTAACAATGTCCTCTTTAGAGTTTCACATGGTCTGCCTCTTTTTCTTTCGCCTGTTGTGTTCCACTTGATAGCTTGTTTTGGGATTCTCTGACTGTTTCTTCTCATCACGTGACCAACATATGACCATTTTATTTTCCTGATCACCTATGAGACTGGTTGTTGTTCAGTCATCTGTCTTATCTCTGCGTTATTCTTGAATTCGTTCCACTTGATGCCGAGTATTTTCCTTAGGCATTTGTTTTCAAAAGAGTCCAATTTCTTGTCTATTTCGTTAGTTTTTTTCCAGCTTTCGCATGCAAATATATATATATATAATATATATAAATTTATGTCAGAAAAAAAAATATATATGTTAACTTCTTTGAACTTCTAACTTTCAGAGACAGACGTGAACACCTTTGATGACATCAACCGTAGTAGTTACCATCAGACTCAGAAACGCAGCATTCTCAATGAAGATGGTGTGATCGCTAAAGAGGAGGAAATCCCAAACACGGAGGATGATTTGAACAAGCGCAGCTCCCTTTTCAGATTTGGCAAAAGAGGGGGTAGTCTTTTCAGGTTTGGTAAAAGAGGGTCTCTATTCAGATTCGGGAAACGCCAGGGTGGCACACTCTTCAGGTTCGGCAAACGTGGAGGAACCCTCTTTCGTTTCGGTCGTAGCAGGAGTGCTGACAGTCCCATGGACTATATTGAAGATAAGAGAATTCTCAGCAGATTCGATAAGGGATCAGACCGTAACCTTTTAACGGACGCCCTAGCTGAGTACGAATATCGTAAAACGCCATATTTGTTGGAAGATGTGGAGAGCAAACGAGGAATAGACAGCTTTCACTGGGGAAGTGAATCATAGAAATAAATAGGATTCATGAAAATGAGAAGTAAATAGATGAAGAATCATCAAAAGAAATGAAGTAGCACCATGAAGACGCATTTCTTTCATTTTAATAGCGAGAGAAAACACATTATCTTCTATTTCATATTGACTGTATTACAAGGCTCCAGCAAAATTAGTTTATAATAAAGTGTCAGTATCTGAAAAGAATAGTTGGGGTAATTTTTTTGTTTTTTACAAAGTCTTATTTCTAGTAAGAAATGTAGAATTGAAATTTACAAAATTTAGTCTCTTCAAGAAATATGATGTGTTTATTATTTTTAACACGTTGAAAGTGTGAACAAATAAAATCTATGTGATTCTAACTGGAAAAGTCTAGTGTCTCACTTTTGGAGTCTTCTTTTTCACACTACTCGTATCATTCTTTGTAAACACTGTTAGTAGTGACATCTGACACCGCTCACATAGAGAAACATACGGGGTAGCAGCCCGCTTACTTCCATGTAAGAAATATCATTAGATGACCGCATACATAGTACACAATATGTTGCAAAGAAAGTATCAAAATGAATATATCTCGATGTTTAAAAGTTGAAAACAGTAAAAACTAATCAAACAAGTTAAATGGAATGAAAACACATCTCATTCAGAGTAAAAAAAAGAATATATTAAGTTTTTTAAAAACTTGTGATGACAAATAGGAAATAAAATTATATTCAAAGAAAGCACATCCGATGGACAATTACAAATGCAAAGAAGTAACTTTACATTCTTGCCGCCAAGAACATCTGATGCTATGTGTTGAACTTCTCATGATATCAGAAGACACTAAAGTTTTTCATTTCACTTCATTTCCCCATTGGCTTGAAATTTCATGAAGTAAATTTAACTTGCAATGCTAAGCCAACGAATGAAAAGCAAAGAAAGTTCATCTGATTTACAGTACGAACAACAAAATTAAAAATAAAACTCATGCGATTCATAATAATATAAACCCCAGAAGCACAAAGAAATGAATATTCAACTGATAATACACACACAAAAATTATATATAAAAAAGCACATCCAACTGATAATAACGGTGCATTAAAAATAATGTCTTAAAATAAGGTGAAGAAGAAGAAAAAAAAACTTAGCAAGACGAAATACAATTTTAAAGAGTCCAACGGAGAAAGAACTGAGGTTGCCCGCGTGGCAGTACTCTGATGTCGCAGTGATAAAGATCGTGATATTATGACTTATACTTGATAAAGATCATGATATTATGACTTATACTTGATAAAGATCATGATATTATGACTTACTTAACAGACTTTAGTGGCGTGACTGAAGAGTTTAGATAGATATTCAAATGGATAAGTAAATAAACATTCGCGTGACTAAAAGATGTTTGGGAACCAAAATCTTTAAAATTAAAAATTACGTGCAGGTAATACGCGTATATACAGATGGCTCAGTGTCTCGGGACATCACAAGTAGTTGTGGTTCTGTTGTCTACCACAATGGAAGAGTAGTGGCACAGAGTTCGAGAGCCTTTGAAGTCACAACATCAAGCATGCGAATGAAAAATAAAATACATTTTTCCACAGGTAAAGTTTTAAAAAAATGAAATCTTAAATTTGTCACTGAATGCTGCATAGGCATAGTAAGAAATCTGACGCTGTCAGTGCCCACAGATATTTGAGTGAGACAGAGAGATTTGTTAAGGAAAAAAACACTATGACAAAGAGCAGTTAGTATAAGAGACAATCATAACGCTACAAAGAGCATTAAGTATAAGAGACAATCATAACGCTACAAAGAGCAGTTAGTATAAGAGACAATCATAACGCTACAAAGAGCAGTTAGTATAAGAGACAATCATAACGCTACAAAGAGCAGTTAGTATAAGAGACAATCATAACGCGACAAAGAGCAGTTAGTATAAGAGACAATCATAACGCGACAAAGAGCAGTTAGTATAAGAGACAATCATAACGCGACAAAGAGCAGTTAGTATAAGAGACAATCATAACGCGACAAAAATCTTTTCAAATTTTGACCAAGGTCTTTATTAAACTATAAAGATTGTTTTAGCCCAGTTTTAAAGAAAACTTATCATGTACATCTAGAAAGGGAAAATTTAAAGCTTTCCAGTTTTTTAAAATATATTTCCGTATGTGGGAGACATAAGTTTATTCGGGAGACATTATTACGTAAGTTTGTTTGTGAGACGTGAATATGTAAGTTTATTTGAGAGACGTGGCTACATAAGTTTATTTGAGAGACGTGACTACATAAGTTTATTTGGGAGACGTGACTACATAAGTTTATTTGGGAGACGTGACTACGTAAGTTTATTTGGGAGACGTGACTACATAAGTTTATTTGGGAGACGTGACTACATAAGTTTATTTGGGAGACGTGACTACATAAGTTTATTTGGGAGACGTGACTACATAAGTTTATTTGGAAGACGTGACTACATAAGTTTATTTGGGAGACGTGACTACATAAGTTTATTTGGGAGACGTGACTACATACGTTTATTCTCGAGAAACTGGTTACACAATGGATGGCTGAGGATAAGCATACAATAATGTCAACGCGCAGTCTAGATGAGGAGCCTAAAGGTGATGACTGGTTATACGGGTACAGGACCGACCTCAGTTAACAAATGTTGTTATAAAAAAGGGTCGCCATTGTAGAGACTGGGTACATGGGGCAGTTGAACTCTGGGTTCAGGATCTCATCCAGCATCCCTGTGGGTTTTCCGACATGGTAATGTATACAGTGTCTCAGAACAGCAGAAGTGGTTATGGTTTTGTTGTCTACTACAGTGGAAGAGTAGTGACACGGGGTTCGAGAGCCTTTGAAGTCACCACATCAAGTATGCGAATGGAAACTGTGGCTGTGTGAGCGGCAATGGAGTGACTAGTTGTCAAATGAATTGGCTCATGGCGTCATTATGATGGATTCACAGAGTATGCTTCGTAAGACTGAGAAGAAACTGCTTTGAAAAGAATGGGTTCATCTGTTAAACAAGTCAGCTGTGATGAGCCTAATGTGGCTTACTGTTCAGGTCATGTGGGAGTACAAAACAATGAAGTGACAGATAGACTTGCTGGACAGGCTGAAATAAATGACAGGCTGAGAAGGGCAACATTGCTAAAGCTGTGTTAGAAAGATTGCAGGAAAATGAGAAGCGGTACTGTGAAGCGATTGCTAGAGCTAGGACAAATTAAAAGTGCCTGGTAGGAATTATGAGAAAAAAGCGTGAAACATAAAGCGAGAAGAAGAATGAATAAAATGTTTGAAAGCAACAATTTTCAGTCACAAACTTATTCCTTGAGAATAAAATAACAAAGACTAAACACACATTCTCAGGGAAAATTCTCTCTTCATTCATCGCTACTGGTTTTGTTTTTGCTACATGAAAGTAAAAAAAAGGGACCATGTACCAATACTGTGGTCTTTTTATGAACATGCTTACAGTTTTTCTATTCGAAGTATTGGTAATCATCTCTGTTAAAACAATAAATAAATAAAATGACTTTGTGTTTGTTTGGCAGGAGCTTTAAGCAAAGAAAAGTCATCGTGACTATTTGTTCTCTTCTGTTACGGTCACAATTATAATTTCCTGTTACATATGAGAGCAGATAATCAGCAAATGTGCTTGGCAATTTTAACAAACATCAAAGTCAACCTGTAAGACTATGCTAGCAATTTCTTTTCAATATACTTTTGTACGCAAATCAGAGCTTGTTATAATAGGATTTTAGGTGGTCTTGTTCCTGTCTATACTGTTGGTGTGTACAGTGTGTTAATGGGGCTTTACTTAGGCCGTATCGTATCTTAGTGATCACGTTACGCACATGAATAACAGGTTAGACTTTCAGCTTGATCTTCGTGAGTTGAGGTTACTGGACTAGTTATACACAGAATTCCAGCTCTCACTCTCACTTGCTGGATTAGTTAAACACTGTTCCAGACATACTTCTCATCCAGGCTCTTCAAAACCTCACGTTGACGACAACTGGTACAGATAGTCAAGTAAATCCTGGGTAACGGTGACTTGGAACATAAATAAATCCTGAGTAACGGTGACTTGAAGAAGGGATGAGTGAATGGTTCCAGATTGAAACAGGCGTGAAACAAGGATGTATACTGTCTCATTTACTTTTTGGGATTACAATAGACTTCATAATGAAAAAATGCTGCACAGGTAACACAGGTATTGACTGGGTACATGGGACCCAACTAGAAGATCTTGATTTTGCTGATGACATAACTCTTATCAGTAATAATGTGAATTTCATGCAAGAAAAAACAGATAGCCTGTCTTCACTGGCTAGCAAAATAGGACTTGAAATTAACAAGGACAAAACAAAAATAATGAAAATTCCCATCAATCAAAATGGAAAAATACACATAGAAGAGACAGATATTGAAGAAGTCAATCAATTTGCATACCTTGGCAGCTACATAGACCAGGTGGTGACACTAGAAAGGAAGTTAGGATCAGAATTGCAAAAGCAGCATCAATCTTCAAGAATCTTGAGAACATATGGAATTCAAAAGTTATAAGTACAAAAACCAAGTTAAGACTATTCAATTCAAATGTAATATCCACCCTCATTTATGCATGTGAAAGCTGGAAAACAACTAAAGAAATAGAAAAGAAGTTAGACTCTTTTGAAAACAAATGCCTAAGGAAAATACTCGGCATCAAGTGGAATGAATTCAAGAACAATGCAGAGATAAGACAGATGACTGAACAACAACCAGTCTCATGGGTGATCAGGAAAAGGAGATGGACATATGTTGGTCACTTGATGAGAAGAAATGATCAGAGAATCCCAAAACAAGCTATCAAGTGGAACACAACAGGCCGAAGAAAAAGGGGCAGACCGCGTGAAACTCTGAAGAGGACATTATTAAGAGAGGCCAAGTTAACAGGCATAGAATCCTTTGATGAGGTTGAAAGACTCGCTGAAGACAGGAAAAATTGGCGAACTACTTTACGAGTCCTATGTGACGTTTAACGGCACGGGAAGGATATAAGATATAAGATATAAGATAAGAACGGTGACTTGGAACATTTATTGATGGAAGGATGATAATGTTGATTAAAATAACATTAAATCTGACTGCCGGCTGGTTATCCCTGCCATATGGCCAGTCCATTCATACGTACAACAAATGCAGTACAACTATAATGTTCATATGTTCAACGAAGACATCACAGCGCACAAAAAACGTTCACAAAGTTACAGGTTCAAACCAAAACTCCACGCACTCAGTCTTGCCCCCATAATTCCCTGTCACGGGTTTTGCAGCCCCCGTGACCTTCTCGAAGGATCTCAGCACGAGAAAATTCAAAAAGAAAAAAACCCATAATAATGCCATTACTATCAACCCAACAGTTTTTACATGAATACTGCTATATTGTGCCGGGCAACAAAAGTCTACGCAGCTGATTCTTAGAAATTTCTTTTTATAACTGAATCATTATATGGCTCGTTCATAAAAATAAGTAGCATAACTATATCAGTCGTAACAGTGTGATTTACCGGTGTAGTATTGTTAGCCGTAAGAAAATAACAGATAAAGCATTTTAGACGTAGGAAGATGTGAATACGGCTGCCATCTATACTTGCCACATGCCTCCCAGCATTATCACAGTCTTCCGCTCTTTAGTGCTGTCACCATTAGTGGACGGTAAGCACATGCAGAACCTAAGATTTTGTCACTTTTGTCTTGCGCTGGGAAAGGCAACAGAAAACACGTTTTTTTCCTTCTCGTGTCTTGAATGTGTTGTCATTTCTTCAGATCCATACAAGAGAGTCTGTTAAATTAAAATCCCCGTCTTCAGTGTTAGCATGCCCTTTTCTTTAGTTTCTCAAAACCAGGGCAGGTGTCTTTTCATTTTCGTGTTTGATTTCTCCGCCTAGAAAGAAAGTGGAAGTAACTGTCATTCCAAGATTAAGCAGGTTTCCTACTTGATTAAGCAGGTTTCCATTCAGTGCTATACACGTGGGTGTGGTTATGCCACATTATAGAAACCACCGACTTGTTGATACAATAAATCACTTGCACTAGTCATGTTAAAAAAGGCTGCACATTCCGCAAATAGAAGCTCTTTGACTGGGTCTTCGGTAACATTTGTTAAACTATGCTACGTTAATCAATAAGCTATCTAATCGAGTACATCTGATTATGTTACCATTGACGTCTTTGAATGTAGAATTTAAGAGGGCAGCAAAGTGTATTCCAAAGAGAATAAGAAATAAGCCACAACCTCACTTAACTCCGTTCTTGACCTCATAAATATTATGTGTCCACATCAAAATCCATGGTGGCCTTCCATATGCTTGTGGAATGATGCAATCGTTTTGATTTGTAAAGATGGATACCCATTGTGCTTAATACTTTATAAAATCTAGGAAGTTTGCTACCAGTGTTAATTGTGTAAAATTCCTTTGTGAGGTCCACAGAAGCGACGATTAAGAGCATTTCTTATTCTCTGTATTTTTCTTGAAGCTATCTAAGCACGAAGGTCATGTCATGAATTGATCGCCTAACCCTAAAATCACTCTTGAAGAAGTCGCTCTGCCAGTTTCTGCAAGGAAGCCAGGTGTGATGCTAATCACAGGAATCTCATGTGTGGTGACAGGTTGAAAACAAATACCACATTCCTATGTGTCTCTATAATCCGAAATGGCTGCCTTGTATAGGCTGATTTAGTCATGATTTCCTTTTTTTTCAGCACTGATCTTCCTGCTGTAGTTTTTATATCCCTTGCTAAATTATTCATGTTCTGCTGTTGATCCTTCTCTGATATAGCTATAAGTGCTTGGTCGTCAGAGAAAAGGAGTTCATTTACGGTCCACCTCTTGGGTGTTTTCTGAAAGGTGTTGTGAGTTTAACGGCATTTTTTTTTCTGGAGTTATTGCTGTCGGGCAGTTCCATGGAATAATTTACTATGCAAATTAGTTTATTTGTTGTCAGCGTATGACATAAATAGTAAGTGAATATAGTATACAGCCCCGCCTCATTCCAGATTTTATGTTGAATGGTGTGGAGTTCCTTGCATGTGTTCTAATTGTACCGCTGTTTAATAATAGATTTTTACATTATTGATCAGTATTTTAAGATTTCCCACGGTTTGTATCTGTCTACTCGATAGAATGCTTTTTCTTTATCTATAATGTGCAGTATCTGATTGTGATCAATTGATTTTTTTCTATTAGTTGTCTTAGAGAGACGTTGGCATCTGCACAGCTTCTATTTTCCCTAAATCCCATCTAAGTTTCAGGTAACTGTGGTATAACTACTAGGCATATTTTTCCACAGGATATTTTATCAGTATGGTTTAATAGCGAGATACCTTCATACTGGTTGTATTCCAATTTATTGCGTTTTTTCTTCAACATAGGACTGCTTACTAGTTTAGATTTACAGGTTTTCAGTACTGCTTGTAAAGTGCTAGTTGTGAACTATTCCTCTTACATTGATCTTGTTTCTGTGGGTAGATTTATGAACAATCTTCTCACTTTCTTCTGGTATTCTCATTTATCATTCTATTCCCTGAATCCATTTAGTTATATTGTTTTGTCTGTCTTCTTCTTACGAATTCAAATATGGGGTTTACCTTGTCGTTTAATAACTCAACTACAGATTCGTGGTCAGTACATGAAATCAAATTTGGGTACTGCATTTACACTATAATTGTTCTTTTCTTGTTATTCCTTGCTAGGATAAAATCATTTCGACTTTTGAAGGTAAAATGATTCCATTTGTGCCAGGCGTACATTTGGATGTCTCAGTATTTAAAAGAGTGTGATGAAAATACAATGTTGGCTGCATGGTCCTAACAGCCTGCCATCATGTTCAGTTCTAACGCACTGTAGGTCTTCGAAGGTCCTAGGTGATCTGCTATTTCTGTTTTACTTGTTTTCTGTCTTGTGTTGAAGTCCCTCATACTGATAATGTTCTTCTCTTCACTTATATTGTTTAGTGTGTTACGGACATTGTCAAAAAACTTCACATTCTTCTTAATCGTGTTGTGCGTTGTAAGAAGTATATATCTGGACAAAACTGTGATGTCCACGTTACATTTTTATTTTGACAAAGTGTAATTCTTTCTGATGCATATTTTGCTTCCAGGATTTTATCAGCAGTGGTTGATTCTATGATCATTACGACGCCCTGACTTTCATTTTCTTGCTCATTCACTCTGCAGTATAGAAATACGTAATTTTCATGTATTTGTTCACATCCTTTACCTCTTACAAGTCAGCATCTATCATTAATCTTACCTTACTCATTGAAAGTAATAAATATAACATACAATTTTTTTTTCGTTTTCTGTAAACGTTTAGTACATACCACATCTAATACTAATTTATGCGTCTTTGTAGTACTTGCTTACGAAAATTAAAGTAATACAAACATCTAAAAATATATATAATCAAACAACGTTCCAAGACTTGCCAAATCCTTTCAAATGTGCGTTTATAAGCAAGCAAATGAGGTCTAAGATAATACCAGGGATGCGCTCAGATCAGTAACTCAAAGCTGGCGGAAAAAGTTCCAGACATGAGATGTACCAATGTTTGTTGACAGCCATTGATATTGTTTGTTTAATTTATTTCTTTTCAATTTTACAGATTTATGCTTCATTCAGTTTTATTTGCCATAATGAATTTTGTGATGATTCTTTTCGAAGAGCATCGCAACTGTATGAAAGTTTGCTTTAAATGTAGAAAGACAATGATAGAAACACTTTTCTCTTTTGAAAAGAGCGCGAGAACAAGGATAAGATGCTCTGATAAGGTGATATATTTTGAGTGATCCAGCCTCTCTAAAGAGGACAATTAAAAACGTTAACAGATACATGAATTTTCAGCTTGAAAAGCGAGAAAACATTATTCAGGTTAGCGAATTTATATAGATATAGTATACCTGACTTGCAGTAGAAGTATAATATCATTTAGGTCTTGTTCAGATATTTTGGGTAATGTTTTGAAGATGAGTTGTGCTGATGCTTAGTTTGCTCCTCGTTATTTAACAGAGGACCAGAAAGTGAACAGACTGACAATATCGGATGAGCTCTTGGACAGGGTGAAAACCGACCTAGACATTTGTGAAATAGGTGATGAAAGCTAGATTTATGGTTATGATGTGGAAACAAAGTGTCAGTCATCGAAATGAAAAATATCGAATTCTCCAAGATCTAAGAAAATTCGGCAACTGAAGTCGAATTGCGAAAGTCATGACAGACACCTTTTTATATTCTCAGAGGATTATTTATTGCGAATGGATGGTCATAGTTCAAACTGTATAGCAAAATTTTCATCGAGAGTTTCTGAGACTGTCTCGTGGATTAAAGAGGAAGAAATAATCTTCTTCTTCTTATCAATCTGGTTAAGCCATTAGCGTCACAGGGAGTGTCAGATACCGGTCCAGAGCAGCTGTCATGTTGTGTTTCCTCAGTGTGTCTTTCATCTCATCAGTTCACGTTTTCCTTGGTCGTCCGACTTTCGGTTGTATTTTGGAGCCGTCACCAGGCCTAAGTCGATTTGGCCGTATGTCGGCTGTTATAGGGGGAGGTCAGACACTAAATTATAGTTCACTACTATAACATGTTACAGGACATGTCTACCATCACTTTAAAATACTGAGAAAATACAGATTAGTGCAGTACACGTGTGGAATTTAAACACAAAATATGAATCATAACACAGTAAAACAACATCATACTATAATAACTTTTCAATAACACGTAATAATTCCTTACACACTTAACTCACATCAGTACGTATGAAGTAGATTACTGCATGATAACGTAGATATGTCCACTGTATCACCTTTTGGCTATCAGCATTACTGCAAGCCATAGGGATAACGTGCACGCCTCAGTGGCCAACAATATGTGGCCATTTTCCCGTTTTTCCTCTAGGATCTCAACTCTAAGTATGAGTGGCTGTAACTCTATCAGCCGTAAGACAGTGCATAATTGTAATGATAAAGACGTTTGCAATTCTGGCATGATTAAGTGGCACTAACAACGCAACAACATCAGTAATCGTGAAATATTCCATCTCAGTAAAAAATATGCCTCTAAGGTGATTATTTCTATGGAAAATGTCATGACATATTTTTGACTTCTAGTCACTACAGTTAATGTATTTCTGCAAGTCTGTATTTAGACTAGTTGTTAGGGCGTAGGTAATATTATTAATTGTCACATTTGAAAGGAATTATTAATGGTATGAAATAATTCTAGTCACACTTGAAAGGAATTATCAATGATATGAATTAATTCTAGTCACACTTGAAAGGAATTATTAATGGTAAAAATTAATTCTAATCACAATTGAAAGTAATTATTAATGGCATTAATTAATTCTAGTCACACTTGAAAGGAATTATTAATGGTATGAATTAATTCTAGTCACATTTGAAAGAAATTCCAGCTATGAATTGTTTCTGTAAGAGATTTATTATTCCTTTTGTGTGTGTGTCTTCTTATTTCTCTTCTTCTACTTCGTCCCCAATGGCAGGAAAATAACCAGTTTTACAGATAGAAGAACAAGAAAGACGCCGACCACTACCATATGAGACAAATGATCTAACCACTTCGCCACGGGGCACATACTTTTCATAATCGGTTTGTAAAATTACGATGTTATTATGCAGCCAAATTATACCATGGATATGAGTTTCAATTTAATGATAAGTTTCAAACAGCCCGGTAGGAATATGAAGAATTAGACAAACAGAAAAACAGAATTAGACAGAGAAAGAATAACAAAAACTAGATTTATTGATATTAATAATTTACGCTTTCAAATGGAAAGTTGTAGCAATGTCTAAGGAACGGATTTATTCTTTCACAGATTAATAACAGAGATATAATGGCAAATACAGAAATAGGAACAAATGGGTTAAAAAATAACTGATGATAGACTTAAGTGGAACACATTATTTATAGTGTCCATAAATCTTTGCTCATTTATAGCTCAGGTAGTTGATTCATGCAGAAGATAGACACAGCTTGTTCATTAAATACGTCAGCATAAAATAATACAGAAATAATTACTGTCACTCCAAGAATGGGCCCAGATTTCCTTCACACAAGAGGAATGACAGATGTATGCAGGAATAAGGGACGAAAGGGTAGAAGAATTTGCCCGTCTGTTGCGAGAAACGCATAGCGATATATCCATCGTCGGAGAACAAAAGATCTACAGGGAAGCAGACGCTAAGAGCACTTGGGAGAACCTGGCAAATGGGTGCTATTCTGAGGTGAATGAAAGAGATTAATGATACTGAAACACTTGTGTGGGATTTAGAAGCCTGAATAAAGAAACTCGCATTTTTGGAAACTCGGTTTGACAATGAACTACTGCAGATAAACGGCAAAGAGAGTAATTTCCAATTTATCTCTCTTTAAAAGTACAACTATTAATTATTTTTATTCAGTTCGATATGGTCTGAAGTTCCTTTTGTTCTTCTCTCTTAATTTATTTTGAAATACAGGCTTAATTTCTCATCTGATGTTATTAAACCATGTAATCACTTCACAAACATTTTTAAAAGTTGAAGGACAGATGTTTGGAAGTACAATCTTTAAAACAGGAAATACACAATCGTGCAGGATAGTTTTTTTATTTGCACTGAATTTCCGAAGTATGCAGGGATGTTCTGTCAGAAATAGTCTTGCTCTGTCTTCAAAATGTCTGAACCTTCTTCTGACCAACGTGTAGATTTGGTGTTGAGCGTTCTGATAGAATATGGAAACCATGGTGGTAAGCGCTATCATTATAGTATTATCTGGTAAGTGCTATCATTACACTATTATGTGTTCCTTATCATACGTAATGCATTTTTTGTGAGTTAATTCAGATCATCATCATATGTGTTATTGACAAGTCTATAGATAGTTCAGACCTATTATTTAAAATATCGCTCATGTAATCGATAATACATGTTGTATGTTAAGTTACACTTCTTACAATTCCTCTTCAATCCGTAACATGGTTTTCATTTAATGTCGTTATATTTAGGCGGCAAATGACCTTTTCTTATTTGCAACAGTCATTACATTTTTAAATATTCATTTTTTTTTGTTTTTGTATAATTTAAATTTTTACCAACTATAAACTGAGCATAAGCAATGGCATTCATCGGAACTACTTTCCGTAAGCACATCTATTTCCTTGAATACTCTGATATTATGTATAGAGAGAACTTTGTGCCTAGCTGACAGATACTATCATCACTTCCAGGTCCCCAGAGTGAACCTTTTTTTTTAAGCTGCTGTAACACTTTCTGTAAATTATTTTCAAAAATACTTTGCATGTGTGGACAGTGGATTGTATGCTGCAAGGAGTAGCTGTCTACTTTAACGAAGGAAGAGAATGAGCTTCTTGGAAGCTAAAGTTCGATCACGTGCTCAGTAGCTGCATGGATGAATTTAGCCATCAACTGGAAAGTAAGGATATCTCACAAAATTAACAGCATTAATAAAACATTGCTAAAAATTTTCCCCCGCATGACAGAGTACGCGCATTCACGCTGAGAGTAACTTTAACTGATCGATCAACAAACATACATCGATAACAGAAATAATAACACGAGTAAAAGATCTTAATGCCACAAAGGCAACAGAGAAAAGCTATAGAGCAGGGGTCGGCAACCTTCCTAACTAAATCAAAAGTTGTTTTTTTTGGTGAGTGCTACTTCTTCTATAAAGGGGCCGGATGCCATCTGTGTGTCTGGCAGGCCACAATCATGTCTACAGCAAAATAAATGAACATAATAATAAAAAATATTATAATTTGAATAATAGTTATTTCACTTACGTAATATTATGTAATACTGACCCCATAATTAGTATAATGCAATCCGCGGGTTGCAGGTTATCAAGCCCCTGTCACAGGGGAAAGCGGGAACGTGAAAGAATGAACCACCGAGGAAAACGTGCTGTTGCCAGAAAAGCTCAGCTGAAAGTTGCCAGGCTAACTCTGACCAATCATTTTGTACTGGACCATGCCAGTGTAAAGCAGAAGCATCCGTTACTCTATATACAACCTAGATGTGGTGGCTTTACCTACATCAGACATACCTGGGTCATTTACATGATGTGGTGGCTTTACCTACATCAGACATACCTGGATGACTTACATGATCTGGTGACTCTGTCTTCATCAAACACCTGGGTCTATCTACATTGGACACGTCTGGGTCAATATATGATTACAGTTACAGGTTTAATATCTTGTATAATAGATGTCATCTCGGACAGCCATTCTTATCCACGTTAACAATGAAGCATACAAGATATTAATAATACAAAAACAAAAACAGCGAAGTTCTGCTTTAAAGACAAAAGTGTTCATTTTAATTAATTTTAATTAAGCACTCTCCCGTTTATAATAATCCCGTCTACTGGCGACACACTGCTCCCAGTGCTTCTTCTATTGCTGGAGTGCTTCCTGGAACGCATTTTCAGTGATGAGATGCAGTTCTCTTATCGCATTTTCCTGAATCTCTTCTGTAGCCTGGAAACGTCGTACTTTCAAAGTGGTTTTAGATTTGGGGAGCAGGAAAAAGTCTGCTAAAACGGTGAATGGGGCACAAGGGACGTCTGATGTTATGCTAGATAACTGCGGATGAGGAGATACCCGAGAGCAGGAACATTGTTCCGATGAAACATCCAGGTCTGGTTTTCCCATAATTCAAGCCTTTTCGTCTCTCAAACGCGCTAAACTGTTTATTTACCATCCAACCACTTGGTACAAATTCACAGTGGACAATGCCTTTGCTACAAAAAAAAAACATACACTCAACAACACCTTTCTCTTTGACCGACAAATCCGTGCTGTTTTTGGTAAAGGAGACACTTTCCCCATCCACTGCGAAGACTGCATCTTGGTTTCAACATTTTAGCCATAAACTCATGCCACATCTTCTTTTATGATGTACTTAAGAGAGCTTCCATGACCATTTGAATTGGCAAGAAGTTCCTGACTGATTTCAACACGGATCTCTTTCTGATCGCCAGTCGGGAAATGCTGCAAAAATTTTCACAGACTGGCATCTGAGCTTTTCACTCAGAATTTGATGCCAAGATCCAGTACTGATGCTCACTTATTTCGCAACTTCTCGGACAGTTAAACGACTTTTTCCATGGATAACGCGGCAAACTCTCCCGACGTGGTTCACGTCTGTTGATGTGAAAGGTCGTTCAGGCCTGGGATCTTCATATTATGCCCTCTTCAACGCTTAAACCACTTATAGCACTGCGTTAGAGTCACACCGTCCTCACCGTATGCTTAGTTAATCAACTGTCATGTCTCGGTAAAATGTTTACAAAGTCTTCAGCAAACTTTCACACACACCACAAACAGACACGTTGGTCTTCAAGCTCTTTATTCCCACTATGTCACTAATCCGACGAACAGCTTGTACACGTGCTTACTTCAGGTGAAGTAGCTCGACGACTAATGCTCATAGCCAAACAGGACAAATGACAGTTTGTTGTCAAGACTTGCCGCTAGGTGCGCTCAGTAGTCTCACCGGTCCTTTTCTGCCGGTTGGAGCGCTGTTTAAAATGTTCGCTCTGTTTTAAAACACACCTGGAAAGAAGTCAAATGTCCTAGTGAAATCGTAATGAATTACATTAATTTTGAAGTATAAAACATCCACTAGTTTATGCTGGTAAATGTCTATGATATTCTGCAAAAGTCAATGGTTATTTGAAGGATATAATACGAGCAGAAAGGATCGTTGATTTTTTTAAATGTCAGAAGTAGAATTTAGGTAAATAGCGGTATAAAAACAGAAAGTGAAGACCTGGAATATGAAATGGTGAGCATTGACCTAATCCATCTGAAGGATGGTAGAAGAGTCAGAATAGAAAATCGGCAAAGGATGAAGACAGCGTCGTTGATTTGACTTAGACATAAACAGCATTTACACTAAATTCTAGCTGAGATACTTTATGACACCATGATAGTGGTCAATTTATTTGTTTTTGTTTTTTAATTACACAAGAAACCACAAAGAAACAAAGACAAAAAGCATGGATCCCTCAGTTGGACTCACTAAGTCGTTGGGAAAGTAAACATCAAAGCTTGAAACTGAACACATCTTTTTCCCCCGCTCGAAAGTTAAACATGGGAAGTAAAAGCATGGTGCCGTGTTGTTGTTTTCCTATATTATACAAGTACGTATTTTAGGACTCCATACAGGTTTTGAAACATGTCTCTCTGATGGATCTGTATACAGTTTTACTTTGTATTTTATCAGTTACTGGAACTCAGCTAGCAATTCATTCAATTCTCCTTCACTGAATATCAACAACTTTGTTTGAACACCAAATTGCTGGGTACCGCATCATCACACGCAAAACATTTATAGCAAGGTACTGGAGAAGAGCATGGCTAAGAAGAAACTGACATGGGAACTGGAGAATGGCAGAGTTTCCAGGCACACTAGACAACAATCGTTCCGGCAGAGACACAACTAGCAACACATCCATACTGGTATATGATCTTTATGAAGGGTTTCAGAGGAAACAAAAGACGGCAGCTGTTACAGCTGATCTGCAGGATGCCTATAACAGAGTTGACTACACAACATTCCAGTGCCTTATGTCGGAAATGGGCTTTGACACCTGGATCGTGCGGTGGGTAGCCTCAGTGTTTCTAAAGAGAACTGTGGCACTGTGATATAAAGCATGGACCTCGGAGCCTAGGATCATTGCGCCTGGACGACCTCAAGGCTCTCCACTGAATATATTTTCAACATATACACTGCCAGGATTGCGCAGCTGCACTAGACTCAATCAGCTCAATCAGCAGGCGCACGGGCCAGTGGGTGTTGCTACGGATGACGGAGCGCATATGGGAATTCCTGGAGTGTGGGGATGCCAGTCTCTGATTAATGATTACAATTCTGTGTGAAAAAAAAAACGTATTAAATAAATTTTACACCTAGATGTCTGGAACTTACCAACCAGTTCGCTGCATTCAGTGAGGTAGAGGAGACAGATATAGATGACTTATGGCATTATTATAGCACAGCTATAATTAGTTAAAACAAATGCTGGACTGCAAACAACAAATAGAAAAGCATGGATATCAGACAACTCATGGAAATACATACATGAAAGACGAGCAGCCAAATTAGCCATGTTGAATGTAAAAACAGATCTTCGAAGAGATTTGACAAAAGCAACATACAAAGAACTAGACAATAAAGTTCTTTATTTGGAATAAAGTTCAGCTAGAAGGGATAAAAGAGAATACATGGACAATATGGCGGGAGAAGTGGAGAAGGCAGCAAAAACAGGAGACAGCAAAACTCTATGTAACATACAAAAGAGGCTAACAGGTACTATTGCATCCAAAGAAAGACCAATCCTTAGCAAAACTGGCACACTTTTAACACAAAGACAAAAAACAAAGATGGGCCGAACACTTCCAAGAATTACCACATCCAAAAGAACTGATAGACCTTGGAACTGATTCACCATTCCCACAGCTAAATGTAAACCTAGATGAAATTACATTGCATGAAATTGAAACAGCAGTGAATCTAATGGGTAACAACAAAGCTGCAGGTGAAGATGAAATAACAGCCGAAATGTTAAAAGCTATTAATATAGACACCACGAAACAACTACAGAGAATGTTCAGTAAAGTTTAGAAAGAAGAAAAAGTCCATTCTAAATGGAAAAAAACGAATCATTCTTAAAATATCGAATAAAGCAATAATAAACAAACCGTAGCGATAGCAACAACTGGAGAGGAGTAACTTACTACCAGCTGTGTCAAAAGTATTTTGCAAAATTATTCTGAATAGAATTCAAGATATAGTGGATACTTTAATGAGAGATGAACAGGCAGGATTTCCAAAAGGGAGAAGCTGTCTCGACCAGATCTTTACTCTAAGTATAATACTTGAAGAACATATTGAAAAGCAAAGACCGTTAATCCTGAACTTCATAGACTTTAAAAAGGCATTTGATAGAATACACAGAGAATCATTATGAAGCATATATGGAACACCATCTATGATTGTCATCATTAGTAACCTCTACAATGGATATGTTTGTGCAGTCAATACAGACGAAGGAATGAGTGAATGGTTCTACATTGAAACAAGCGTGAAACAAGGATGTATATTATCTCCCTTGCTTTTTGGAATTTCTTTTTCTTTGGCCTGCTGTGTTCCACTTGATAGCTTGTTTGGGATTCACTGATCATTTCTTCTCATCAAGTGACCAACATATGTCCATCTCCTTTTCCTGATCACCCATGAGACTGGTTGTTGTTCAGTCATCTATCTTATCTCTGCATTATTCTTAAATTCGTTCCACTTGATGCCGAGTATTCTCCGTAGGCATTTATTTTCAAAAGAGTCTAATTTCTTGTCTGTTTCTTTAGTTGTTTTCCAGCTTTCGCATGCATAAATGAGGGTAGATATTACATTTGAATTTAATAATATTAACTTGCTTTTTGTGCTTATAACTTTTGAATTCCATATGTTCTCAAGGGTCTAGAAGATTGATGCTGCTTTTGCAATTCTAATCCTAACTTCCTTTCTAGTGTCACCATCCTGGTCTATGTAGCTGCCAATGTATACAAATTGATTGACTTCTTCAATATCTGTCCCTTCTATGTGTATTTTTCCATTTTGATTGATGGGAATTTTCATTATTTTTGTTTTGTCCTTGTTAATTTCAAGTCCTATTTTGCTAGCCAGTGAAGACAGGCTATCTGTTTTTTCTTGCATGGAATTCACATTGTTACTGATAAGAGTTATGTCATCAGCAAAATCAAGATCTTCTAGTTGGGTCCCATGTACCCAGTCAATACCTGTGTTGCCTGTGCAGCATTTTTTCATTATGCAGTCTATTGTAATTCCAAGAAGTAAATGAGACAGTATACATCCTTGTTTCACACCTGTTTCAATCTGGAACCATTCACTCATCCCCTCTTCTGTCTTGACTGCACAAACATATCCATTGTAAAAGTCCTTAATGATGTTGACAATTTTAGATGGTATTCTATATAGACTTAAAATTCTCCATAATGAATCTCTGTGTATGCTATCAAATGCCTTTTAAAAGTCTATTGAAGTTTAGATTATTCAATTCAAATCTAATATCCATCCTCATTTATCCTGGAAAAGCTAAAGAAATAGACAAGAAATTAGACTCTTTCGGAAACAAATGCCTAAGGAAAATACTCGGTATAAAGTGGGATGAATTCAAGAACAACGCAGAGATAAGACAGAAGAGCAAAAATAACCTGTCTCACGGTTGATCAGAAGAAACAATCAAAGAATCCCCAAACAGCTATCAAGTGGAACACAACAGGCCGAAGAAAAAGAGGTCGACCACGTAAAACTCTAAAGAGGACATTGTTAAGAGAAGATAATTCAGTGGGCATAACATTCCTTGATGAGATTGATAAACTCGCCGAAGAAGGACATCTTGGCGAACTAACATGCGGGCCCTATGTGACGTCTAACGGCACGGGAAGGATGTAAGATGTAAGACGCAAGTACTGATAACAATTATCGTGTCTATCTCAAGGTTCTTTACTATCACGAATCTATTTCAATGAGTACAGTCAGAATTAGGGTTGAACAATTTAGTAGAAAGGAAGTAACTCTTGTTTTACGACTTTTTGATCTGGTAACAGTGTTATTCAGGAATAACTTAGACCATATATATTGGCCCAGTTCAGTGTCTACTTTAGTGGCTAACTAACTCTTTAAAAGCGCAGCAGTGAAAGAATCTCACTAAATAATAACTTCATCAACTAACTAATGCCTGTAGTGAGTTTCTGGTGGACAAATTAAAAAAAACAATTCAATGAAGCAACACATTGTAAGATTCAGTTACTGGCCAGGACTACTGCGCACAGACATCATGACTACATCTAGTGTGAATTTCTCTCCAGATTTTGGGACCATCAAAATTGAATAAGAAGGACTTTTTAATTCTGTTATATGAGAGGTTAGTGTCCTGTAACAAGTCCTAACAATCAGCCTCATATGACTGAGTTTAATGCATTACGGAAGACTGTTAGATCTGCTACATCTTCCTAGCATGAATGTCAGAAATAAATTGTTTTTTAGGCGCATGCAGAAATTTGGTCACCAAGAAACATTCACTACATGATGAATTTCAGAAGGAAAAAAAAAACATAAATAAGATCAAGACATTTCCTGTAGGAAATGTAATCCAGGAGGTATGTCCTCTAAAAAACAGATAATGGACAGAAAAGAACACTTGTACCAACAAACGTCTGAGTATTTTCCTTCTCATTGAAAACTTGACACAAGACACAGAGAGCATTCTTGCTGCATTAAAACTCTAATCAATAAAAACAGCAGAGATCACATCAGTAGCTCCTGACTAGCAGTGTGCTTTGTGTTACAGCAGCATTAAGACTCAGTGCAAAAAAATCCCATAAACAGGCAGCATACATGTAACAACGAATAAATTATTATGAACACTAAAATTAAAATCATAGTAAGAGTAGTTATGGAGAAAGTGACAAAAGAGAGAGGATGTAATTTAATTAAATGATGAGTCCCACTATCATCAACATCAGGTGCATGTCGACTGGCGTTGGTTATTATGTCTCTCCACAGTAGCCGGTCCTTTAAGCGGGCCATCAGTTAAGCTAAGATCTCATCTCATACCATCTTGTCAAGCTATCCAGCATTTTTTTCTTTCGATCTTCTCCTGGTTTCTTCTTCTATTTTCCTGTTACTACAATATTTTCAATGTCCCCTCTTCTCATTGCGTGTCCTATGAAAGCACATTTTCTCTTTCATATTTTTAATAAGAATTTTTGGTCTTTCTATCTCTTTTCATACAATTTTCATTAGTAATCTTTGCTATGCAAAAGTAAAAATTCGCCGATTAGACCAACACATACGGGGACATCTGTTGGTTTATTGTGAAACGAAAGAGTATTGTCATTTCCATAATAAATAAGTATAGAATTCAAGATCTGAATAATGAAAAATGTGATAAATGTGCATTGTAACCTTCGAGTCTGTGAGACATTTCATGTGATCTGAAAAGATCTGGCTGAAATTTTTATACGGATTCTTTCGGCAAAATCGTTCACTGAAATGTCCACCGGTCATTTGTACTTCTCGTTAAATGATAAACACATTTATAAGTTTTCTACTGTATAAGTTCATCAGGTTCATTCAGAGAAATTGATTACATCAGCACGGGGTTAACGACTGCATAGCTCGGCAGAATATGGTCAAGAATAAACTAAGCACTGAGCGTGGGAGTATATTACTGCCTGGTTACAGAAAAAACAAACTGTGACGTGAAGTATTTTAATGGTGCGTGCGTGCGTGCGTGCGTGCGTGTGTGTGTGTGTCAGTGCTGCAGTAATTGCATTGTCTGAGGCGCGATTAAAGAAAAGTACACTGTAGAAAGTTTAAAGACAATGTTTAATCTAGTTTTATAATTCATTAAATTAGGTACGATAACTGATGATGACATGAAATATGTTTCTGTTACTGAAATAGAACGAGGTGATTTATTTACACAATTTTTTTGTGTTGCGACACACAGGGATCAAGGTCAGAAAGAAATTGTTGAAAATTCAGCATGGAAGTAAAAAAGCTTAACTTTCCCTGGCCAGGAAACTCTAAGAATGGACAAGGAGGAGATTGCTAGACCTGCTTTGAATAGGCTGTAAACTACTGTTTTTCTAGATCTACTGTGGAATATGAATTTCTGTTTTGGTTTACCTGAGCTACTTTTTAAAAACAGTCCTTTACACATCTCCTTGTATCCTGCACATCAGTTGTAAACCAACCTCCTGTTGAATAGGCTGTATATGGAGGACGACATCGGGTTGAATGACAACATGATGATGATAGAAAACAGTTTCATAAAACATATTTCAGCTGATCCAACCGAAATAAAAAAAACTTTACAGTGACATGCAGTGATAAATGACTGTAGATATTATGTAGTCAAAAGAACACCAAATCTGACTTTAAAAATAAGAATGAATACACAAGAAAATGCTCAGAAACAAATGTTGATTAATCATGGCTGAGCTTAGAGAAAGGAATAGTTAAATTGGACAATCAAAAACAAAAGTTTATATTTTCACAATATTAAGAAAGCTTACCAAAATTAAACAACAACAAAAATTATACCAAGCAAGACTTAGCACGAGAATTAGCGGTTTTATCAAGTGAGGCACACGGGGAAGATAAATGGAAAGATTCTATGGTAGAATTATAATACTGTTTAAGTTAGCTGAGGTGGTCTTTGATCAGAGTAGAATTATCTAGGGAAACTTCATCCACGGTGATGAGCCATAAAATTGGGTATGAGTGAAAAAGATAAATTCAAAGAGAGCCATAAGTGAGAAAAGATTTTAGGATAACAGCAGAGTTCAGACAAGTCATAGACAGAGAGAACTTAAAAAACATTTCAGAATGGCAAAAGAGTTTATACAAGAAGAAATAATGCAAGTTGTTTTCATAAAAGAATATCAGGACTGAGTTCACACAAATCTATAGATAGGAATGGCAGAGATATGCATACAAGTGGCAGACAAAATCTCACAAAATGCAAAAAAAAAAAAAAAAGCCAAAAAGAGAGTCGAGAGATTTTTATAATTCGTTGAAGAAAACGAAAATAAAAGGAGAGAAATACAAATACAGTTTGGGGACAGTTAAATTAGAAATGCTAGCGTAAGTAAAGTATATACTTTAAAGTGATAAATTCGGATTTCAAAATATTCCGTGCAAGATTTGTGTTGAACAGGATCATGATTAGAGGTTGGTTTACAACTGACGTGCAGGATACAAGGAGATGTGTAAAGGAATGTTTAAAATGAGTAGCTCAGGTAAAACAAAATAGAAATGCATATTCCACAGTAGAACTAGAAAAACATAGTAGTTTACGGATGATTAAGAGAAATATAGCACGATAAAGAGGCTACTAGTATTTTCATAAAAATTGTAGGAAGAAAACTGTACTGGTGCACAAAATTCTTGTAGTCTGAATGTAGAAAGCAGACAATATGAAGACTAAATGAAGCCTGTGAAGCGATTCTGATGAAGTTTAACGACAGAAATTAGCGTAAAAGTCAGCGTTTAAAAAAATATTTGTAATTCATTATTAGATGAGGTTAATAAAAAGAAAGCATGAAAACAAATCATCAGTCTAGTTATTATTATCATCGCATTCGAGGCACACCCATACTTGCTCCGCTCTCTGTTTCAGTAACCACTGAAGAGTATGAACACTAACTGTGCCGGTCAGTTAGTTCTGACAACCTCGAATTCTACCAGATCTTCCTTCTCTCCTCCTCACACCTCTGTCTTTCGTTCTCTGTAGATATATATTATCAACACATGCCATTTCCTCCTCTTGCACGTGGTTCTCGGCCACCGATTTCAGTGTATCTGTCCTATCCATAGGAAACATATCTGTTGCAATTACAGACAACATTACCGGCTACCTCACTGCGTCTCACTCCCGCATGGCCTGAGCAATATACCCATGTCAGACTGGTAACTCTAGATTTTCTCAAGAGCTGAGCCCATTCATGACATAGCACGTCTCTCTCTATCTTGCATCGCATGCTTTGAGAGTCCGTCGCCACCACAAGGTGCGTATCATCCTGCCGAACTAGCCAAGACAGAGCATTGGTCACTGTCACAATTTCTACCCGCATTCTCAATGTCGTCGTAAAGGTGGCCATAAAAAATTATGAAAAGGAATATGATCAGTTAATAAATGATGACAGTGGAAATCAAAAGAAGACTAGCAGTTGCATCAGAGAAACTAGCGAAAATGAAGAGCATTTGGCAAGGTACCGAGAATAAAACACATAAGAGCTTACATATTCATAGCGGCAATGTACCAATCCGAAACATGGACACTTAAAAAATCACATAAAAAGATAATAACAGCATTTGAAACGAAATGTTATAGAAAGGTGGTTAGAATATCAGGAATAGACAGAAAATCAAATAAAGAGATATTAATGGGATTAGGTGTCGCAGAAAACGATGCGTAAACGCCATCAAAATTACGCCATCAATTAGCGGAGATACTCCGGCTACTTCAAGAAACATAATGATTTGGAGAGGTTGATAGTAGAAGGCATAGTGCCCGGGAAAAGAGAAAGGGAGCGACATCGCCGCAGGTGGACTCACGATATCACGGAAAGTCTGAATATGTCAACTTGGGCGAGACCGCACTGCATTCAGGGAGCCAGTGAGAATAACATTTTTGAAAGGAACGTCATATGACGAAGGCAGTTCAAATCAAGTTGCTTAATCAAGTAAATCAACGGTTGCAGTATACTATTTCATTTACTTTTAAGGAAAATTTCAGTGTGCTTGATTAAGCAACTGCATCCGTTTATTTACTAATACTCATCATAATTTGTTTCTGCTGTTTCGAGCTTTCCTCCACAAGAAAAAAAATCAACTGAATAAAAAACTCATGCTCGATTTACTCTTTTTAGTACTGAATACATTTGCATAATAAACATTACTGTAGATCAGTGTATCCCAACCTTTCTTCTATTATGCCCCACCTCAACGTCTCATATTTTTGAGCACCTCTCCCCCTCCCTCCTGCAGCATAATAATTAACCAATTTCTGAAAAAAAACATAATACAAATACATCCTAACTGACTCCCCAACCGAAAAAAATCATATATTTCCCGAGCAGGTCGTACGCTTTAGATCATCTCACAGTATTTTTGAGACAGTCATGGAGCTACCTGTCAAGCCAAGAGAGTCGTAAATTTAGCCAAACCTTTTATTTTTAGCAAAGAACATTTGTGCAGGAAAAGCAATCAATATTTAAAAATACATAATTACGGAATAACAAGGGCTGTAACCATGGGAATGCACAAGTACAAGATATTAAGGGATTTTTTTGGCATCAGTTCAGGGCACCATAAGAATGGACAAAGAGAAGGTTGCAAGAGCCACCTTGAATAGGCCGCGTATGGAGGACAACGTCGGGTTGAATGACAACCACATCAGGAGGATGATCGAACTGGGGGAGGGGAGGCGAAGTGCACGTTTTTCTAAACGAAGTGGTTTAGCGCGCATAACCCACAACCAGCGTGTGACTGGCTCCGTCAGCAGGCGTACACTTCAGTGAGTGTTGAAACGGAAGGCGAAGCACACATGGTAATGCCAGGAGTGCATGGGATCCAGACTCTGATTACAGAATACACAGACTTTTGAAGTTAAGGAGAAACACCATAAAGCAATAATAATAATAAACAGCAAAATATAATATATAAAAATAATGTTAAAATTATAATTAGCGAACGAAGAAACTATATTAAGGGCAAGGGAGAAATAATTTGTATGAAGATTATTTGCGATATGAGTGTATTTTAGTGGAAGTTATAGTTAAAAAAAAGTAATAAAAATAGGTTTTTAAAATGCGTAAACAATTCAGATAATAGGAAAATCACAGTTAAAGGACGTTATTTAAAAAGAGTATTAACATCCGGATAGCTAGAGCGAAATAAACATATGTATAAAAGACACTAGAGAACTGTGTCACAAGACCTTTACAGTGAACTTTAAAGCGAGTAGTTTTTATAGCTATATATATATATATAACATTAGGGAGAATAAAAAAGTAAAGGCAAACTGCTAGTAGCAGTAACTTTGAGCAAATGAACATACAGTTATATCACTTCTCTATATTTCGATGCACTTTGGAAAATAACATCGTTCCATTAGCTTCTTCAATCGGTGGGAGAAGCATCTTTCGACGGCTCTTGAATCCAGGTCTGTACAGCTTTCTTAACTTCTTGTGCAAAATTTACTGTACCTCAAGATATCACGTACTATGACATGCCAGGATCTACAGCTGATATAGAAATATGCAGCAAATTTGGACAAGATAAAAAGTGGACAGGACAAAAAGTGGACAAGATAATATGCTGGTCTTCTCTGATCATGACCAGCATCCTGTTCATGTGGCTTGTGCGATGTTAATGGCTTACCACATGAAGACTCGTTGGTTACCTTTGCTCTTCTTTCTTTAAACTTTTCTGCCTATCCATAATCTTTTCTTTGAGTCATGATGTTTCTACTTTTTCATGTTCGCGCTGAACAAACATTCTACAGCGAATTTCAACAGGTTGCACTCCCTCTTCCGAAATAAATCTCACTATGGCGCTCTGCTCCAAAACGATACAATCCTATCTACATTTATTTGACCTTGCCTTCAACTGAATTAAGGCTATATCACTGCGAACATCTTGGTGAGTTTCTCTCAGTTGTCATCGTATAATTTATTGTAAATTTCTTGTATGCTCTGATGCTATTGGCAGTGACATCAGAAAAATACGAAAGCAGTATTGGAAAATTATTGGCGAACTACCTTGCGAGTTCTATGTGACGTTTAACGGCATGGGAAGGATATAGGATACGTATGGGAAACAGACAGCATTTGTACGATCTAACACAAACTACCCATCATGAAAATACATAAAGTGACGGATCAGACACGGATGCGTCCTTTCTGTTTAACCTTTATACAGAGAGGCTATTCTAATACATCAGTGAGATGCCTGAACTAACTATTAATGGACAGCAATCAATAACATATGCAAATGACACCATGCTGATGGAAGAGAACCAAAAAAACGTACAGAATCAAGTGACGCGAATAAACGACACAATTCAAAAGTACAGACTGTAAATAAATACCAGAAAGACAAACGTTTTGGCAACCAGTAGAGAAGAAATAAAACAATCAGCAAATATAAAAATAACTGGACAATTACTTGACCAGATGAAAAGCTTCAGGTATTAGGGACACATGATAATAGAGGAAGGAAAATGTGAAACAGAAATTAATGGACATGCAGTGGTACCAATTAAAGAAGTATATTGGCACCAGTTTATGCCCTATGTGTCTGTTCTTATTATGTTTGTGAACCCACTAAATGATGTGAATTTTTGCCACAAGATAACAACGTTTATATGGCTATTCACAGGGTAAACATCATATCACACTCAACAACATCACAACATCTAGCACAGGCCACCAGTTATCCAACTAGAACGAGAAACATGACAGTACGGAAACTCTACCAGTCAACAGAATTAACAGTTCATGCAACTACATGTATAAATCTAAATTCAACAACCTCTACTGTGAGACGGAACCATGATATAATGTAAATGATTTGTGATGATAAACAACTTCAGACAGACTCATGAGCAACAACCAACGTGAACAGTTCCGACGATCAAACATCTCCATGTGGGATTTACAGAACAAGCATACAAAAAACCAAAAAATACCTACATTCAAAAGAAATCCCTCATAACTCACACAATCCACATCTGTTCTGTGTCTTAACAGGAACAGGATACCTAGCAACTAACACAGTCATACCATAGTTCCAACTTTCAAGCCCAGAGCAGATACAAAAATTTCAGACTAGCATCTTTTCCTGCTCGTCCGAATGTCAAATTTTCCTCTACAAATCACGTGACCTCTCAGTTACCTGATTGGTCAAGCCAACTAGAGGACGTTATTGCAGCAAAACCCGCTCATGAATTAACCACAGTTCCATCTCTTACATATTAACAGAGGAATCAGTCATTTGCACGTCCATTGCGGAACTTTGCCTCCCTAACACTTCTCCTGTTGGCCGCTTTGTTGTAAGCAAGATGCCCTGCCGCCGATTACCTAGTCTTGCAGTCATCTTCGTGTTGGTCTTCCTCTCTTTCATTTTTTCTCATTATGTACTCTTCCAGGACTGTCTTTTCCAAATTCTCATGACGTTTAATGTGTCCAAAATTATTCAGATTTCTCTGTTTAACTTTCCTTACTAACCAACCTTCTTCAATATTAAGTTGTAGTATGGATATATTTGTTCTTTTTTGTGTCCATGATATTTGAAGAACTCTTCTGTAGCATTTACATTCAAACGCATTTAAATATTTCTCGGCTGTTTTGTTAAGTGTCAAGTTCTCACAGGCTTAATTTGCGATAGAAAGATGCGTGCCCTTCAATCAATCAATCAAGTGCCGTGCCGCGTGGCGTAGGCGATCATTTCTCTCCACAATTCCCTATCTTTAAACTTGATTATGAGATCCGCCGGTGACTTTCTTTCTAGCCACGCTGACAGCCCATTCAGTAACTTCTTTCTCTGTCTTCCTCTGTCTCTTCTTCCCTCAGTTTTTCCAATTGTCATAATGTGTTCCAATTTTCCTCTTCTCAGAAAATGTCCTACAAATCTGGCTTATATGTAATTTGCCCTTTAACTTCAGCCTCTGTTAAGATTTCTTCGTTGGTTTTCTTAGCTGTCCATGGTACCCTCAACATCCTTCTTATGAACCATATTTCCATGGCCTCCATTTCTCGCTATACTTTTTTATTCATGGACCATGCTTCACATCCATAAAACAAAATTGATGGCATTCCCTGAAAAATCTTATTTTTGTAGTTCTGTCTGTCCCTCTCCCCAGCTTCTTTGGAATTTTCTGAAGAGCGACAGATATCTTCCTTTTAATTTCCCTCACTGTATCTCTATTATTAGTTAGTGATGATCCAAGAAAAAAGCATAAATACTAAATTGAAGACCCTTGTTGAAGTGAAGAAAACAAGAGTACGACAACGACATAGATGGTTGAACAACGCTAAGAGATGGACAGGAACGAGCTTGCCCTAGTGCACTACAAAGGCAAGTAACAGAGCAGACTGGAAATTCGTTGCAGCCAACCTTCCGTGTAGAGGCGGCACAAGATGGTGGTGATGACTTTTTTGTTTGTATTATTGTCTCTCTATACCGAGTGACCTGATGGATATGCTAAAAAAATTAAAAAATCAAACTGGCTGTATGAAATTCAGTGGTTCGAAACCATGTAGATGATATAAATCTGTCAACATACATTCATTAATGTACCGAGTCAGGAAGAATTTAAAGGAAATGAAATAGCCGATCAATTCTTCCATGATTATAGTGGACGGCATTAAATAAATGGATCAGATATTTTATTTGCTCCAAAATAAGCTGATCAAACAAAAGATTTTAAAGATAATTGTGAATGGGTAGCCTTGTCGAAAACAATGGAGCCATGTGTGAAATTTCCACTTGCAAAACAACTCTTAAGGGATCTAGAATAATGGTCACCCAACATAACATGCGTTTTATCAGTCATTGTATGCTGATGGAGATATTAAAGAGAAGAGAGAACCCATGATATGTAAGGAGTTCAGAGATGCTAACGTCTGTTGTTTTTAACTGATAAGTTTCAGTCTCACCACCCAGTTGTCAGGAAACGTAGAATTTTGAAAAAGAAAAATAAAACTGACTATAGATCTGGACTTATAACCAGAACCTGAGTCAAGTACGTGAATGTTTTAGATATGAATTGCACATACATTTCCTTTCTGTCTCCTTCATTTCGATGGTTTTGATATTCTTGTGGTTTAGTGTGAATTGTGCTTTAATTTGAGCGTCCAGATATACTACTGCCAAAAAGTTAAGGGCCACTACTAAAATCCTTGCCTAAAAAATAATGTGTGGCCAATATCAGAAAAATTAATAACAGATTTAACTACACTTAAAATGCTACACATTCTTACAGATCTTATGCAAATGTGATAATCTTTAAAAAAGTTATAAGCCTGAAATGTCACTCACCATACGAGCTCGATGAGGTCATCCTGTAAGACTGCAACACCACAGATGGCCTGCAGAGCAGGCTGAATAAGAGGTCGTAATATCTCATCATGGTACTTTAGGCCGGTCAGTGTGACATGAGTGACATAAAAAGGGGTCTTGTCTTATCCACTGAAGCCAACCCAGACCATGACAACATCCTCCGTAGCGATCCACTTCTTGAATTGTGTCATCAGTAAAACGCTCTCCTTGCCTTCTTCAAACACGAATCCTGCCATCATTAAATGACTGAATGATGCAGGTCTCCTCGTCTGTAAAGAGAACTTGACTCCACTTTCCTCTTGTCCACCTGATGTGCTCACGATACCAGGCAACACGGGCTCTGTGATGAGCTGGTGTTGAGAGGGATTCTGACTGATTATCTTCGCGAAGCAAGTCCGAATTCACGTAACCATCTACAAACTGTCATCCTGCTGGGGTTAAATGTTTGCAAGTTTCAGCAGCTGATGTGGTAGAGTAGTACAGGTAACTGTCCGATGGCCCATGGCAAACAACAAGATATATCTGTCTTTCTGCTGCCACGTATCATGGACGTCCTGAACGGTTTTGCTCTTCTATTCCTCTCGTGGGTTTAAATCCCCGCAAAAGCCTTTGGATGATACATTGTGAACTCCCAAACGTCTTGCAGTCTGTCCAGCTGATTCGTAATTCTCCACCCAAGCAATAACTAGGGTGTTAAGACTCCCTCTCAAGCCCATAGGTTTTGCAACTGGTAAAAGTGTCCTTTTATCACGAGTGAAAATACGAATGAAAAGTGACATCTGTTCAGTAAGAGTCCCAATTGGACTTGCATCACGAATCAGTATGATTTTCTACCTGCGTGAGATGGCTGTTCTAAATTTACACTTAACGTTCCTGGACGTGATGTTTACACTCAGCATGATAATCAGGTGGAGATGAGATAACATCCAAAGTGTTAAAAGTTATTAACAGTGACAACATGAGCCTACTACAGAGAATGTTTAATAAAGTTTAGAAAGAAGGAAAGATCCCTTCTAAATGGAAAAAAGAATCGTTGTTAAACTACAGAGAAAAGGCAACCTTTGCGACTGCAATAATCGGAGAGGTATAACCTTATAATCAGTTGTTTTTTTCACACAACTTTGCAAAGTCATTCTGAATACAATTAAGGATGTTGTGGATTCCGCAATGAGGGAAAAACAAGTAGGATTTCGAAAAGGGAGAAGCTGCCTTGACCAGATATTTACTCTAAGAATAATACTTGAAGAACATATTTAAAAGCAAAAACCAATAGTCATGAACTTCATAGACTTTAAAAATACATTTGATAGCATACACATAGATTCATTGTGGAGAATTTTAACATTATATGGAATACCACCTAAAACTGTCAAAATAATTAAGGATCTCTACATCGGAAATGTTTGTGCACTCGAAATAGAAGAAGGAATGAGCGAATAGTTTCAGATTGAAACAGGCATGAAACAAGAGTGTATACTATCTCCCTTGCTTTTTGGAATTGCCATAGACTTCATAATGAAAAAATGCTACACAAGCAGCATTGATTGGGCACATGGGACCCAACTGGAAGATCTTGATTTTGCAGTTGACATAACTCTTATCAGTGACAATGTGAATTTGATGCAAGAAAAAACAGATATCCCGTCTTCACTGGCTAGCAAAATAGCACTTGAAATTATCAAGGAAAAAACAAAAATAATGAAACCTCCCATTAATCAAGAAGGAAAAATGTACGTAGACGGATCAGCTGTTGAAGAAGTACATCAATTTACAAAAACCTTGCCAGCTACATAGACCAGGATGTTGACACCAGAAAGAAAGTTAGAATTAGAATTGCAAAAGCAGCACTGATCTTCAAGAACATTGAGAACGTATGATACTCAAAAGTTATACGCACAATAAACAAGCTACGTTTATTCAGTTCAAATGTAATATCTACCTTCGTTTATGCATACGAAAGCTGGGAAACAGAAACAGACAAGAAATTAGACTCTTTTGAAAACAAATGCCTAAGGAAAATACTCGATATAAAGTGGAACGAATTCAAGAACAACGTAGAGATAAAGCAGATGAGCAAACAACAACCAGTCTCATGGGTGATCAGAAAAATGAGATAGTGTGTCGATCACGTGAACTTGGATCATTACTAACTAATAATGTAGATACAATAAGGGAAATTAAAAGGAGGAGATCTACCGCTCTTTAAAAGGTAAAGCAACTAAATAAGCTGTGGAGAGGAACAGATGGAACTACAAAAACACATTTTTAAGGGCATACGTTTTTCCCATCGCAACATATGCCTGTGTGACCTGGACACTTAAAATAACAGCTGGGAAGCACATACATATCTTTGAATGAAAATGCTGCATAAGAGTTCTTCAAATATCATGGACACCAAAACGAACAAATATATCCATACTACAAGAACCTAATATTGAAGAAAGCTTGCTAGTAAAGATGATTAAAGAGAGAAAACTTAAATATTTTGGACACATTAAACATCATGATAATTTAGAGAAAACCGTCTTGGAAGGGTACATAATGGGAAAAAGAAAGAGAGTAAGACGAAGACGAAGATGGCTGCAAGATATCGTTGATGATCTGCAAATGGATGCATCAGCAGCAGGGCATCTTGCTTACAACCGAGAGGCCTACAGGAGTGTTGTTAGGGAGCAAAGTTCCGCAAGGGACATGCAAATGAGTAAAATGAGTATATTTTTGTGGTTATTATTAAAGTGAATGTTTCCATTTTTTTCGTTTCGTTTTAACCATTACCATGTTCTTCGTTATACTTGTAAACATATGCAAATGGCGCAGTATGTTGCAAATGTAGCAAAATGACCATGTTACACGACCTGATTCTTTAATGGGTTGGAACCCGATTTATAGAATTACTTAAATCAGACTGATTTCATATATCGCATCAATCCATCCTATCTATCCAACATCTGGAGCTGTTTTGTGAGTGCGAAGTTTTTCAGTGATTGAGATTATTTTTGTCTTTTGAAAGTTTTTGTGGACACCGAAATGTTTATGTTGGACAAAAGTGTTAGGTGCTTCCGCTTCACACATTTGTTTTTTTAAATTTATGTTTCCATATCACAATTTATTCAGTCTTTTATTTAATTAATTTGTCACTTCTTATCTGTCTGTCTGTCTGTCGGTCCGTCCGTCCGTCTGTCTGTCTGTCTGATGTAGCCTCTGAGGGAAATTTATAAGATTGTGTAAAACTATTTCTCTTGGTTTCTCTTCCCCCCCCCTCCCCTCTACACATACACCGTTCCCACATTCCTACTTATCCTATTGATTAACTATTTTGTTTTCCAGCTGTTGGAGGTAACCCTCCAGGCCCCGGGGAGATACATCATTTAGACACCCCCCCTCACTGAACCTGTAGTAATAGGTTTTGATGTTACTCAATGATTTCATGGCTTGGCTTAATCAAATGTGAGACTGTTTTTTTTTAGATTTTTTTCTTTCCTCTTTTTCTCTTTCTTGACAGAAAACCTGTGAGAAACACGTTCATAAACAGTAGAAAATACACCATACTGTGGATTTGGAATTCGTCAAACAGTAAAACACACAGCCTACTGTGTTACTGTACAAATATTCTAACATTCTCCGTTGCTTGTAGGAAAAAAAATTCTGTTATTGCAATTTAGCAGAAAATTTCATGGTATCAGTTTAGCTGAATTGGCTATGGTACCAATATAACCAAATTTCGAAACGTTGGCACCTATGAAGCAGTATCATATGCCATTATGAGGATTCAGTAAAGATGCGTGATCTAAATTACAACATAGCATTGGTATTGCTGAACGAGTGCACAAAAATGAAATAGACAACCAGGAAACAGTTAACCCAACCCCCACCCACACACACACAAACACACACGCAAACACACACGCACGCACAGCCGTTGATCTTCATTCAGACTGAGACGTTCGAAATATGTAAATCAAATCAAAATGCATATATATATATATACGCAAATACACACACAAATCAATTAATTCACTCCAGAAGATGATGATAGGACATATGAACTTGATGAACATGTACGATATTACATATCAAACCTAATACAACAAGATGAATGTAGTTCTGGACGGTTTACTAGATAAACTAAAGTCACTGCCTTGAGAACTAACATAAGCTAGCACATAACTATCAAACTACATCCTAGCATTTAAAACTAAAATTATCCCTAACCGCAGATAACGGACTCATTCACATCTCATCGCTACAATAAATCATACACCAGTGTCGCTGAATCTCGAATGTCCTAGATAAATTCTCATTGACAAGCATTAACTACACGAGATTTTTCTGACTTTCATGCCAACAATAGTCTTCAATCACGCATTCTCAAGGGAAGGAATTATGAAAATTTTAATAATTGACATAAACAATGAAGGACGTTAATTCCCCTAACTTCCAAAAATATTCTCTCCCTTGTAACATTCTGTTACAGGAACTCCAGATAGAATGAGAGAATGAGAGAGGGGAATGTCGAGGACCATTATAGCATTTTGTTAAAGAGAAAGTTTGAGAAAAGTGTCACACTGACATTTCTGACTTTCGCCCTTGACAGGTTCCTGAGACAAATGAAATAGTCACTGTCCCACATAATTTCTTTCATACACCAATTCTTCAGTGATTCAGTCTCAAAGTTGTTTTCAGTTTCTCTGATAGTTGCCTCCTCTTTACAGCCTACTCCAGCATTCCTTTTACAAATAAATGACTTGAAAGAAATTTATGATCATCACGGATAATCAGGTTATGTAAATGGACTAGAGGAATAGTGAATCAACACACAAATGGTTCTTCAGATTGAGAGATATACGTTGGCTGAGATGAAGTACTTATGGGCTCATGCGATCTGTATAGTCGACAGTTTATCTAGTGCATTGTGGATCGATTTTTTACGCTCTGTTGGTTAATATAAATTCCGTAAAAGATTCTACCTTATGTGTTTCCCCCATTTTGGCATCCTTTTCCCTTTATTTTTTGTCGAGATAATGTCGGTACGCTAGGAACATGATCCTTACATCCTAGATAAATCCATAATAAATGTAGTGTCATCTGCAAAGTACCTTTAAATTTGCACAAACTGATTACACCAGTTCTGCTGTTGTTGCTGTTGTTGTTGACCATTCTTATTAATCTTTAGCGTGATGTTAGCGTCTGCCATTATAGTACTGTATTCCCAGTTTTCATCATAGCCACAGCAGAGTCAGAGAGCATAGAGTATACAGTTACCCTTGGAAAAATCTCAGACAAGGCATTTCAGACGTGAGGGAAAAAATAATGGTAACAGAATGGGCGTGACAGGAACGAAGGGCTCTGGTAGAACAAACGGCCACCTAGTTAAGAGAGTAAAGCACACTGTCATTCAGTCACCTAGTTAAGAGAGGAAAGCACACTGTCATTCAGTCACCTAGTTAAGAGAGGAAAGCACGCTGTCATTCAGTCGCCTAATTAAGAGAGGAAAGCACACTGTCATTCAGTCGCCTAGTTAAGAGAGGAAGGCACACTGTCATTCAGTCGCAGATAGCCATTTCATATTTCAAAAAAAAATTCGTTACTCCAGTTTCAATGGCTGTCTGAAATTGCGACACCCACAAAGGAAATGAGGTTATAACAGAAATTCAGTCCAACGTAAGTACCCAGTTTGAGATATAAACACACGCACTCGGTCTCCTGCAAATGGCTAGTGCAAACTCTACAATAACAGCGAAAAAAAAACTTTTTTTAACGAAGGTAGCTTCAGCTTATTATCTGAGGTATTCATTCTCAACAATAAACAAGGAAGTTTGTGTATAGTAAGGCGATGGAGTATAGTGTGCATTGTTAGTGTTCGAAAAGTAGCTGACAAAACATTTTATATATATATATATATATATATAATATATATATATATATATAGAGAGAGAGAGAGAGAGAGTGAGAGAGAGCATATAAGAGATATAAAAAAATGGCAGACAGAGCATTTTAGACGTGAGACATAGAAAAATAGCAGACAGAGCATTTTAGACGTGAGGGATAGAAAAATACCAGACAGAGCACTTTAGACGTGAGACATAGAAATATACCAGACAGAGCACTTTAGACGTAAGAGATAGAAAAATAGCAGACAGAGCACTTTAGACGTATGAGATAGAAAAATAGCAGACAGAACATTTTAGACGTAAGACATAGAAAAATAGCAGACAGAGCACTTTAGACGGAAGAGATAGAAAAATAGCAGACAGAACACTTTAGACGTATGAGATAGAAAAATAGCAGACAGAACATTTTAGACGTGAGACATAGAAAAATAGCAGACAGAGCACTTTAGACGCGAGGGATAGAAAAATAGCAGACAGAACATTTTAGACGTGAGACATAAAAAATAGCAGACAGAGCACTTTAGACGTGAGACATAAAAAATAGCAGACAGAGCACTTTAGACGTCAGGGACAGAAAAATAGAGAAGATAGAAACAAAAGAAAGAAAATTACCGTGACCACGAAATCTACTATAATGAGTAGCCGCCAAACTATCCTGTGTAACAATGTTGTGTTTATAGAGTGAATTCTGTGCAACAATGTTGTATTTATAGAGCGAGTCAAAATTTTCTCTCTTCTAAGTCTTCATGATCGTAACAATCCTATTATAGTTTTTCTTTAATCAGTAGAAATTATTTGGCTCTGCGGAGACTGTTCAAAAACATTTAGTTTGTTCACTTTATTAGAACTGGTCTTCTCGCTTAGAGAAAGCTAATTATCAACTGTAACGAGGAAATTAATCTGAGCGGTTCAGTGTACTTCATTCTACCACATGTTAGCAAAACCTCATGGGTACACATCCGACAAGCAGATGGAGTTGCCTTCAGATCCGTTGTCCCTCCTCAGACAACCCATTAGTGATATCTTTTATGTATCATTTTTCACTGGGCAGGCCGACCACCCACAACCCAGCGCGTCACATGGATCTTGAACAACCTCCAGAAATATGTGATGACCGCGAATACCGACTTGCTGAAATAAGAGGCTCGGGCGAACTTGCCGCAGACCAACCCTATAAAATGCGTCATAGTTCAGAGAAGTGACTGTCGGGAGAGTGAGAGGTACCTTAAAATCTCTAAGCTCCTGCTACTTGTGGATACAACAAAAGTCCTAATGCTAGCGGAGAGACTAAACGAGCCGTCAGAAAGCAACGCAAAACACTGTTTTAACTCCCAATAATACTCATGCAGATCTACAAAATTAAAGTGACGTTAACGGGTGCTCAGATGGAGCAGCCTCGTCCGGTAGAGCATTTCAAGTGTCACAGGTGATTCCAGATTGGCATCAAGCTACTGCTGGCAAACAAATTCAAACTCACAAAATGGAATGTGAGAACATCATATCGATTTAGAAAATGTAATAAATGAAATGGAGAGAATTGATAATAACATCATGCGAATGAGCAGTCAAATTAGACATGTTGAATGCAAAAGCAGATCATGAAAGAGATTTGGCAAAAGCAAAATACAACGACATAGACAAGAAAGTAAAAAGTTCAGCTAGAAGGGATAAAAGAGAATACATAGACAATATGGCGAAAGAGGCAGAAAAAGCAGCAAAAACAGGAGACAGCAAAACTTTATATAACATACAAAAGAGGCTAACAGGTACTATTACATCTCAAGAAAGACCAATCCTTAGCGAAACTGGAACACTATTAACATCATACAAAGACCAAAAGCAAAGATGGGCTGAACACTTCCAAGAAATACTCAATCGACCACACACAAAAGAATTGTTAAACCTTGAAACTGACTTACCAGCCCCACAACTAAATGTCAACCTAGATGAAATTAAACTGCATGAAATTGAAACAGCAGTGAATTTAATGGCTAACAACAAAGCTGCAGGTGAAGATGAAATAACAGCCGAGATGCTAAAAGCTATCAATAGTGACAACATGAGACAACTACAGAGAATGTTTAACAAGATTTGGAAAGAAGAAAAGGTCCCTTCTAATTGGAAGAAAGGAATCATTGTTAAAATACCAAAAAGGGCAACCTTAGTGACTGTAACAACTGGAGAGGAGTAACCTTAATATCAGTTGTGTCAAAAGTATTTTGCAAGGTCATTTTGAATAGACTCAAAGATATAGTGGATACTGCAATGAGAGAAGAACAAGCAGGATTTCGAAAAGGGAGAAGCTGTCTCGACCAGATCTTTACTCTCAGAATAATACTTGAAGAACATATTGAAAAGCAGAAACCTTTAATACTGAACTTCATAGATTTTAAAAAGGCATTTGATAGCATACACAGAGATTCATTATGGAGAATTTTATGTCTATATGGAATACCATCTAAAATTGTCAACATCATTAAGGACTTATACAATGGATATGGTTGTGCAGTCAAGACAGAAGAAGGGATGAGTGAATGGTTCCAGATTGAAACAGGTGTGAAACAAGGATGTATACTGTCTCCTTTACTTTTTGGGATTACAATAGACTTCATAATGAGAAAATGCTGCACAGGTAACACAGGTATTGATTGGGTACATGGGACCCAACTAGAAGATCTTGATTTTGCTGATGACATAACTCTTATCAGTAATAATGTGAATTTCATGCAAGAAAAAACAGATAGCCTCTCTTCACTGGCTAGCAAAACAGGACTTGAAATTAACAAGGACAAAACAAAAATAATGAAAATTCCCATCAATCAAAATGGAAAAATACACATAGAAGAGACAGATATTGAAGAAGTCAATCAATTTGCATACCTTGGCAGCTACATAGACCAGGTTGGTGACACTAGAAAGGAAGTTAGGATCAGAATTGCAAAAGCAGCATCAATCTTCAAGAATCTTGAGAACATATGGAATTCAAAAGTTATAAGCACAAAAACCAAGTTAAGACTATTCAATTCAAATGTAATATCCACCCTCATTTATGCATGCGAAAGCTGGAAAACAACTAAAGAAATAGAAAAGAGATTAGACTCTTTTGAAAACAAATGCCTAAGGAAAATACTCGGCATCAAGTGGAATGAATTCAAGAACAATGCAGAGATAAGACAGATGACTGAACAACAACCAGTCTCATGTGTGATCAGGAAAAGGAGATGGACATATGTTGGTCACTTAATGAGAAGAAATGACAAGAGAATCCCAAAACAAGCTATCAAGTGGAACACAACAGGCCAAAGAAAAAGGGGCAGACCGCGTGAAACTCTGAAGAGGACATTATTAAGAGAGGCCAAGTTAACAGGCATAAAATCCTTTGATGAGGTTGAAAGACTCGCCGAAGACAGGAAAAATTGGCGAACTACTTTACGAGCCCTATGTGACGTTTAACGGCACGGGAAGGATATAAGATAAGATATAAGATAAGAATGAGTGAAGTGAGATGGTCAGGCGCAGACACAATTGAGTCAGGACATTTCACTCATTAGGGGATAGACATGAAAGAGGAGTAGGGATAAATCTTTGATGAAGAAGTAACAAAACAATTAAAGGATTTTGAAATATTTCAAATCGAGTGCTGTTTTATTTGACAGGAGGGCCTATAAATGTAAACAGTGTACAAGCATATCTTCAACAGCAAACAGTCTGAAGAAGATATTCAGATATACTATAAACACTTAGAACAAGCTATGAGGCACAACAAATTACTTGAAGTTGATATTGTACTTGGTGATTTAATGCACAAGTTTGGAAAAGATTTAGTAGGAGACTATGATCTGGAGTTGAGAAATGAACCAGGAGACACATTAATATAACGGGAAAAAATGCACAACATGATTACTAGAAACACATTGTTTACGAAAATGTGAGAGGACTGGCTACATGGACCTTTAATCAAACTGACGACATCCTCATTAATACAATATTCCGTGAAGCCTCATTATTAACAACAAAAACCACGTCAGTAGCTGACTGCAGTAGTGACCATGACACATTACGTGGCAAAATATGAGTAACGCTAAAGAAAACATACAGAAGGGTGTAAAACTGAAAGTTTGACATGGACCTTTTAAAAGCAGAGAAGAACTAAAGGACAGATACATACCTGTGGTTGTGAATAGATACAATGCATTTAGCAAAAAGACAAATTATTGATGGACGGTGGGAAATGCTGCGAGATTCAATATGAACGGTGGGAGGTGGGAAATGCTACGACATTCAGTCTATCAAACAGGAAGAAAAATAATGCTGGAGAGAAAAGAAACGACGCAGAAATAATGGATGATACCAGACATAATGCATTTCATGGATAAAAGAAGACATTATAAAAAGAACACAGAAAAGCATGACTGACAAATGGATGAGAAGCAAATGCAAACAATCAGGTGAGCAGTATAGGCAAACTGAAGGTACATCATCAAAAAGATTTTAAAAGTAAGCGCACACACAAAAGTTAACTTGTAGGGAGTAGACAATAAAGCGATAGTTCATTCATTCATTTGCATGTTCCTTGTGGAACTTTGACTCATGAACATCACTCCTGTAGGCCTCTCGGTTGTGAGCAAGATGGCTGCTGCTGATGCATCCATTTGCAGATCATCAACGATGTCTTGCAGCCATCTTTGCCTTTGTCTTCCTCTCTTTTTTTTCCCATTATGTACCCTTCCAAGACGGTTTATTCTAGATTATCATGCCGTTTAATGTGTTCAAAAATATTTAAGTTTTCTCTGTTTAATATTCTTTAGTAGCCAGCTCTCTTCAATATTCAGTTCTTGTAGTATGGATATATTTGTTCTTTTTTTGTGTTCATGATATTTGAAGAGCTCTCTGTAGCATTTACATTCAAAGGCATTTATGTGTTTCCCAGCTGTTTTGTTAAGTGTCCAGGTCTCACAGGTATATGTTGCGATGGGGAAAATGCATGTCCTTAAAAATCTTATTTGTGTAGTTCTGTCTGTTCCTCTCCACAGATTCTTTAGTTGTTTTACTTTCTGAAGAGCGATATATGTCCTCCTTTTAATTTCCCTCATTGTAGCTCCATTATTAGTTAGCAGTGAACCAAGATATTCAAAACTCTCCACTTCTTCCAGCTTTTCCTCATTGATACATATTTCAGATGCCTTATTTGTTTTGTCAGTTGTCATCAATTTAGTTTTCTTTGCATTAACATAGAATAGACTATTCCTAAGGACTGAAATAATTAGTTTTTCCATTCCTTTCTGCGTTGTGGACAGTAGTACTGTGTCAGCAGCATATCTAATCTCTGGTATTTCATAACCTCCAATTGTTATGGCATCGTAATATTCTTTGTCAATATCTTCTCTAACATTAGTCATTATATTTTCAGTGTACAAGTTAAATAAGTAAGGTGACAATATGGTGTAACAGAATAGCAATTCTGTTCAGAGATTAATTGTGTAGCGCTAATAAATTGTGTTGCGTAAACTACGTCATTAGGAAGCCCGTGTGCAAAAAGTCGTTAGAAAGGTCCGTGTGAAAAAGCCGGTCGTTAGGCAGTCTATGTGTGGAACGTTGAATTGGATGGACGTGTTGGGCGAACGAGAATGGGGTAGAGCGAGTCTTGTTGTCAGAATTAGTTTAGTTTGTTTTTTTCTGTGTGGCTGCAGTCCTTGGTAAGCCTGTAAGTATGGTTTTTGGTATGAATAAATCATTTGTAAGGTTTTCCTTGCCCATGTGGCGTAGATATTTCACGCCGGGCATTTGTTGCTGTAAATTTCTGTAATAAATGTGTGTTGTCTGATGATAAACTACACCAATTGGCTTTGTGGAAATTCTCATTGTTGACCAGTTTGTTTTGGTCGGAAGACTGCCAAGTTATGTTCAAGTTGTTGTATTTGTACTATCTTTTGTGGAGTTGAAAGCCTGGGTGTCTTGTTGTATTTTCTTAGTGTATAATACAGAAAATTAGGTGATGGTTAGAACACCAGCAACAAGAAGAAACTTATAAGTTGAAACTGTACTCCACAAGAAGATTCAATCAAACCAGTAGTCTCCTTGTAAGGGGAATCCTGTTACACTGGTGCCGTTGAACCTGCTTCTGTGGCGTCGTTGATACTGCTTTAGTTGGCGCCGTGACCAGCGCTTTCTTTCACGGTCTGGCACAAAGTGTTTTAGTTGTTGCTCGTGGGCTGCTGGTTTCATGCACGGCTCATACTTCTAATTGTGAAGTCTTGGCAAGTCTCCAGGTTGTAGTATTTTTGTCTCCAGTTGTGTAGTACACACAAAGTTTTGTCTATTGTTACCATGCCCTAGATTACGATTGTCGATCGATGACCTGTTTACTTGGCCTCGGTTTCGGCTTTCAAACATGGTAGACTCTGTTTTGGTCAACAGCAAATATGTTGTAGAGTAAGGATAGCTAGCTTAGGTGTTGGAAGCTGACTACAGATAGATTAGGAGTTGATAGGTTTGTAGTTAGTTAAGGAGTCAAGATTGGAGTTGGTTAGCTAGCTAGTGTTCGAATTTCGGTTGGTAGTTCTGTCAGCATTGGCTTCCCGACATCTTCTGCCGGAGAAGACAAGGAGTCTAGATTAGGACAGGGTTGAGTTGCATTGGCGTCCTTTTCTTCCTTCGAATTGGCGTCAGGGGTGTGTTGGCGAGACTTGGTGGCGTCTACTCAAGGCGGCGACGATGTCCGGCTTGCAGAATCTTGGGGGGCACCTCTAGCTCCTGGCCCCTAGGCAGCATAGTGGATGAAGCCATACCAGTGAAGCTGATCCTGAACCAGTATCCTGTCAGGAACCAGTGCAGCTTGTACGGTACATTTCGCTGGTACTATGTAGGAGGGGACAGGTAACAATTTGTAACTTAACTGTGACCTCTGAAATTTTCAGCAAGAAGTCAAGCCAGATTATGCAGATTGAACATTATTAATTATAGCAAATAGTGAATGTTGGATTTATTTACTGTCATTCTCTTTGGAAGTTTATTGGACAATTGAGTAGTTCTGATTCATCCACTCACCAGACATTCATATGGAGGGATATAGTAACTTTTTGGACTACCTTCACCTGTGGAAAAAATTTGTTTTTGGAAATGAACATTCTGTTGATTGGAAGTTGCCAGATATGCTTCTTCTGGATAGATTATCTAGAAATTTCAGGAACATTATTGTGTTTATACATTAGGGACAGTTATTTTGTACTGATGTGGAATTTTTCTGGATTGCAATTAATTAGCATTTAGTTTACCATTTTGTTGTGATTTTGCATTGGCAAGGATGATATTGATATTTGACATTAGTGTATGTGTCATTCATTTCAGTTTTTTACTCTGATAGGTGCTAGAAAACTGAGGATTCTTAGTTAAAATTTTTCTGGAAGATTGCCATTTGCTGTTATAACTTATTTAACTAAAAAGTACAGTAATTATTCTGGACTGTATTAGGTGCCAGTATGGGTTGGATTATTTGGAGTGGATTGGATATTGCTAATATTGTTTTTTTTGTTTTGTTATAGATCATTGGTTACATGTCTGAGTTTTTCCAGAAAGAGTCATGTTACTATGGAAGAGGTTAGGCTTTGTCATGCAGTGCATTGGAAATGTACCAGAAGCCCTGGGAGATTAAGGCTGCAGTTGGAGATTCTCTTAAGCATAATGTTTTATAGATTATATAGTTCTTGTGCAGCAATTAGTGAATGTATTTTTTTTTCCTCTGTTTATTTTTTGTATAACGGATTTATTAGCAGTTAATTAGGATGGATGATAAATCATGTAGCCTTGAATAAGGTGACATTACTGATGATGACTTATCAATAGCCAATTGTTATGGCATTTTCCATGTTCAAATTGGTTATTTATCTTTGATGTGACAGCATTGCCTTGGATGTGACATTATTACCACGGATGTGATGTTATGAGGAGATTACACAAACAGGTGTGGTTCTCTGATTGGGTACCTCGGCCGGAACATGCAGATTCCATGTAACCGAGCCTAAGGTGAAATTACCAGAGGGGGTCTCTTTTTTTTTAAGGACCTAGATATTACATTGTTTTGTTGCGCGTACATATGGTACGTGGCACAGTCCCTTTGGGGATAAATAAAAGGTGGATTAACCTGATACCAAAGTTTTGCCTGTTCTGCATATGTTAATGGATAATTACATATGTTAAGAATGGATGATTATATATGATACTAAAGATTTGCCTATTCTGCATATGTTTAATGGATGATTACATATGTTAAGAATGGATGACTATATATGCTACCTGAAGATTTGCCTATTCTGCATATGTTTAATGGATGATTACATATGTTAAGAATGGATGATTATATATGATACCAAAGTTTTACCTGTTCGGCATATGTTTAATGGATATTTACATATGTTTAAGAATGGATGATTAATAATTGTAACCCAGATGAACCTATTCTGCGTATGTACAGCATATAGCTGCATTTGTCAGTAATAGCAGATTATATATGGTACCAGAGTTTACCTATTCTATGTATGTGTATTGAGGAGTCACACATAATAGAAATAGATGATTGTATATGAAGTGGACATGGGCTGAGTATAGCCGAAAGTCACACGAACAGTTTATGGGTATAGTCAGAGTATGAAGTTCTATGTTGAGAGTCGATTATTATCTTTGAATTAGCCTGGAGTTATAATTTAGATAAGTAGATTGGTTTTTTGAAAGTTTTGACAGGCACAACTCTACTTTTTGGGATAGGGGAATATTATAGCAGCATAAGCTAGGGGTTATACCCAGGATTGGTATTTAGGAAATAATTACTAGAGTGAGTACCCTTGTTTGAAAGGTAGGTTGGTTGAGACCATTGAGCGGGGGTCTTGGGAAAAGCTTGCAGCATGGAGAAAACTGAGTGGGTAGGAATAGTATAAATACCACTCACGATTAGTCTAAAGAGAGTCTTATGGTTTTGTGTAGCAAGAGCCTTACTTGTTTTGTTGTAGGAAGAATTTTAGTAGTTTTGATGTAGATGGAATCTCGTTTAGGAAGAGTTTCTAGCAGTGGAAGTTTGTTGGTAGTTGGAGGAATTAGGTTTCTTGATGGCTGAGGTTTTAGGTGGAATGTTGTGAGTATGATTTCATGTGTATAGCACTTATTGTAAGGCAGATTGCCTTTTACTCATTTTCCTGTTATGTCCATGTTGCGGACAGTCTCATGCACCAGATATAGGATGGGTTGTTATGGAGATTGCATAGGTTATACGTGACTACTCATAGTGTTGAATATACACATAAGAGTAGGTAGTTATTTGAATATTGTACACCTTGGTACACCTTGTGGGTAGAATTAGGGTTGTGTTGGATAGTGATTAGTTTGATTAATTTTTTTTTTTTTGGAGAGTTTTCTGTAAAAGTTAGTAATTTTTTGTTGGAGATATTTGATGGCCAAATATCTACCTTTAGGGGGTGGGGAGATATTCTGTAACAGAATAGCAATTCTGTTCAGAGATTAATTGTGTAGCGCTAATAAATTGTGTTGCGTAGACTACGTCATTAGGAAGGCCCGTGTGCAAAAAGTCGTTAGAAAGGTCCGTGTGAAAAAGCCGGTCGTTAGGCAGTCTATGTGTGGAACGTTGAATTGGATGGACGTGTTGGGCGAACGAGAATGGGGTAGAGCGAGTCTTGTTGTCAGAATTAGTTTAGTTTGTTTTTTTCTGTGTGGCTGCAGTCCTTGGTAAGCCTGTAAGTATGGTTTTTGGTATGAATAAATCATTTGTAAGGTTTTCCTTGCCCATGTGGCGTAGATATTTCACGCCGGGCATTTGTTGCTGTAAATTTCTGTAATAAATGTGTGTTGTCTGATGATAAACTACACCAATTGGCTTTGTGGAAATTCTCATTGTTGACCAGTTTGTTTTGGTCGGAAGACTGCCAAGTTATGTTCAAGTTGTTGTATTTGTACTATCTTTTGTGGAGTTGAAAGCCTGGGTGTCTTGTTGTATTTTCTTAGTGTATAATACAGAAAATTAGGTGATGGTTAGAACACCAGCAACAAGAAGAAACTTATAAGTTGAAACTGTACTCCACAAGAAGATTCAATCAAACCAGTAGTCTCCTTGTAAGGGGAATCCTGTTACACTGGTGCCGTTGAACCTGCTTCAGTGGCGCCGTGATTCTGTTTCAATGGAACCCTGACGGACCCCTTGTTTTATGTTAAACCAAGTTGTCGTTTCATCATTTATTCTTACTGCTGCTTGTTGGTCTAGATACAACGGTGATGTTAGTTGTATATCTGTTGGAAATTCCATTTTTTCCATTAATTCCCAAAGTTTCTGGTGTTGTACACAATCAAATGCTTTTGAGTAATCTATAAAAGATAAATATAGATTCGCATTAAACTCTCTGCATTTTTCTATTTAAAAAATCTTAGATTGAATATATGATCTCTTGATCATCTTCCTTGCCTGAAACCAGCTTGGGCCATATTGACTTCTTCTTCTATTTTCTTACGAATTCTATGAATTATGATTTTAACAGAATTTTACTGGCATGACTAACCAGGGCAACAATTCTGTAGTTTGTACATAATTTCAGGTTACCCTTTTTTGGCAGTTGTATGAACATAGTTCTTTTCCATTCATCACATCCTGGTGATTTACCATTTTTCAGATTCTTTATTGCCCCTAAAACATCTTCTATTGTCGGTTCGGGTTCTTTCTCCTCCAATAATAATTCACACTGTTGATTTCTGCTTTCACAGTCAGCTGTTTCATACATTCCTCTGCAATATTCTTTTCATCTTTCTAGAATTTCCTTTGTCTCTATCAAGGTATTCCCCATCTTGTCACAAATTACATTTAGCTTAGGTGTGATATTTCTCGTCAGTGTCTTCATTTCTTTAAATATTTCACTATCTATTCCACACTTCTGATGTCCTATTCTTTCACAGCAATCTTGTATATATTGTTTTTTTTTGTCTTTTCTTATGTTTCTTCGTACTTCTTTTGTTAAATATTTATATTTCTCTTTGTTGTTGTTTGTCACTTTCCATTGAGTCTTCATTTCTCTACGTTGTTTTATCAGTTCTAGTGTGCCTGCTGTAATCCATCCATTTTTTGTGTTCTCTTTACTGGAACCATGTCTTTAGCTGTTGTTATTAAGATATCTCTGGCCTGTGTAGCCAAATCATCTGGTGTCATCTCCTTTTGTACAGCGATCAGGATTTCGAAACGGTTTTTCACTTCTATACCATATTGTTCTGGTATTTTTGTAAGATCAAAGCGGAGTGGTCTTGATCCTGCAACTGTGTTTTTTATCTTCATCTTCATGTCTGCTATTAATAACTCATGGTCCGTGTCACAATCAGCACCTGATAAAGTTTTTGCTGATGTTATACTTTATCTCCACCTTCTGTGCACTAAAATGTAATCTATTTGGTTCTTGGTTTTTCCATCAGGTGATGTCCACGTGTAAAGTCTTCTTGGATGTTGTTTAAAAAGTGTGTTAGCAATCACTGGCGATTTTCCATGCAAAAAGCCATTAGATTGTCACCTGCCTCATTTCTATGTCCTATGCTGAATTTCCCTACAACATGTCCTTCATCTTCTGCTATTTTTGTACCAATCTTTGCATTAAAATCCCCTAATATTTATACAGTATCATTTTTCCATACCTGGTCTATCGTCGTTTGCAGTGTGCTATAAAAGTCTTCTACTTCCTATTCTTCTGCTGCTGACGTAGGTGCATATATCTGGATGATTGTTACATTTCTGGGATGCCCTTAAGTCTGATTGTGAGGATTCTGTCACTTAGTGGATTGTAAACTAGTAATGCTTTTGAAGTTGATTTGTCCAAGTAAAAAGCCACTCCACTCTTTCCTCCTAATTCTCCACCAGAGTATATAAAGATATTATCGTTCTCGCTCTTGAAGTGTCTTGATCTTTTCCATCGTTGTTCGCAGATTCCCATAGTATGTATCCCCGTTCTTTTCATCTCATCACTTATTATTTGATACTTTCCCTCATATATACTTCTTACATTCCATGTTCCTACTCTTATTTTTCGTTTTAGTTTGATGCAGGGTTTTTCCTTAGTAACACCGTCAGGATTTTGTCCGTCATCACAATTACTAGTACTGACCAGTGTTAAAATTAGATCTATGTAGCCTGGGGGCCTCAGCATCAGATCTTTTTCCTATTTGACTTTCCATGATTGTTGTTTGGGTTTCTTGGTATGTTCTCAGAAGATAGTTTACCATTGCTTTCCTTCCAGGCAGTGACTGTACTAGTCAGAGATCGTAGCCATTGTCCCTATATTGAGATCATCTGCCTACCATCATAGAATGGTGACCATAACCAACATTATATGTCAGCTGCTCTCCCATTCCATCCACCAGCTGCTCCCATGGCTTCACGACAGCCTGATCGGGGGGGGGGGGCTATACGGGTACTCCACCTTGCCCAAGGGTGTCCCGTAGACTGACGGAGGTAAGGAGGCGTCTTACTTCTCCTTTGATAGGGGATAACCCTACCCCGCTAACTGCAAGCAATAGTTACCTGGGTTAACTGACAACCCTAGAAGTAGGAATAATGGGTCAGTTACCGGTTAATTTTGAGAGGTGCGCAACTCCTGGTCTAAGAAGCTGTCGAGATATGCCAATGGTTCTCTGTTTCAACAGCTGTTCCTTCTACGTATATTTTTCCATTGTTGTTAATGAGAAATTTAATTATTTTTGTTTTATCCTTGTTAATTTCAAGTCATATTTTACTAGTCATTGAAGACAGTTTTCTCTTTTTTCTTGCATTGATTTCACATTGTCACTGATAAGAGGTATACCATCTGCAAAACCAAGATCTTCTAGTTGCGTCTCATGTATCCAGTCAATGCCGGTTTTACCTGTGCAGCATTTTTTCATTATGAAGTCTAAGGCAATTCCAAAAAGCAAGAGAGATAATGTACATCCTTGTTTCACACCTGTTTCAATGTGGAATCATTCACCCATTCCTTCTTCTGTGTTGACTGCACAAACATGTCCAATGTAGAGGTCTCTAATGATGTTGACAATCTTAGATAAACCAGTTGATGCCACAACTTAACTTGACGTGGCAGTCTCCCAACATAAACAAACCTTGTCAAATAGTGAGAGTTTAAACAAAGGCAGTGGTGTAATTTTTATATTCAGACAACACAAATTTATTGATGGATAAAATGAGGGATAAAATTATGAGGATGAAAACGTAACCCATCAGGCTGGTAAGATTTTTACAATGACAGTTACAATATCAGTTCCAGGCGAGAAGTATTCTACGCCATATGGGAGAAAAAAAACTTACCATTTACTTGTACAATAAAAGACATCCTTACAAGAATTCCCACAGAAAAACTCTTCTAACTACCAACTTCAAATGTCTTAACTAAATCACTTCATCTTATTTAGAAACAACATCTGCCAAAAACTGTAACTACTGAAAAAAATCTATGTCTTCAACAAGACACTCAAAACACGTAAGGTGTGTTCTTCTAACACATTGTAAGGCTCTTTCCTTTGCTAATCGTGAGTGGTATTTATACTATTCCCACTCACTTAATTTTTTAATGCTGCACGCTTATCTCAAGACTCTCGTCTACACTCTCAACTAAAATACCTTTCAACCAAGGGTACTCACTCTATTATTTGTTTCCTGAGTACCAATACTGCTTATATCCCATAGTTAAGAGAATACTGTCATATAGTGACCTCTACAATAGTTATACTTGTGCAGTGGGAACACTTCAGAACAATAGGCCTTATATGCCAACATACACAAAACTTATATTGAGAATTATTATGAGAAAAATTAGACACAAATAAGATGAAAATAGAAGATGAGCAGTTTGGAGCATAGGAAAAGTAAAAGAGGTGGACTTGAAAACATCATAACAACGGGGAAGATAAATATGGAGAGATACAAGAGAAAGACGAAGAGAAAAAATCGTGCACATTCTAACGAGATAAGACAACAAATCACCAACAGAGCTGATGGAAAATGTCAAGAAACGTGACCTGTGAAGAAGCGTGACTGTCCACTCCTTCAGGCATGGAACCTGATGATGATTATGATCATTTGACAATAGGAAAAACAAACTTCTATACCACATACGCATAGCTGCATGTATGTTAGAATAAATGTTAATGTTAAAATTTACACCATATTTCAGCACGAGACTGCTACTATTGTGATAGAGATTGTACCTGTGTCAAGGCCAATAATTGAAGTTCACAGAAAGCATCCAATATTATCGGAGTTATGTCCCTGTCCTTTATACTGAAAATATTCTCAGACTATTGGTCTGAAAAAAAAAAACGTTAAAGTTTCCTAAAAGCACTGGACGTTCGTGTTTTTTAAATTCTGCATTTCTTGTAGAAGTTGTTACTCGTATAATATACAGGAGATGAAAGGACAAGACCAAAGAGCAGAACATGGCAACTTAGACGAACGTTAGTAAACATGAGTGCAACAAATATGGTTTCTTGCTCGTGCATTGTTGTTCTCTGGCTCATACGTTCAATGAAAAAAAATCAAAGTTAAATCTGTTCCACGTCATTGAGCCACTTAGGAACACAATAATAAGTATTTATATTTTCCTTCATCTGTCACCACACTATGATCTCTGTTATCATTCTAGAGGATGTCATGATCTCTGTCATCATTCTAGAGGATGCTATGATCTCTGTCATCATTCTAGATGATGCTATGATCTCTGTCATCATTCTACAGGATGTTTTGATCCCTGTCATCATTCGAGAGGTTATTTTGATCTCTTTCATCACACCAGAGGGTGCTATGATCTCTGACATCACTAAAAGATTTTATGATCTCTGAATTCCCTAAAGGGTGTCATGATTTCTGATGACTAAAGGGTGTCATGATCTCTGATATCACTAAAGGGTGTTATAATCAGTATTGCGCCTTTACAGGGTCCTCCTTTGGTCTGGGATTAAGTGAGTGTTCCATGCTACATTAACTATTTGACTGTTTGTTAGAATACTGTCTTCTGGTATGTTTTCTTTTATTCCTATTTTGTATATGTACTATTATGTTATTATCATATCATATAAAATAGTAAGAAATTAAAACATTTTCTTTCCTTATTCTCCTAAACAATATAATCCATGTGTAAGTCCATAACAGTATTACTTAAATTCAACTCATTCTTTAAACAAACATTACAACATAAAAGACAAATTTGATTAGTTTCTGACACGTAGTATTTTACATACAAATATAAAAATATATGATTTAATTGTACTATAAAAACCTGAACATATTACAATTTTTAGTCATCATGCCTTGATTCAATTATTCTGTTGTGGTTAAAATTCGTATTAATTGTACTGATTCTGTTGCTTCATCAAATATATTTGTGTTGCGTTTTTATTTTCGCGGTTACTATGTTTATCTGCTACTCAGTGTAGACGTTCCTAAATATATCTATAAGGTTAATGACAAGAGGGTGATAGTGTAGAGGGCAATGTAAGCGTCAGTACTGTGACAACGTAGCAGAAGCATATGCAAATGGCATGAAAGCCATATACAGAATCGCAAAGCAGATGATAGGTAACTTCAGCACAAGATGTTAGAGTGCAATAAGGACACTTAAGGGACAAATGATTAGTGGAGAAAGAAAAAAAACTGAAAGATGGAGGGAACACTTTAACACCCTACTAAACAGAACACAAGCAGCACAAACAGTAGACATACCTGAAGCAAAAACGGATCTAAGCATCAGTACAGGACCAATAACAATTACTGAAGTAAAGGAGGCAATAAAGAAGCTAAAATTAGATAGGGCACAAGGTGAAATTGAAGTGACTCCTGAGATGTTGAAAGCAGAAGAAATAGAAACAACAAAACCACTCTGCCAGATACTACAATAAATTTGGGATCTAGAAAACGCTCCAGAGGAATAGAAAACTGGCCTTATAGTAAAACTATCAAAGAAGGGTGACCTCAGAGATTGCGGGAACTGGAGAGGAATTATCCACCTGCCACTCACCAATAGAGTATTTTGCAGAATAATCATCAACAGAATCGTACTAGCACTTGAGGGAAAACTTCAGAATTAGCAGGCACGATTTAGGAAAGAAAGATCATGCATAGACCACATATTTGTACTTAGACAAATATTAGAACAGGCAAATGAGTGGTATGGCACAATATGCGCTATTTATATATTTTGAGAAAGCCTTTGACGGTGTCAACAGAGATTCACTGTGGAAAATCCTAAGATGGCATGGCTTCCCCTATAAGATTAGTGAATGTCATCAAAGAGGGTTTTCAGTGAAAAGTGGTTTGTGGAGAACATACCTCCAGCATTTTTAGGATACAAACAGGAATGAAGCAGGGGTGTGTACTATCGCCAACAGTATTAATCTTGTAAGTAGACAGTTTAATGAAGGAAGCAATATCAGGCAAACACAGAGGATTACAATGGATCCTGGCGAAACCTGATTTTGCAGACGATATTTGTCTACTATCAAACAGCACAGAGAACATCAACAGCCGACTTACTAGAGCAAACCAGGCTTTTGCAATGCTGCAGACTATATGGAAATCTAAAACACTAACCGTGAAGACGAAAATCAGGATATTTAAGAATAATGTTATAAGTGTACTAATTTATGGAAGTGAATGCTGGAAAATCACCCAAACCACAGAAAACAAACTGAATTCTTTCCAGACTAAATATTCACGAGGAATTAGAAAAAATATTTTGGTCAAACACCATAAGAAGTAACATCATGTTGGCAGAAATGCAGATGAAGCCACTGACAACAATTATTGAGGAAAGACGCTGGCGATGGTTGGGACATGTGCTCCGAATGACTGACAACTCACTACCAAAAATAGCACTAAGATGGACACCACAGGGGAACAGAAGTAATGGTAGACCAAAAAGAGACATGGAGAAGAACAACAGAAAGGATGTTGAGCAATAGAGGGCTCATCTGGGCAAGAGCAGAAAAAAGGCAAATCACAGGCGTCTGTGTAAAAACCTTGCGGACGCCCCATGTGCCTTGGGCACTTAAGGTTATATAGATATATAATACTTTCACTATACTTTTAAAACATCAAGATATTACAATTTGTAGTCATTATGCCCTTGATCCAATTATTCTATTATCAAATTCTTATTATTTGCACTGATTCTGTTGCTTCGTCATTTATATTTGTGCTGCGTTTTTATTTTCGTGGTTACGATATTAATATTACTATGTTTATCTCAAGCTAAGATTAGTCAATTCAAATGTGATATCCACCCTCATTTATGCATATGAAGGCTGGAAAACAACTAAAGAAATAGACAAGAAATTAGACTCTTTCGAAAACAAATGCCAAAGGAAAATTATCTGTACAAAGTGGAACAACGCAGAGATAAGACAGATGAGCAAACAACAACTTGTCTCATGGGTGATCAGAAAAAGAATATGGACACATGCTGGTCATGTGATGAGAAGAAACAATCAGAGGATCCCCAAACAATCTATCAAGTGGAGCACAACAGGCCGATGAAAAAGAGGTCAACCACGTGGAACCCTAAAGAGAGGCCATTTCAGTAGGCATAACATCCCTTGATGAGATTGAAAAACTCGCGGAAGACAATAAATCTTAGCGAACTACCAAGCGGGACCTATGTGACGTTTAGCTCACGGGAAGGATGTAAGAAGTTTATCTGCTACTCAATGTAGACGTTCCTGAATATATCTATCACATAATTACAAATAATTTCAATGGGCCCAAATGCAGAGGCATATCTGATTTTCTGGTAACACTCATCAAATAATGTCACGCAGATGACACAAGCCGCCTGGCGCTTGAGAACCGCTGCATTCAAAATTATGGGACGCTGGAGCCACATGGGTTAAACTCGTTGTTTAGCTACACTTAACATTCTCTTCAATCATTATAGTACCTCTACACTAAGCTCCACCCCTTCTTACTTTTCAAACCTCCTCACAGCATCACTTTGCAACCCCTCTTCCCCAGTCATCTATTTCAACTTCTCCTGGCTAGGTCAACATTGTATCACTCTCTCTCCCCTCCCCGGTTCCCCATCCACCACCCCCAGTTACAACCCACCCACACATCATAGGTCTCTATTTAAACAGTCTCTACGTTCTACTAAATCCATTCCTGACACACACCGCCGGACAAGCCACACCTTACAATTTACAGCTAAGTACTCTTTTTAAAAAGATTTTTTAAAAATAGTATTCATGTGAATCTATACTTTATCTCCTCTCTCTATTTCTTCGTACTGTAATGTTTTTGTATGATTAAGGCTTACTCCGAAACGTCACAACTTTGTAATCGTTAAGTAATAAAGCTGCTCCTACTTTTTCCTAGTTTATACATTCTGGTATCACAGCTTTACTGCAGTGCTTTGTGTATAGTTATATACTTATACACTAATTATTGTGTGTTACTGAATATATCTGTAGTGTTAATGACAAGAAGGTGACAGTGTAGAGGGCAATTTAAGTTCCTAATACTTGTTGAATACTGTCAGATACGACTGCTTTAATTTCACCTGAATAAATGGGTGTCTGAGTGGCGAAGTGGTTTGTGCACCTGTCTCTCATGGCGAAGGTAGGAGTTCGAATCCGGCCGGAAGTACCCCAGCCACCTAGCTGTAGAAATGGGTACCCGACTTCTGCTGGAGTTGGGGATGGAAAGGCGGCCAGTCGTGATACTGACCATATCACCCTCTAGGGTGCTGACAAGTCAAGGAAAATATAGGCACTAACACCATGTCTCTATGTACCTCTAAGGCATGACAGGATTACCTTTAACCCTTTTACGTTACATTGATTGCACTGATTATAGGTGGTTCTGGTAGTACTATCCTCTTTCTGCGAGTCATTTGCATGTCAATGTGTGGAACTTTGCTTCCCTTGCAGCTCTCCTGTAGACTCTCGGTCATAAGCAAGATGCCCTGCTGCTGATGCATCTATTTGCACATTATCAACTATGTCTTGCAGCCATCTTCGCCTTGGTCTTCCTCTCTTTCTTTTTCCCAGTATGTCTATAGGTCTTCTCTAGATTATCATGACGTTTAATGTGTCCAAAATATTTAAGTTTTCTCTGTTTAATCATCTTTACTAGCCATTCTTCTTCAATGTTAAGTTCTTGTAGTATGGATATATTTGTTCTTTTTTGGTGTCCATGATATTTGAAGATCTCTTTTGTAGCATTTACAGTCATAAGCATTTTGAGCTGTTTTCATCATCTCGTCCACACTTTTGATGTCCTTCTATTCTTTTACAACAATCGTGTATGCTTTGTCTTTTTTGTTTTCTTATGTTTCTTCGTACTTCTTTTGTTAAAGATTTATATTCCTCTTTATTGTTGTTTGTCATTTTCCATTGCGTCTTCATTTCTCTACGTTGTTTTATCAGTTATAGTGTGTCTGCTGTAATTTATCCATTCTTTTGTGTTTTTTTTACTGGAATCATGTCTTTAGCTGTTGTTATTAAGATATTTCTGGCCTGCGTAGCCAATTCATCTGGTGTCATCTATAATAGAATATAGAATGACTGAAAGAAAGTTAGACAAGTTTTCAGAGGATGCAATGAAAATTAGACAACTCCTCTGAAAATGGGAAAGTTGGTATAAAAAGAGTTATGTTCCAAAGTAATCAGCTGTTTGTGCATAGAGTCCATTCCCTTTGTCTCAATTTGCACGTGGGTCACGCATAACATATGACAAAGAAAAGTCATGAGAGAGAAAGTAGATGATCTAGAAGTTAGTTGAGGTAGGTCAGGTTAGCTTTTCTGTGACAAAATGTAGCTTGTGTTGTGTCTAGATATTGTAGAACTATTTAGAAATGTAGCTAGAAGTTCTGATAGCAGTGACGTCTACGGACGGCTGTAACTACTGGGAATTTTTCTACATGTTGTCTGAGTGGAGATTTGTCCTGTCATGACTTTTTGATTATGTATGCACTATCATTCATGTCAACATCGTCATTGTCACCATGTCCATCAATAACGTTTTTAAACGTAATATATTGCTGCTGCTATTGTGCCACTGTGAGAATGATCGTTCCTGGGAAGAAGTAACTGGATAGTAAAACAGACGAATTAAAGGAGACAAAATTTCGACTGTAAGTGAAAGAGTGTAATCTTGACTGTAAGCATTTCCACTAGTAAAATGTTCCAGTTATTACATCAGTGTGATAAAGAGTTAGGATGCGGCATTGATTCATCTGATATCAATGATCTGATATCTCATATTTAGACATCATATTTGGATGGATATCATGGCATCTGGTCTATCCGATAATCTGATACATAGATAGATCGGAGACAAAACAATAGAGAAATACTATTTAATTCCTCCTGTACAGCTATCATCATCATCATCATCATCATCAGGATCATCATCATCAGCGTCATCAGGTGCTGTGCCGACTGGCGTTGGCTATTATGCTTCTCCAGAGTATCCGATCATTCATGCAGGCCATCAGCTCAGTTGGTGATCTCCTCTCACACCATCCCGTCAGACTGTCCAGTATTATTTCTCTTGGTCTTCCTCTTGATCTTCTTCCTTCTATTTTCCCTGTTGTTATAATATTTTCAATGCCCCCTCTTCTCATTGCATGTCCTATGAATGTACATTGTCTCTCTGTTATCTTTTTCACAAGGTTTTTTTGTCTCTCCAGCTCTTCTCATACAATCTTCATTAGTTATTTTTGCTGTCCAGGGGATTCGCAACATTCTTCTAATAAACCACATTTCTGCTGATTCTATTGATTTTTGTGAGACTTGCCTATTGTCCATGATTCACTTCCATATAACAAAATGGGTTCAATATAGCATTTTAAGACTCGTTTTCTAACATTCATTGATAAGGATGTGTTGGCTAAAATGTTTCTCATTCTCTGAAATGCAGTCTTTGCTTGGCCTATTCTGTTCCTAATTTCTGGTCTGCATTTCCCATCTGAAGTTATTACTGCTCCAAGGTATTTGAATTTCTGCATCTGCTTTAGAATGGTTCCGTTTAATTTTATACTGCATGCTGGTGGATTCTGTTTCTTAGATATATCCATAGCCTCTGTCTTTTTGATGTTCATAGTAAGGCCATTCTGTTCACTTTCTTTGGCCGCTTTATCCAAGAGATTTTGCAGGTCTTGTTTGTTCTCAGCTATCAGTACTGTGTCGTCAGCATACCGAAGGTTGTTAATATTGTATCCTCCAATTTTTATGCCTGGTTCTGTGATGATCGTTCTTAGAATATTCTCTCAGGATTTCGAAACGGTTCTTCACTTCTATACCGTATTGTTCTGGTATTTTTGAAAGAATCAAAGCGGAGTGGTCTTGATCCCATAACTAAATTTGTTCATGTCTGCTATTAATAACTCATGTTCCGTGTCACAATCGGCACCTGATAAAGTTTTTGCTGATATTATACCTGATCTCCACCTTCTTTGCACTAAAATGTAATCTATTTGGTTCTTGGTTTTCCCTTCAGGTGGTGTCTATGTGTAAAGTATCTTGGATGTTGTTTAAAAATTGTGTTAGCGATCATCAGCTCATTTTCCATGCAAAACGCCATTAGATTGTCACGTGCCTCATTTCTATGTCCTGTGCTAAATTTCTCCAAAACATATCCTTCGTCTTCAGCTCTTTCTGCACCAATCTTTGCATTAAAATCGCCCATTGTTAATCCAGTATCAGTTTTTCGTACCTTGTCTATCGTCGCGTCGTTTACAGGGTGTAATAAAAGTCTTCTACTTCCCCTTCTTACACAAATTACATTATGTTTTCTTTTTCCTAATATAATTTGTATACTTGTATCGAGTATGTAGGAAGAATGAAAGATCGAGTGATGAAGGGCATGTGTGCCCAATTCTTTATCTTTTAAAAATAAAGATCATTCATTCATTCATTCTTCTGCTGCAGATTGTTGGTGCATATATCTGGATAATTATTACATTTCTAGGAGTGCCCTTAAGTCTGATAGTGAGGATTCTATCACTTACTGGATTGTAATCTAGTAATGTTTTTTATGTTAATTTGTCCAAGTAAAGAACCATTCCTCCTAATTCTTTCCATGTTGCTGTTGGGTTTCTTGGTATATTTTTAGAAGTTAGTTTTCCATTGCTTTCCTTCCGGGCAGTAACCGCAGTGATCATAGCCATTGTCCCTGCATTGAGATCATCTGCCTACCATCATAGAATGGTGACCATAACCAACATTATCTGTCAGCTGCTCTCCCATTCCATCCACCATCTGCTGCCATGGCTTCACGTCACCCTGATCGGGGGGCTATACGGGTACTCTACCTTGCCCAAGGGTGTCTCATAGACACAGATGTAAGGAGGCGTCTTACTTCTCCTTTGATAGTGAATACACCTACCTCGCTAACCACTTCCGAACTGTAAAATTAATTAATACTGAGATGGAACTACCGATCTACAGTCTAGGAACCAACAGCACCAACAACTTCGCCATGCACATATCACTTGGTGGTAGGGATATGTTGAACAATAATAGAAAAACACTTCCATTACAAACAGATGTGATCAATTTCAAACTATGAAATATTTTACTACTGTTTTCATATGAGACCTATAACATGAGAGTTTCATAGTAGGCTTATCCTGCGAAATAAGCTCTTATCGATCTTTTTGAGTATGCTTTAAGACTCAGTCACAATGATTTTATGATGCATTTGCTATTAGAGCAGATATCGCTCCGTATTCCATCCATATACTACAAGCTGAGGATTTACAAGGATCTACTGCCCTGGACAAGCATGAACTCATGGTAGTGAGCGGGCTTACCTGATCACTGGCTAGAAAAAGTCACTACTGATTGTATTCTAAGACTGGCCAAGACGAATATATAAAAAACTGTTACAGAAAATTTGATGGGTGCGAGAAACTAGAGTGAGAGAATAACTCAGACATCCCCAGAGTGAAATAACGGTTGGGGAAAGTGAGACAGAGTGACGAAAGAATAAGACCCCTTTGTGGATGGAAACGACGAACCCACAATCAACGCAGAACAAAGATAATCAGTAACAACAAAATAAGATTTCAATGGGTTGCTTCCCTTGTACAGATTTTGAGTTACTGAGCTATTGCTCTCGAATCGAGAATTCTGTAGACTCTTTTTGTTATCACAGCTTGCACGAGCCTTGAATACAAATTCAGAAACACGAGAATTCCAACGGAAAAAAGCTTCTTTGGGTTGTAGATTCGTGAGAAAGTACAGTAAAATCTCTCTTAACCACACTAATGGGACTTCATCGACTCCGGATACGAGATTTTACTGGATAATTGAATATATAATTCTAGAACTTCCCCTTCATATATTGTGATACCAGGTGTATAAGTTATTTATGTTATATCTTACATCTGAAATCCTTCCTGTGCCGTTAAACGTCACACAGGGCTCGCATAGTTGTTTGCCAAGATTTCCTGTTCTCGGCGAGTCTTTAAACTTCATCAAGGGATGTTATGCCCACTAAACTGGTTTCTCTTAACAATGTCCACTTTAGAGTTTCACGTGATCGACCTCTTTTTCTTCGGCCTGTTGTGCTCCACTTGACAGCTTGTTTTGGTATTCTCTGATTGTTTCTTCTCTTTACATGGCCTACATCTGTCCATCTTCTTTTTCTGACCACACATGAGACAGGTTGTTGTTTGCTCATCCGTCTTATATCTGCGTTGTTATTTAATTCGTTCCACTTTAAATCAAGTATTTTCCTTAGGCATTTCTTTTCATAACAGTCTAATATTTCTTTAGTTGATCCAGATTTCGCATGCATAAATGAGGGTTGATATCACATTTGAAGTGAATAATCTTAACTTGTTTTTTTGTACTTATAACTTTCGAATTCCATATGTTCTTAAGATGTTTTAAGGACAACGCTGTTTTTGCAGTTCTAATTCTAACTTCCTTCCTAGTGTCACCATCCTGGTCTATGTAGCTGCCAAGGTATGCAAATTGGTTTACATCATCAACAACTGTTCCTTCTATTTTTCATTGTTGATTAATGAGATGTTTTATTATTTTTGTCTTTGTTAATTTCAAAACCTATTTTACTAGCCAAGGAAGTCAGGGAATCTGTTTTTTTCCTGCATCGATTTCACATTGTGACTGATAAGAGTTATGTCATCAGCATAATCAAGATTTTCTATTTGGTTACCACGTACCCAATAAATGCCAGTTTTACCTGTACAGCATCTTTTCATTATAAAGTCTATGGCAATTCCAAAAAGCAATGGAGATAATATACATCCTTGTTTCACGCCTGTTTCAATCTGAAACCATTCGCTCATTCTTTCTTCTGTCTTGACCGCACAAACATATCCATTGTAGAGATCTCTATTGACAATTTTTGTCTCTTCTAGCTGAACTTTTTACTTTATTGTCTAGTTCTTTGTATATTGCTTTTGCCAAAACTTTTCCAAGATCTGTCTTTACATTCAACATGGCTAATTTGGCTGCTCTTCTTTCATGTATGTATTTCCATGTATTATCTGATATCCATGCTTTTCTACTTGCTGACTGCAGTCCAGCACTTGCTTTTGCTATGGTGATTATGGTTGTGCTGTATGAATTCCACATTTCATCTATATCTGTCTCGTTTACCTCGCTGAGTGCTGCGAAATGTTTGGTAAGTTCCAGATTGAAATTACTGTTGGTATCTTCTTCTTGTAGACTTTGACTGTTTATCTTTATGAGTATTGATTTCTTGTGTTGGCTGTTCCGTTTAGGTCATATCTTCCAGGCTGTGATCACTGTTGACACTTGCACCCCTAAACGCTCTTAAATCTATCAGAGATGCCCTAAATTGTTTTCTAATACAAAAAATGATCTATCTGGTTTCTGGTTCTATCATCTGGAGATATCCACGTTGTTTTATGTATTTCTTTGTGTGGAAATATTATTCCTCCAATGCCAATGCCCATGCCCTCATATTTCAATGAAACTTTCTCCATTCTGATTTATTATATCAGTTCCTTCTTTCCCCATTACTTTTTCGATGTCGGTGTTATCTTTTCCTACCTTGGCGTTGAAGTCTCCCATGACAATTAAGAAGTTGTGTTTAGGCACTTTGTTGATAAGTTGCTGTAGCTGGTAATAGAAATCGTCTTTTATTTCATCATCTGTATGTATGATTGTCATTCTTCCGTGCTTTATTTTGTATCGTGCTCTTATCATACAACTGTTCACTGGTTCCCATTCTGTAAGGCTCCTTGCTGCCGCAAATGACATAATTATACCCACTCCTTCCTGGTATTTCCCATCGTCTCTGCCGGAATATATTATTAACTTACGGTTTTCCACCGTTCTTTTCCATGCTTTTGGCCGCCATCGCATTTCACTGATGCCCAACATATCTAGGCAATATCTTTCCGTTTCTTTTATTACCTGCGCAGTTTTTGTTGTTGCGGGCATCGTTCTCACATTCCAAAATCCGATTTTTATTATGCATTTGGGGCCGCTGAATTTTCTATCGTTGTCAACGGCAGGCAGAGTTGGTGACCTTGATGTTCGGTTACAGCTGTTGCGAGATTCTATAACGGCAGGGGTTTTCCCCATCTAGAGTCGCCTCTAGATGGGTCTGAGGATGAGGTTGTTGGCCTCTCGCCCCAACTCCCGTTTTACGATGTATGGCGACGCATACATAAGAATTATATTATTAAACTATGATGTATGCGTCTCTACTACTCATACATCATAATTTAATTCTTCTTCTTTTTCTTCTTCAGTTTTCCGGACCATTAAGGCTCATTGTTCCGGATAAAGTTTGCCTACATTCCTAATCTTATGCCTTCAGTTGGTGACATCAATTTCTTTTATATCCTATTCTATGTTGTCTTTCCCTCTCTGTCTTGGTCTATCCATTGGTCTTGTTTCCCTGATCTCTTGTACATACATAAATTTCATTTGTCTGTTCCTTTCCATTCTTTCTACATGCCCCAGCCAGCGTAGTCTGTTCAGTTTCAAGATATTTATAATTCGTTGGGATTTACATAACCTGTTCAGTTCAGTGTTCTTTCTAGCTCTCCATTCTCCACTGTTGGTATCGTTTATGGGCCCACAGATTCTTCTTAGGATCGTGTTCTCAAATCGTGTTCCACGTTTCTGATCCATACATGACGGTTGGTCTTATTATAGTTTTGTAGTTTGTTATTTTGGTGTTTTGGGACAGGATTTTTAATTTTAGCAGGTGCTGTAAGGCGAAGTATATATTATTTCCTATCTGACCTCTAACTATGTTGCTTTTGTTAAAGGTTGTGCCTAGATATTTGTATGTTTCTGCTTTCCTAATAATCATATCTCCAACGTTTATATAATCTTGATCATTCTGCCTCTGGTCTCTTGACACTTTCATATATTTTGTCTTATCTTGGTCAGTAGTCAAGCCCACTTTTAATGCTACATCTCTCAGGTGTAAGCAAGTATTGATGACCTCTTGCAAATTTTCCCCATTAGGTCGATATCATAAGCGCATCGTAGTAATTTAGCTTGATCGTCTGTACTGCTTTCTTCTTGCACTTTTCTGATTATCTTTTCTAGCACTGTTGAATAGTAAGGGAGATAATGCATCACATTGTTTTACACCAGTTCTGACTTTCGTTCCTTATATATTACTATATTTGCAGATCTCCATGCATATTCTGGTCAAACTGATTAATTTATGAGGTATATCAAATTCTTTCATAATGTCAGATAAGCTGCTCCTATCATAACATCATGATAATCTAAATAAGACCGTCTTGGAAGGATATATAATGGGAAAACGAAAGAGAGGAAGACCAAGGCGAAGATGGTTGCAAGACATCGTTGATGATCTGCAAATTGATGCATCAGCGGTAGGCCATCTTGGTTACAATCGAGAGGCCCACAGGCTGTTAGGGAGGCAAAGTTCCGCAAGCGACATGCAAATGACTGACTGACTTCTCTTATCTATGCTGTTTTAAACTTTCTTGAAGTCAGTTAAGATATTATGTACCTCTTTTCCATATTCCCAGTACTTTTTTGCTCTTTGACGTAGATAAAATATTTGATCTACGGTTGATCTATTCTTCCTGAAACCTGCTTGATAGTCCCTCAGATGTTATCGCTGTATTTTTTAAAACATATTTGAAAGCATGATAGTATTGTGTAGCTTGTAAGGATGTTCCTCTGCAGTTTTCATACTTGCTGTTATCGCCTTTTTTAATACTTAGATCAGTAATGATTCTGTCCATTCACTAAGGAGTATTTCTTTTCTCCATATTTGTTGTATTAGTGCACATATCTGTTCATGTAGATTTAGACTTTCTTCCTTAATCAGTTCTGCAGCAATTCCATCTGAACCCTTTGCTTCGTGTTTCATAGAAGCATGATACTGTAGGTGATTTATTCTAACTGTAGTTCCTCTTTTTAAGGTTCAGAAGTCTGCATTTCTTCGCATGGCAATGTGTTCATAGGCTCTTCACAGTTGAGTAGTTTTTAAAAATATTCTTTCCATCTGATACAGATTTGCTCTTCATTATTTTTTGGGGGATGAGGACACCTTTCAGATGAGGCACTCAGTGACCCATAGCTGATATACTAGCATCAGCGTTAACGAACCATAGCTGACCAAGACCCTGTCCTACCTTTCCGTGGTACCCCCAGTAACAGTCCTAGCCTGGCTAAGGAGGCAGGAATCGCCATAGTCCCCGTGGTGGTGGAGTCTGTTAAAGAAGCATTGCACACCCCTTGCTGTACTCTGAGACAGAAAAATAGCAGCCAGAATCCCCTCCCACGTCGATACGATGCTGTTCCTCAACACTTCTACAGCATCGGCTGCAAAGAACAACAGCTTGCAGCTACAGGGAAATTGCACAAATAAAGAAACATTATTTATTATGTTTCCATTAGTATCCCTCAAGATCTGCAGAGGTTGTTTATACCCTTGCTTTACTGTTCGGAGTTCTTTATAGAATTCCCTGTTTTTCTTATTTTGGTGGCATGTCTGCATTTCACACCCTTCAACAGGTGGAGCTGAGATCTGCTGGGCTGTTGGGGATGGTGGATGGATATGAACATAGATATCACCTGCGGGGATGGGGAAAGTCTGATGGATATCGACGAGTCCAGGACGTGACAAGCCTATCGGTCTCTAAAACATTGGCTATCAGAATGAGGCAAACAAAGCAGCCAGCAGACTATAGGTGGCGGGGAATGGACTTCGTTGAAGCACCATCATATCCCTCGTCCCAAAGTTGGAGTGTCCATCATTAGGATACAAAGATTGAAACCCTATGGGAAACAACACTGAAGAGCCATGGAACACCAGCAACATAATAATATTGCAAGAGTCCTCCTCCCTATCAACACTCCTCCACAGAGCCACTGGATGAACATACAGACCTGACCTCACCATTGTCTCAGCAGACATCCACAACGATTGTACTCTGAGAGTGCTTGGTGACATAGGAAGCGACCATCGCCCCATTCTTCTACAAATTTCTCATACACGAAACCAAAGACCACATAAACCCCCTCGTTGGAATTATAGAAAAGCAGACTGGGAAAAGTTCAGAACACAAACAGATGAAACCTATCAAAATTAAATGCAACACAAACATTGACACACTCTGCACCAACATAATCCAAGCCATACTTGGAGTAGCCAACAAAACAATCCCTGGAGGATGCAGAAAGAAATATAGCCCCTTCTGGACAAAATCTCTAGAAGACATAGTAAAAAAAAGAAGAGCAGCCAAGAAGAATGCAGAGAAAAACCCTACTCTAGAAAACAGAATAGAATACTAACAGCTAAGGTAAGACTCGAAACTAAAAAAGCAAAGAAAGAGAAGTGGTTATGCACGTGCAGCAATCTCAACCTCAGAAATGAAGGGAAGAAGGCTTGGAAACTCGACGATAACATGTCAGGAAAAAAACAAAACAAACTAACCCTAAACCAATGCGAATCTCTGGTCGAGTCCTCTCAAGTGACTCAGACAAAGCCAGTACTTTTAACAAATTCTTTGCTGCCACCAACAAATCCTCCAACAGGAAAGTACTTGACAAGGCGCTGGGAAAAGTTATGAGAAGTAAAGAGAAATCTAGCTTGGCAAACATTCCACTTTTTAAAGAAAACTTTACCATCCATGAACTCAAGAGTGTTATGGGTAAGCTACAGCTAAGAAAAGCACCAGGATCAGACAAAATAGCAAATGAAATGATCCTTCATCTGGACCCTGTAGGAAAGTCCACAATGCTCAACTTCATTAACAAGACCTGACAAAATGGAGTACTACCAAAATCTTGGAAGTCAGCCATAGTTAGACCTATCCTGAAAAAAAGGAAAGCCAGAAGATGACCTAAAAAGCTTTAGAGCAATATCACTGACTTTCAACATTGGAAATCTAGCAGAACGAATGTTTAACAATAGGCTGAAATCCTCGGACTCCCTCAGTAACTTTCATAGGCCTCCACAAAGGATCAAGAACCGAAGACCAGCTATTTCTCCTCACTCGAAAGGCAGTTTTTCAAACAAAAGAAACTCAGTAGCTGTCTCTGTAGACTTCCAGCAGGCATATGACAGGGTCTGGCGAAAAGGCCTCCTGTTAAAGATGCAAAACATGGACATAAATAGAAAAATGTATCAATGGGTTAAAAACTACCTGAATAACAGGACCATAGAAACTCAGGTCAGTAACAGACTGTCAAAGAAATGCACCCTGGAGGAAGGTCTGCCACAAGGTTCTGTTCTTAGCTGCACCTTGTTCCTAATCTTTATAAATGACCTCCCAGACCTGTTGAACACTCACAAAGTCATGTTTGCCGATGACCTTGTCATATGGACTAGTGGAACAGACCTGCAGCTGGCTGCTGAGATAATAGAGCTCTGCTCATCATATCAGCCTACTGCAATTTTTGCAAGCTGAAGATCAATGTTATTAAAACTACATATACAGTCTTCACTCTTAGCAACCAACTAGCAAAGACTGAACTGTAAATAACTCTTGATGATGCTCAAATCATGAAAGAAAGAAATCCAACATACCTTGGTGTGAAACTAGACAGAAAAGTGAATTTTAAATAGTTTATGGATGGACTAGCAGAAAAAGCATCCAAGAGACTAGACTTACTCAAGCAACTTGCAAGTACATCCTGGGGAGCTGACAAAGCAACACTCAGAAAACTGTACACAGGATTTGTTAGATCTATAATAGATTACAACCTCCCCCTACAGGTCACAGCATCAAAGAGCTCTCGTATACAAGTAGACGGAATCCAGAATCAAGCCGTTCATTTCATTTGTGGGGCAATGAGATCAACACCCAAAGCTGCATGTGAAACTGATGCAAACATAGAGCTATTAGATATAAGACGCGAAAAGTCAACCATTGAGGCAGTAGAAAGATATAAACGCATTCCCCCAGACCATCCTAAAGGAATAATGGTTGATAAATGGAAGCATAATAATAGACTGAAACTGAAAACTCCAATGCACATAGCAGAACAGTTGAACACAAGACACAAACTCCTTAAAGACAGAGAAGAACCTACAAAGGTACAAGACATCCCACCAAACACAAACTACACACTTCCTCAAACTACACCAGACTCAAGAACAAATTAGTGAACAAATCATCAGATCCCAACACCCTAAAGCTATGTGCACTGAATACCATGGAATCCTTCCCCGAAGACTGATGGGTTAGCATTCAAGGAAACAGACAATGCAGGATATGGGGTACTCATAATTTTTTCAGACATAATATAGGTCATCACAATGTTTCAAGGCACCTTTCTGCTCTTTGTGGATCTCACTGCTCCTGTTATGATGCAGAGATGCAGGCAATATTAGCAGCCCTGTTAGCCATCACCACCAAATACAAAAACAATGCCTCCCACTCAAAAAACTTTGTTATTTTCTCAGACTCCCAGTCTGCTTTCCAGGCCCTTGAAAACTGGATACCATCAGCTGATCACATTACAGATGGCATACTCAGTGCAATAAACCAACTCGCCTCCTATGACATCAAGACTACCCTACAGTGGATACCAGGACACATAGACACCAGATGAAATGAACCTGCTGACAGACTGACAAAGATGGAGTCACTATGTCACAGCCCCACTAACATGAGAACAGCTAAACACATTATACACAGCAACTGTAAGCAGCAGTGGATGGAGATCTGGGCCAGTAATCCAACTGGAAGATCCCTATATACACCTGCCAAAGCCTAACCCCGGAGATCACATCAACAGCTATGTCGTCTACGACATTGGTCTCTAGTTCAGTGCACAATTTTCAGGTTGAGAACAGGACACATCACTCTCAATAAACATTACTTACACAGAGTGACCGCTGACCACACACTATACTGCATGCACTGCAACAGACAAGAAGAAGAAACTGTTATACATTATCTGGTGTACTGCAGTGCATTGAAGGACCTTCGAAAGAACCTGATACCACCAAACTCCTCAGTCACCGACATTCTGTATGGAGATGTAGAACAGATGAAGATGACCTGTACATTTCATTATCTGGCATAAGGGAAAAAGAGTGAAAATTCGTAAACCTGGGGATCGGAAAAGTCAAGGTCAGTCATTTAAATCTCAACGAATTATAAATATCTGGAAACTGAACAGATCACAATGGCTGGGCCGTGTAGTAAGAATAGAAGAGAGCAGACAAACGAAAATGATGTATGCACAAGAGATGAGGAAACAGGACCAAGGGGCAGACCAGAGATGGAAAGACAACACAGAAGAGGATATAAAAGAAATTAGTTTCACCAACTAGAGAGAGAAGATTAGGAATAGAGAGAAAATGGAGACGAGCTTTATCTGCAGCAATGAGCCTTAATGGCTTGGAAAGCTGAAGACGAAGAGGAAGATTTGTAGAAACTGCAGCATGCGAAATTCGTTGGTTGTGTTTTTTTTTCTACTGGCCATAGCTAATGTATTACTGTATTACTGTCCACAACACAAAAAGGAATGGAAAAACTAATTACGTCAGTCCATAGGAATAGTGAAGAGCGCAACCTCTATCTTAATGTGAAGAAAACTAAATTGATGACAACTGACAAAACAAATAAGGCTGATGAAAAACTGGAAGAAGTGGAGAGTTTTGAATATTCTGGATCACTGCTAACTAATAATGGAGATACAATGGGGGAAACTAAAAGGAGGACATCTATCGCTCTTCAGAAAGTAAAACACTAAAGAATCTGTGGAGAGGAACAGACAGAACCACAAAAATAAGATTTTTAAGGGCAAGCATCTTTCCTATCGCAATGTATGCCTGTGAGACATGGGCACTTAACAAAACAGCTGAGAAACACATAAATGCCTTTGAATGTAAATGCTACATAAGAGTTCCTCAAATATCATGGACAGAAAATAGAAGAAATATATCCATACTACAAGAACTTAATATTGAAGAAGGCTGGCTAGAAAAAAGGATTAAAGAGAGAAAACTTAAATATTTTGACACATTAAACGGCATGATAATGTTGAGAAAACCGTCTTGGAAGGGTACATAATGGGAAAAAGAAAGAGAGGAAGACCAAGGCGAAGATGGCTGCATGACGAATGGATACATCAGCAGCAGGCCATCTTGCTCACAACCGAGAGGCCTACAGGAGTGCTGTTAGAGAGGCAAAGTTCCGCAAGGGACATGCAAATGAATGAATGAATGGTCATAGGTAAAACAAACAACATAAAAATTGTGCAGATTTTTAAAAATTAAAACATATACATAATTTTATATTTCACGAAATGAAATTTTAAACAGTATTGAAAAATTACAGTATATATTAGCATATGAAAGCTATTAGGAATTTATTAATGTGACGACATAACACAACCTCGAATATCTGACTGCTTATAAGATTGTTGTCGGAGTTTTATAAATTCACTGTGTATACAATAAAGTTTCATCACATCATGAGCTGACATAGATGAGCATTGCTCGGCAAATCTTATGAAAGTCTGCACTCCTTCGTGAGCTTCCTTTCACGTAACTTCCTTGGCCTGCGTGCCGTCTTCCTCATCTTCATCCTCTTCATCATCTCTCTCCTTTCCCAGTACATGTTCGATTATTTCGTTACCATTAGGAGGGAGAGAAAGAGAAAGAGAGAGAGAGAGGGGGGAGGAGAGAGAGAGGCCAAGTTAGACCTAAAGTGCCGTTGTTTTGGTATTGATGGTTAACTGTGTGCCGGTTAAGTGAGATTCTACTGTATTAATTTAGTCTTAGTCTGGCTCTCTAAGCCACCTGTAGTGTTTGGATAACCATGACTTTCAGTAATGTAGATCCACAAAGAGAAAAGACAGTGTCTCCTGTTTTTGATTGTTTGTATTTGAACAACTGGTTTAAGTTGTCTGTTGCTAGTGTATTCGTCTTCTCATGTGTTCATCAGTAAATTGAGATACTGGATGCTGTCGTTGTCAGCTGCACTCGCACATCATCATGTTCACCATTAAACATTGTTTTAATCGTATAAGAATGTGTTGAGACTCCTGAGTGTAAATCCGCTGTGGACTTGTTGAACTTCCCCCCCCCCCCTATTCTTTAAAGCAGTATTTGTAAGGCAATCGTGTATATTATCGCTCGGGGGCAGATAGCGCCCTTGGTTGGCAGGCATCTTTGCACTTCCGGGGTCAAGCCTCCAGAAGCTCCGAGAACGGTCACGAGACTCTGACATGAAGATTTTTTGGGCTGAGTGAGTTAGTGTTGGTTTGACTGTGTTCCGGAGCAGTTATATGTAGTGGTTGTGGTCATCATGTAAGTCTGGATGGTAGAACTGTCCCGTTGTTATGCTAGTTTGGTTTGTATGTGAAACTGCTGTATGACAGGGCAACCTGTCATCATATCATCGTTCTTTGTGAATCTTTTTTTTCCATTTCACCCACTTCACCTGTTAAATGTCTTATTGAACGTTTACATCAGGCTTGTCGAGTTGCTGAAGTGTATTTTTGTGCCAACTTATAGTTGTTGTAGAGCTCGGGCTGTGTCTGAGAGCTTAAGAATGTGTTTATCTACTTCAGGTTAAATTTCAGATGGAGAATTCGGAGGTGTTCAAAGTTTGACAACACATAATCAGTTTACTGCAATTAAACACCAACACTGATATCACTTGAGTTGGTGTTTATAGAGTGAAGATACTGTTATATGTTATTGTCGTGTGTCCAAACTGTGATATGTTTGTGTGTGAATCAAGTCAGAAAAACTACATCCATTGTCGTCATTTTACCTTTTTATTGGCGCCTTAATATAACGCTATAAGGGGCTATCATCCTCAAAGAGCGCACAGTTTACATTGGTTACAGGAATGAGTAGCGAAGAAAAGATATAGTAATATCTTGACTGGAGGAACCCTACCTCCTGAGATCATTAAGTCAATAAATCATTCTGTTTACATGCAAACAAACACCTGTATATAGATGGAAATACAAGCGAAGAAAAGTATTACAACTTTTTCCAAAACACCCTGAAGAAAGGGGATCTGGTGGTGGAAGAGAAAAGGCCGTTGCCAGCGCAACATAAATGTAGGCCAGAACTGGGTAGAGATGCGCTCTCCTGCCAGGGAAAGCTGACTATGAGTAAACAATACTATTTTTTTAAAAATGCAACACTACTGTAGTCGCAACGGATACCAAATTTCAAACTGTTATCAATATTTTATTTTACGAATTAATGTTCCAGTCTTGGTATCTTATCTTATATCTTATATCCTTCCCGTGCCGTTAAACGTCACATAGGGCTCACAAAGTAGTACGACAATTTTTCCTGTCTTCGGCGAGTTTTTCAACCTCATCAAGGGATTTTATGCCTATTAATTTGGCCTCTTTTAACAATGTCCTCTTTAGAGTTTCACGCGGTCTGCCTCTTTTTCTTTGGCCTGCTGTGTTCCACTTCATAGCTTGTTTTGGTATTCTCTGATCATTTCATCTCATCAAGTGACCAACATATGTCCATCTCCTTTTCCTGATCACCCATGAGACTGGTTGTTGTTCAGTCATCTGTCTTATCTCTGCATTGTTCTTGAATTCGTTCCACTTGATGTTGAGTATTTTCCTTAGGCATTTATTTTCAAAAGAGTCTAATTTCTTGTCTGTTTCTTTAGTTGTTTTCCAGCTTTCGCATGCATAAACGAGGGTAGATATTACATTTGAATTGAATAGTTTTAACTTGGTTTTTGTGCTTATAACTTTTGAATTCCATATACTCTTAAGATTCTTGAAGATTGATGCTGCTTTTGCAATTCTGATTCTAACTTCCTTTCTAGTGTCACCATCCTGGTCTATGTAGCTGCCAAGGTATGCAAATAGATTGACTTCTTCAATATCTGCCCCTTCTATGCGTATTTTTCCATTTTGATTAATGGGAATTTTCATTATTTTTGTTTTGTCCTTGTTAATTTCAAGTCCTATTTTGCTAGCCAGTGAAGACAGGCTATCTGGTTTTTTTTTGCATGGAATTCACATTGTTACTGATAAGAGTTATGTCATCAGCAAAATTTAGATCTTCTAGTTGGGTCCCATGTACCCAGTCAATACCTGTGTTACCTGTGCAACATTTTTTCATTATGAAAACTATTGTAATCCCAAAAAGTAAAGGAAACAGTATACATCCTTGTTTCACACCTGTTTCAATCTGGAACCATTCACTCATCCCTTCTTCTGTCTTGACTGGACAAATATGTGTGTGTAGTCTTAGTTTGAAGAAGCTTTAAATCTTTAACAATGAAATGATGTTCATTAAATTTTGTTTGGACTTTTATTCTTTGAGACTGAGGCCTCCGTTTCAGAAAGGTGTACGGCCTCCTCTGGCCTGCATCAGAGAACGACATCTCCTTGACATGGATCCGAATAGTCGTTGGATCCGTTGTTGTGGAATGGCTGGCCGCTCTTCCTGCGGTGCAAGAGACAACTGCCGGAGAACGGTTGGCGCCACGTCTCGCTGGCAGGCTTGTCTGTTGAGTTCATCCCATAAGTGTTCTACTGGGTCCACGTCTGATGATATGGATGGCCACGGAATGGTCTGGACGTTGTTGTCAGCGAGGAACTGGGTGGTGACTTGTGCACGTGAGGTGGAGCGTTATCCTGCTGAAAAATCGACCCTGGTGCAGCCAGAAGTGGAAGGATGTGAGGACGAAGAATTTCAGCAACGCATCGTTGGGCATTCAGGCGTCTTTCAGTTTGAACCAGGTTACTTCTTCTCATGAAGCTGATTGTCCCCCACACCAGTACATCTCCACCACCACGTTGAGGAGCCTCATCCACGCAGTTCTTGGCGTAGCGCTCATGCACTCTGCGGTAAACTCTTCTCTGTATATCATGTCGCTGTAGCATCACTAAACCAAACCCTTCTTCAGTCATTCGCAACGGTCCGTTGACGATGCCGGTTCGCCCACTGCAATCGGTTCTCTTGATGCCGGTCCGTAAGAACAGGACCTCTGTAGGGTCTTCTAGCCCAAAGACCAGCGTCGTGCAGTCGGTTCCTGACCGTTTGATCTGAAATTAAACGAGTTGCTATCATTGACTGCACTGTTGAAGACGCAGATGCAAATCGATTCCTGAGATGACGCAGCCGTATGAAGCGGTCTTCGGCAGGAGTTGTGACATTGGGTCTTCTACTGCGCGGCCGGTATGCAACTGAGCCAGTTTCGTGAAATCGTCTCCAAAGGCAACTAATGGTGCTTCTAACCACATTAAATTGTCTGGTCATTACACTTTATGAATGTCCAGTCTGTAAACGTCCAATGATGATGTGTCGTTGTTCTGTAGTGAGATGAGCCATACTTGCTCATTGAATTTTGAAATGAATTGATTCGAGGAGAGTCAATCTTTTATAGGCATTCAATAACATGATCAATGAGTTTTGTGTTCAGTATGTTTCACGGGAGTCTCATGAACCTGTCATGAGTTATTGTAAAAAATGGTGCCTTGACTTGTGTCGCTTTTCTGTGCTCACGAATCATCTGCTGAGTACAGTTCAGGTCAGCACGTGAAGTTGATGTCCAAGTGAACGTTTAAGGCAATTTGCCATTGTCTGATCAGCAAACTTCAGTTTAAATCACAACATTGTATTTGTTGCGTTTCTTATTTTAAACAGTATATCATAAACCGAGGAAAAGTAGGTCCAGAAGGATATGTAGATGGTGAGCGACAAGACAGCGACCACTAGAGAGTTAGTGTGAATGGGCCGTTAAGGGTAATGTGAAAAAAACTGCACCAGGCTCAGTTTTAGAGTGATTAATTATACTAGCTTAATGAAATCCTCTGCTGTAAGCTGCAATTAGTTACCTCGAACTGAAGATTATCGGAGACAGTTCATTGGAAGTTGTAGTTCCAAGTTGTGGAACGTAATTAAAATGGAGTTTTCAAAAGCTCCAAGCACTGAAAAGACTGCGACTGAATATTCTTGTGTTAGCTCATTAATAAGTATGCAGTAGTTAATTAGTTGTCAACTGATTCACCAGGCTGATGTCAAATACTTGGTGATTTGTGTCACTGACTTGAACCTGGGTGTGATTGCTGTTCTACAGTGTCTGTAAAAGCAGCAACTCTGCTGAAACATACACGTATCGTTTGTGTATAAACCTTGTTAACATATAGAATTTTTGTTACCTTCAAGTGGAGTCATCTTAGTGCTGATGTTGTAAGTGTGACTGTGAGCAGTGCAACAATTATGTGACTGAGCTATACACGACACAACCATAACAGAGAAATTCAGACTAGGAATTTACTGTCCGATATGTCATGCAGACTAGCAATGTAGCATGATGGCCCTTCCATATTGGCTCTGCTTCTTTCCAGAGCCAAAGGTCACATATGAAACGCTGAAATTAGATGATTATCACTGCAATAATCTGCAAGTTTTAACTGACCAGGAAGAACACTCTGAAACCTCAAAACTCTGTGATTAGGACAAGTAATGATTCGTCAAAAGTTGTAACAGATTCTTCCAATGATGTAACAGAGCACAGTACTGTATGATTAGACCTTGAAAAAACCCTAAACAAAGCACTTTTAAACAGAAGGAGAAGTGCTATTTTATGACTTTTCATTGTCTAACCAAACAATAATGTGCTCTGTTTCTTTACTGTCTTGTTGTTTCCTATTTGTAAAAATGTAATAGATTCTTCTTATTTCTCCTTCGTACGCCAATGGATTCTTCAAATACCGGTGCCTTTAAAGTTTATAAATCAAAATTAATTAAAATCCAATATGTTTTTTAAAAATAGTTATAAATACACATGTAATGTACTTCAGAGTACCTACTTTCAATGCAGGAACACTTTAATATGCGTAACATTTAAATTTTATTAAATTTGTGTATTTTGTCCTTAATAAATTGACAGTCTTGGGTACAGATTGCTGCTTATGTACTTCATCTTACAAGTAAAGAAAAAAAAAGAAGAAAATAAAAGAAATTCCTAAACGCAAAGTGATATAAATTTCTACTTAGTGGTCAAGGATTCTGCATGTTTTGGTCTTCAAATCTCAGAGTGATCATGACGTGGTTGATCCAAATATAAGCAAATCAAATATCCTGTTAGCGTGACTTGGGGTACTGTGGTAAGACAGCTAATGACAACTTAAGCAAACACGCGTCTCAAACATCGTAACACAAGAAAACGAAATGGACTGTAAGTAAATAATGTAGTAATTTTTAAAAAAGGAAGATGACTGGACGTTAACAAAGTGGAAGTTAAAAGTTTTCCTTTGCATAGCAAAGTTAGATGGCACTTTCATACACTCAGGGGACCATTTACAAGTTTATTTTCATACAAAGTGCTTTATATTAAAAACTTCTGTGCAACCAGATATATTATTTGTGTTTAATGCTCAGTATAGTTTGTTTTTATGCAGTATTTAGTAACATATTATTTTCCTAGCATTGCACATACTGTTTAAACAATTACTTTCTAATGAAATAAAATGTAAAATGTGGCATAGTCTAGCCTGGTTTGCAGCTGAACACATTTTAGTGGGACAAAAGGTCTAACGCAGTGGAACGTAGACTGAAGGATGATTAGTTTTAAGTGTTGCCATTTTTAATTTCCAGATATTTTAGTGATAGATAAGAACATATATTTTTTATATGTACAAAGGAAAGAATACATGTTTCAGAACGATATTTTGGATTATGAACGCATCTGTATTTCGTGTACAAAAGAGATGACTACATATAATCTTGTGTATTTAAGACTTCTAAATTACTTTCAAATATTATACATACACACAAATACCCATACGCAGTCTCGCACGCACACACAGGTTTTTTTTTCCTCACTGTTACGACCCCAGCTCTTAGCTCGTGAATATATTTTATTTTAAAAAATGATTTTTCTTCTGGATTCTACAGATCCTGCACTTCTTTTCCAAGTGCTTGGCGTTCTGTTTTTTTTAAAACTCCAGTTTGAAGCTTATACGCGACCCTAAAAAGAACAGAAATAAATCCTAGATGGATTCAACTTCAGCTCATTATACCATAACAACATAGCTCACGGTGAGTTAACATTACGAGACGTGTAATTCATTACAAAATATATACAACCTGTAATATTCATTATGATTTTTTTCATTATTAAATTTCAGATTAAAAGTCAACACCTGTTTCAAAATGGATGGTTGGTTGGTCTGTTTCGTACTATTCCTAATAAGTAAGTGTCCTACTTTCATTTTCTACTGTAATATATTATGTATTCTGGACATACTTTGTGAACCATATACTGTTGATTAGATTTTATAGTCACACAAACATTTAGAAGTCTGGTCTAAATACAGTGAGTTAATTTTTTATATAACGAGCCAAGAAAGATAGAGCAAGAAGCAAAAATCTGTATGTCTCAGTGTCTTTCAACACGCATTTTGGTGCCTCAAATGTTAGACCTGTTTCTGGATATATCCGATCTGCTGATTCCAAAAAAGACGTAAGCGTTCCGCTGTCAGCTCTAGTTTTTCAGATACAGAGTATAATCCATATACCACTCTTCACTCTGCTCGCTCAAAACAAATCAGGATATTTTAATGTTGTGTTTAAATTAATATCTTTCAAGCATGAAGCAAACATATTAAAAATTAAAAGAAAAGCATACTACATGAAAATCTACTTAGTTCATACCAAAAGCACAAGTTAATAATACAAATGTTCCACCCGATTGACACACAAGAATCTCCTTTTGTAAGATTCCCGAGCGTGGGATCTGGCAGGACAATCCAGCATAAGATTCCAACAATAGTCTGACATCGTGTGTACATCCCATCTTCCTTGGTATCTGGCTTCCATTGTTTTTATGTCTTTGTGGAATCTTTCACCTTGCTCTTCGCTTAAGTCACAAAGGATCCCTGGAAAGCGATCTAAGTGATTTTGCAGGTAAAGGATTTTAACACTCATGTTACAGCAAAGACTGTTGAAATGAAAGGACATATCCTCTACTAATTGGGTCTGCTAAAAAGCTTTACAACACGAACAAACGAAAACGAACAAAAGAAGATCTCCATCTTGAATCAGTATTTCATTCTCTTGAATACTATACAGCAGTGGTGAACAGTTATTTTGCTTAGCTGCAATACTAACACTAAAAACCCCGTTACATAAATTTGCACCGTGTAACTGAATAAATACGAGGGTCGTACCGAAAGGCGTGAGCAATATTTTTAAAAAATCAGAATTTATAGATTGAGAAAATATAAATGTATTACCGTTATCTACATCCTTTGCACTTCATGTAGAGGTCACATGACGTCACCATCATGTGTTACATGACCACGCAGAGCAGAAACAAAATGGTGGGTGCTGAAGTTTCGTTTCGGCAAAGTGCTGTTGTTGAGTTCCTCGTTAAAGAGGAAATCTCCGCTGCTGAAATTCACCAAAGACTTCAACTGAGGAAATTCAGAAAATAGGTTGGGAAATTCTTTCACACCCTATAGCCCCGACCTGGCATCCAGTGATTACCATCCTCTCGAATTTGTGAAAGAACAAATACGAGCCCAACACTACAACACAGGAGAAAACATCCAGAAAGCAATACGTCTGTGCCTTCGGTCAGCTGGAACGGAATTCTACTGGGAGGGTATTTTCAAACTTGCAGAGCGATGGCAAAAATGTGTGCAGAGAAATTGAGATTATGTTGAAAAGTGAAGAAAATGACACAGATTAAAGTGCTACATTTATATTTTCTCTATCTATAAATGATTATTTTTAAAACATTTTTGCTCACGACTTTTCGTATGACCTCGTATAACACAACAACACCCCATGCCAACAATAACAGGACCACTACGTTGTCTATCACACAGTCATGACCAGTCTAACGTGAGTGACAACTCAACTACGTTACATGAGTAATGACACATTTAACATGGAGTGCACATAACACAGAAGTCAGGAGTTGCAAATACAGCAGGGAAACTTTAATGGGAACTCAAATCATGTGCACCAATGGTTGCAAAATGAAAATTGTTAATGTAAACTGAAATGAAGAAATCTACAAAAAGGTACACAAACTATTCGAAATAGGAATCTACCACACACACTGAACGTGAAAAACATATTAATTTCCATCATATGAAATCTCTGTGCACAACATCCAACAGAATCACATTTCACAATTTTGTCTTAAAAAAAGAACAACTATGTTCCCAATAAACTACGTAATGATTTACACAACAATCTGCTCTTTAAAGGACAACCAAACTTACAGAAAACCTACATAACGATTCAAACCAACAGTAACAACCATCCGAGACAAAACTAACTGGACGTCCTATCTCTCATACATCTCAGCCAGAAGCCTTTGTCCCGTGCACAAAAAATAAACCCGAGACCCTGTGACCAAGTGGCCAATGGGAACACGGAGATAAAACACTCTACGTGTTTGCAAAATCATCTGAGCAGTGCTCAGCAACTGTGACCACAATTTACTGAGTTACATCCCCTATTCTGTCAAAGAATATCTCCCTTATTTTGGTACACCATAACCTCTACGGTGTTCGATCTGCAAATAAATGAGTGGGAATATACATAAATCTCCTGTACGATCATACCTATTATATAGCGCAACTGTTTTAAACAGATAAAGTTAAGAAACCTTTGAAATACAAATTTATGTAATCTACGAAACTGATGATTTACCAACTTAATTTTTTTGCACATAATTATGTAATAAAATAGAAGGAAAGCCATTTAGTCATTTGATATATACATTTTTATGCTAGTGTGCGTTATAGGAAAGTAAGTAGATGAATAGTTGTGAAACAAAGATCTATATGCACAAGATATGTGGGTAAATTAAATACATAACTTTCCCATTCAAATAAGACAGCTTGTTATGACATACCAATTCTGCAGAAGAGGTTTTTTAAAGAAGGGATTAACATTTTTATAAATTCAACCATATCTAAGAAACTAGAACTGACGCGGTCTAACCAGTGAAATTTTCTGAATCAGTGCCCCAAATAACCCCATGACAACCAAGGCATCAAGAAATGTTATTGTTGTTGTTGCTGTTGGGCTGTATTATATATTTTATATTATATGCACCATAACGGATATCGTGTTTTTATCAGATTCTGCAAACATTAATACACAAGTTATTCCTATATCACTTACACTACTTTCGCCAGATCTTGTTATTAATGTACTTGTAAATATGCTTCCTTCTTTTGCGTCGATTATGAGAGGTAAAGTGATAGAATCCAAGTGAAGACAGTATAAACAGAATCAAGAAACTATAACTTACATATGAGAGATGCTCTAGTAACTAGGCGAGTTGTTGTCATCAAGTTGGGAGTGATGTGTTCCCAGTTTTCCCAGTGTTCCCAGAGCGTACTAGGGGACACGCATTGGAGTTCAAGCATATCACCTTCGCTTATTTGTCACTCAACATAACGTTCTGTGTTTGTAAGGTCTTCATCAATCGTCAGCAGTCAGGATAATCAAGTTACAGGTTGCAGGAAGCTACAACAGCATCATTACTCTCCAATTGCCTTTATTAAACTCCATCAAGATAACCTCAATGCCAAACCTAATAATCAAACTGTGGTATAAAATAGATATCATTTAAACATTTCATAGAAATAAAACAAAAGTATTTTATCTATTTTCCCCTACATGGACGAAAAGCAATATATTTTCTTTTTCTTTCTTTTTTCTTTGCTTTTCTTTCTTTCTTTTTTTATTTTTTGAGATTCAGCTGTAATACGCATTGAATTTTTAAAATACAATTCTTTCTGAAATATTATTTGTCTCTTCCGTATTAATCAAGACACGGACTTTGCTGTAGCTGCGCCTGGACTTTTGGATATAAGTATCAACAATGAGCTTTATTTCATCTCAGATGAGAAGAAAGATTATAATACTGCAACCCAAATATGCTCTTCCTACGTGCAAAATGGTTCCTTGGCTTTCTTCGATACTGTGCAAGAGTATAATCAGGTCTGGAGTTACCTTACCAACTATTTAAAAACGAAAGGAATATCTGTAGAATCCCTGTGGATCGAGATTAAAGCAGAATATTTCAGTTATGACAAAGAGTATCAGTATTACTTTTTGTGGAAAAAAGGATCTACTATTGGAGATATTTGGGCATCGGGTAATCCGGATTTTAACTGTAAAAGATGGACTCTAACCTTACCAAAATGTTGTGCCCAAATGACGTGGGATAAAAGCGGTAATTACAGTAAACTTAAGGATAAATCTTGTCTGGAAGAAAGCCGATTTCTTTGCAAAGATCCGAATGAGTGTGCTGGGGGAGTTGCCAACTGTTCTGGCATTTGTGTAAACAAATTTAACGGTTACGACTGCTCATGTGACTCAGGGTTAACCCTTGAAGTGAATGGGACAGAATGTGTGGACGTTGACGAGTGTGTTTCACAGCCTTGCCAACAAATCTGCACGAACACCAACGGTTCATATAACTGTAACTGTCTGACGGGATACGTGAAGGACGAAAACAACTGTCTGGATATAAATGAATGCAGCAGAACCTATAATAAATGTAATCAAACCTGCATAAATACCAACGGCAGTTTTATTTGCGACTGTAATCCCGGCTACAGACTGTCTGCAGATAAATTCTCTTGCGAGGACTTTAACGAGTGCTCAAATAGTTCATCTGGCTGTGAACACTTGTGTAACAATACTTACGGTAGTTATCAGTGTGGGTGCAAAGAGGGCTACACACTTGACGTGGACAATATGCACTGCAGCGATGTAAATGAATGCTCAAACACGATGGTTGATTGTGTACAGACTTGTTTTAATATTCCTGGATCATACAGATGCGGTTGTCGCGTTGGATTCTACCTAGCATACGACAGGAGATCGTGTACAGATGTTGACGAATGTAACTCCACATCTAATCCGTGTCAGCAAAGATGCATAAACACATACGGTTCTTATTACTGTAAATGTTATGATGGATATATTCTACATGTCAACGGAGAAACATGTCTGGACACGAATGAATGTGATGAGATCAGTGACCCATGTGTTCAGTCATGCGTAAACATGAATGTGTCTTTCTACTGTGGTTGCCGTTTGGGATATAACCTTTTACAGGATAATACGTCCTGCGAGGAAACTGACGAGTGTGCGCAGCAGACGAGCCTTTGCCAACACATCTGCACTAACACTATTGGTTCCTATATCTGCACATGTAAGCCTGGATACACGCCTGACTTAGCTAACCCTGGGAAATGTGTCGACATAGACGAATGCACCCGCGATATTGCTCCATGTTCCCAACTTTGTGAAAATATTCATGTAGATTTCCACACTCTTTCCTCAACAGAACGTAGAAAGACAAGCGCTGAGGACGGCAGAAATTCTTCTAAACTTGCAGGTTATCTTGGCATTAGTATTTTGATGGCTTTAATTACTGTGATAATTGCAACTGATGTAGTGAAATGTGGATGTTTTGTTGTACGTAAATATTACGTCTTTTCTAATTTCGGAGATAAATAATTGTTTTCATATCTTTAAATATTGATAACTATTTTAAAGAGTTGATATGTTAGTAAATGTAACATAAAGATGAAAATGAAAATGACCTCTTTTAAACAAACACCAATATTTGAAAACAAATTAAAACATTTTTGTTCCTCAAAAGAGAGTGTTAACGTATTCAGAACTTGACAGATTACAGTTTTTCGATGAATTCATCACACTGTGTTGATGTAAACCACAAAATAAACTTTGGAAGAAATAAAAATGAAATGGTGTCTTCTCTATGCTAATGGTTGTAAGAGTGTCTTTAACGTTGTGGGAACTTTCATGACATCATGAATTTGTTACACTTGCCTTACTTCGTTGTACTGATACGCTCTGTGCAACTTCATCTAACCCAGGAATTGTAACTATATAAATAAATTAACTGACCATTCCAACTCAACAGCTGTGACACAAAACATAAATCAATAATCACCTAACTCCGGACGTTACAATAGAACAGATTTATTGATGAAACCACACTTGTTGGTGGATGTTGCCAAATGGAAGTAGCGTGAAAAGACTGACGGAATTTATAAATACGTGAAACAGTGTCCAACAGATAATACCACAAACTCTCTCAAAATCCAATTCAGAAGATAACTGTCCTAAAAAGACACAATTTAATCAGTATTAAGTATTCCTACAAGGACAGAATACAATCTACATTCTACTATTTAGAAACCCAACAAAAATGCTGATTTTGAAGACAAAAAAAAAAAAAACGTGGGTGTCTACATTTCTGGAACCTCTCGCTTGTCCATCCTACTCGTTAAAAAAAAAAATCTGTCTGCTATTTTCTATGCGTCTCTTCCAAGTTCGTTCACTATGAGTACACATACGTCCGAGCATTACACCGGATTTTCCCGCTACAGCACGTCTATAAATATCCAAAATTAGCTATGTACAGGGAAGACTACTATTTTATTTTTATCCAACGCAATTACCTTTCCTACTATATTACAAAAGAACTGCACAGCTCTTGATAGGTAAACAAATATGGAAAGACTTTATATAAGTTTAATAAAATTTAGAAAGAAGAAAAAGTCCCTTCTAAATGGAAAAAGGGAATCATTGTTAAAATACTCCAAAAAGGCTGCAATAACTGTAAGAGTGTAACCTTACTATCAGTTGTGTCAAAGGTGTTTTGTAAAGTGATTCTGAATAGAATTAAGGATATAGTGGATACTGCAATGAGAGAAGAACAGGCAGGATTTCGAAAAGGGAGAAGTTATCTCGACCAGATCTTTACTCGATGAACAATACTTGAAGAACATATTGAAAAGCAGAAACCATTAATCCTGAACTTCATACACTTTAAAAAAGCATTTGATAGCATACACAGAGATTCATTGTGGAGAATTTTAAGACTATATGGAATACCATCTAAAACTGTCAACATCATTAGAGATCTCTACAACCGATATATATATGTGCAGTCAAGACGGAAGAGGGAATGAGCGAATGGTTTCGGATTGAAACAGGCGTGAAACAAAGATGTATATTATCTCCATTGCTTTTTGAAATTGCCATAGACTTTGTAATGAAAAGATGCTGTACAGGTAAAATCGGCATTGACTGGGTACGTGGGACCCAAATAGAAGATCTTGATTTTGCAGATGACATAACTTTTATCAGTGACAATGTGAAATCGATGCAAGAAAAAATGGATTCCTTGTCTTCATTGGCTAGTAAAATAGAGGTCTTGAAATTAAGCAAGACTAAACAAAAGTAATGAAACTTCTCATTAAACAAGAAGGGAAAATATACGTAGAAGGAACAGTTGATGATGTAAACCAATTTGCATACATTGACAGCTACATAGATCAGGATGGTGACACTAGAAAGGAAGTTAGAATTAGAATTGCAAAAGCAGCATTGTCCTTCAAAAACCTTGAGAACATATAGAATTCAAAAGTTATAAGCACAAAAACCAAGTTAAGGTTATCCAATTCAAATGTGATATTCACCCTCATTTATGCATGCGAAAGCTGAAAATCAATTAAAGAAATATGCTAAAGAAATAGGCTGACGAAAAAGAGGTCGACCACGTGAAACTCTATAGAGGACATTGTTAAGAGAAGCCAGTTTATTGGGCATAAAATCCCTTGATGAAGTTGAAAGACTCGCCGAGAACAGGAAAACTGGCAAACAACTATGCGAGCCCTATGTGACGTTTAATGGCACGGGGATTATGTAAAATGTAAGATATATATATATATATATATATATATATATATATATATATTGCTTTCTAATTTGA